>OX376372.1:75964265-76409265 GCA_947369275.1 Nemotelus nigrinus
AGTAGGGTGCAGCTACTGTGTCAATTTCATGAAAATCTGGTAACTTATTCACATTTCATAGGGCAAAAAGCATTATTTTTTTCTTTGTAATTTTTCAAGATGGCACCACTGGAACAGAGTTGCCTACAATTCGAAATCGCTTCTATCAGACCTGGTCCTACTTAAGTCCAATGCATTCTGTAAATTTCAATTCTATCTGTTTATTTATTCGTGAGTTCCCGTGAACAGAAGTTTTTGAAGCTAAAAATATAGGTTAACTGAGAAAGGGTTACCGTTCTTGTCCGACATGAAAATTCCAAAGTTTTACTTTGACTGTGTAGATTGAGCATAAGATTTGTATACAGATTGGTTTTATTGTGGAAACGGACATTTTTTAGGATATTCGATGGTTTGAATGTTTTCACTTCAAAATTTTTATTTTTTCAAATTTTACACACCAAAATTATCATAGCTGGCAGCTCCAACCGAATTTTTCAACCAAATTTCTACCAAACGTGGTTTAAAGTAAGGTGCAGCTAGGGTGCAAATTTCGTCAAAATCGAACGATTCAATCAGAACTTATAGGGCTAAAAGCAGTTATCTTTTTTAGTGATTTTTCAAGATGGCACCACTGGCACAGAATCACCCGCATTTCAAAATTGCTTCTATCAGACCTGGTCCTATTTAAGACCAATACATTCTGTAAATTTCAATAAATTCTGTTCATCGGATCGTGAGTTTCCCTGAACAGAAGTTTTTGATGCTAAAAATATAGGTAACTTGGGCAAGGGTTACCAGGCGGGCCCGTTATACCATATCAAATTTTATTTTTTGGTTATGTAAACAAAGCACAAAATTTACATATAAATGGCTTTGTTTTGAAATAACGGCATTTTTTCAAGAGAGACGATGATTTGGAGGTTTTCACTTTCAGTGCCTGCCCTAGCTACAGGGTTGCCAGCATGCTCTTTGAAACGTACATTTATCTACAACTTAATAAAACAAACATGTTCTGAAAATTTCGTAATGATTGAATAGCTCTGTCAAAAGTTATCGCAATTTAAAAATTTTCAAATTTTTCCGTTCTCTTTTTAGGCACCCAGCGCACACATGGGGTTAAAAAATTCCAAAACGTTATCCGATTCACATGTAAAACTTGTTCGAAATTTATGTCGTTAACTTTATTTTTGCAAAAATTATTTGTGTACGGAATAATAGGTATATTAAAAAAATCACTAAAATGGCCGCCGGCGCCAAAGGGTTAAAGATTATTAACTTTTTGTGAGACCTGGCACTATTCTGCATATACACCAATGTGTCCTGAAAATTTCAGCTCAATCGGATGGCGCGTTCCTGAGACTTTTTCACTGAAATTTTTTGATGATATATATATATATATATAGAAATATGAATTTTTGGCCAAAGTGATTTTAATACTAATGTTCTTCTTCGAACATTAGTAAAATGTTCTTCTTCGAACATTAGTAAAAAGTGAATTTCGAAAGACATTTTACATCCCATTTCTTTATAAGCTTTAAGTAGTTTCTTTGTAGTGGTCAGCTTTCATATTTCCAAGTAAATTTTGAATAACTGATAGGCACTTCTAGCTCGTATTTCAGTTTCATTTAGCATATTATGAAATAGTTCATCTTTCATTATTTCCGTTATTTATGGTCCCACAAATATGCTTTCCTTAATTTTTACTTCGCTAAGCCCCAAAAATTTTTGTTTCAGATACAAGAACCCTGCTGCATTCCGATCCATTGCTGTAACTAAATTCTTGAATAATCCCAAATTAATATGCAAAGTTGGAAGTAATACCTATTTATATAGGAAATAACAATATTTGGTATACTCCAATTATATTCCAAGAAGAAGGGCTATCACTTTTTAATCTCCACATGTGGGCGAACCGTATTCATCATAACGGATATGTTCTAAAAGAAGTCGCATATTTTCGTATAATTCCTTCATATGAACTGCATGAGATATAGGTACCGATGCTAACCAATTATTTGGATCATGTTTCTCTCCTAATGCGTTAAACAAATTTTTGATATATGAGCAGTATATTAAATCTCCTTCTTGAAGAAAGCAATGTGTATCATCCTTTTAGGCTGGGTGCTAAAAGTTCTGATTGCAATTTTCAGAGACTACTAGAAATAAATCATACAGTTCACCCTGCGAAACCAGATGTGGCGATGCTGAACATCCTGGGAATTCAAATATAGGATTGGTTGTCATTTTCGATACGACGTCTATAACAATCAGTGAATTCGAGTTTTTTCTGGTGAATTCGAGCTTTTCGCTCCTTGTGACTTCCACCTCTTTCCTCAGCTCACAGAACACCTTCGGGACAAGAAATTTGAAGATGGCAGTGAAGTGATGACCGCTGTTGAGAGAGTAAAGACAAAGAATTTGTTCTAGGAGTATCCTGAGTTGGTAAAAAAGAGAGACTAAATGTATTAGCTTGTTAGAAGACTATGTTGAAAAATAAATACTCTTTTTTAAGGCTTAATCACCTTGATTCATATTAATTATCATTACTTTTGGATCGTCCCTCGTATATATGTACATATATATATATATATATATATATATATATATATATATATATATATATATATATATATATATATATATATATATATATATATATATATATATATATATATATATATATATATATATATATATATATATATATATATATATATATATATATATATATATATATATATATATATATATATATATATATATATATATATATATATATATATATATATATATATATATATATATATATATATATATATATATGTCTATATATGTGAAGAATTGAGTTTTCGGAAAGGAAAATAATATTAATTTTCGTCGAAAATCAGTAAACAGAAGCGCATATGCGACGTGCTTGGCTTAAAATCTATGCGATTTCTGCTTCAGTTGAAAAGATGAATAGGCTAGTAAGTTGGAATGCAGTATTAACGATAAAACGCAAAATTATCAAACTTTAATACTAATATATACTCCGCTCTTCATAGGTCATGCAAACCCAGAGGTCCGGCAAGTTCTAATAGTAATACCATTCAATTGCTTGCGTTTCGATTGTCGAACATCGAATACCTGAAAAGGTATTCGATGAAAAAACCAACGGTCGAAGACAAGTGGGGAAGCCCAGGAAGCGGATGAAGACTCTCTGCTCTAATTTTGAAATTAGAGCACGCGGTCGTTGGACCCAGACAATTGGAGACGTTTGCTGCAAGAAGCAAAGGCCCAAGAAGCGCTGTAGTGATACGACGACGACCTGAGACGTGCTCTTTCTTTGTTGAAATGAAGGAGTTTCATAAACATCGGTTCCGGAATGCTAAAGGGATTTGTTGAATCTCTCAAAACACGTCTCAGCACTTTTAGCAGGTTTTTACAGCCACTAATATCACCGTAAAATAACTTCAATATAGTTGGCATATTTTGTTTGTAAATCTTCAGCCATCTAAAATATACCATTAACCTTATTATTGTAGCAAAGAAATCATTGCACTTTTATTTTACTCAAACTTGAATCACTGGGAGGATTTAAACTCACAGGCTGAATGAAACCCGGCACATTTCGGGTTGACGTCTTAACGAGCAGCGCTATAAACAATACTTCTTACACGAATTCAAAGCCAATCTTTTACAAGAAATAAACTTTGAAATTTATAATTTCCTATATCTCTTCAACATATTAAGAACTGGCAGCTTGTCGGTGTACGCAATGGAAGCAGAGCTTCCCTTGCTAAACCACTCTGCATAAAAAAAATATTTTCCAATCAATATTTAACAATCAAATAATTTGATTTTTGAATATCCAAAAACCTAACAATTTTTATTTCATACGACAAAACTACATCGCTACTATGCATGAAGTGGTTTTATTTAATAGCAGTCCAACTACAGAACTTTGAAGGTAAACTTACAGCAACGAAACGAAAACTCAAGCGCACTACTCAAAACCTGAAGCACTGCGTACCAATCAATTCAGTACACTGCAGCGTATTAAACACTGAAGTGATTTTCCTTCAATGCTCGAACTCGTGATTTTCGCATAGATCTACTTAGACGCTTTACCTAAATGATACCCACAAAAACTCTGCAGTGAATGTACCCAAAAAGCGTCACGGACGCTGCTCAGTTCACAGCGTCTCGTTGGATAGAGAAATTCAGAAAACCCTTGTCCATCCACCCGCTAAACGACCCAGAAATCTTGGTGTATGAATGAATTTAAAACGCTGGAAAGTTATCAGCGTCTCTGATATGTTTCTGTCTCCTGTCATGATTTACGCTACAGAGTTTGTAGATTCTCTTCTGCTCCTCTTCTTACGAGTTGATCCCCTTCTGATTTGATGCCTTTTATGCTTTGTTCGCATGGTGTATGTACGGTGCAAGTTATTGTGATGCTGATATGGAGAATAGAATATGTAGGAGTTACATTGTTTCGTATGCAATTTTTCCCAGATCTGTTTAAACTAATGTTCGAAGAGGAACATTAGTATTAAAATCATTTTGGCCAAAAATTCATATTTCTATATATATATGTATATATATATATATATATATACATATATATATATATATATATATATATATATATATATATATATATATATATATATATATATATATATATATGTATATATGTATGTATATATGTATATATATATATATATAATATATATATATATATATATATATATATATATATATATATATATATATATATATATATATATATATATATATATATATATATATATATATATATATATATATATATATATATATATATATATCATCAAAAAATTTCAGTAAAAAAATCTCAGGAACGCGCCATCCGATTGAATTGAAATTTTCAAGATACATTGGTGTATATGCAGAATAGTGCCAGGTCTCACAAAAAAGTGATATTTTAAATATACCTATTTTTTATTAATAATTTTTAACCCTATGTGTGCGCTAGGCGCCTAAAATGAGATTGGGAAAATTTGAAAATTTTTGAATTGCGAAAAATTTTTACTAGATCATCAAATCATTATGAAACTTACAGGACATGTTAATGTTGTTAAGTTGCACACTTGAATACTTTTTGATGAACGTGCTACGGCAGGCACTAAAACTGAAAACATTCAAACCATCGAATCTCCTAAAAAATGTCCGTTTCTTACAACAAAAACCAAATTGCATAAAAATCTTATCTTTTATCTACACAGTCAAAGTAAAACTTTGGAAATTTCATGTCGGACAAGAACGGTAATCCTTTCCCAATTTATCTATATTTTTAGCATCAAAAACTTCTGCTCACGGGAACTCACGAACCAATGACTAGATACAGTTGAAATTTACAGAACACATTGGACTAAAGTAGGACCAGGTCTGATAGAAGCGATTTTGAATTGTTGTCAACTCTGTGCCAGTGGTGCCATCTTGAAAAATTACAAAGAAAAAAAACTGCTTTTTGCCCTATGAATTCTTATACAGTTACCGGATTTTCATGAAATTGACCTAGTAGCTGAACCTAATTCTAAGCCGTGTTTGGTATAATTTTGGATCGATCGGTTCTGCCAGCTATGGTAATTTTCTTTGGTTTTGAAAATTCGCTCAAGAAAATAAAGCTTTTTGCCCTATAGCTTCCAGTGCAGACATGAAATCAAAACGAATTTCATACAATTAATGGAACCTATTATAGGCATTATTCAGGCCGAATCTGGTTGAAAAGCCACTATATGGCTGCCAGCTATTGTTGGTTTTGTGTTTATTTGCAATATCTTTATTAAGCGATTTTATTGTAAAATTTTCAAATAGTAATGATGTTGTAGGGACAATAAACAGCAAATATTAAGTTTTCGATTATTTGAAAAATTTCTTGGCTGGTAGCCCTAAATTTCTTTATACTCCTATAACTTCGAATGCAGTCATCGGATCGAGACGAAATTCGCATGGTACGTTAATTTCAACGTGAAGCAGATGTGAAATGTTTTTGGCTTTGATACTGACAAAATGTTGCCAGCACGAGTCGGTTGTGCTATTTTTGTATCAATAAATGCTTACTGCTAGTATTCATACCGGATATATTTACAATGAAAATAAATAACCGATGTTTCAATTCCCAAAGTTCTGCAAGTTTTTCGGATCGCAGCCCCAAACACCAACTTCAGTTACAGTGCTGCAGGCACTGAGCATTTTCTTCATTGATGTTTTATGAGATGCTGCTTTCAAAGTTTTGTGAAATAAGCAGCTGAACGAATATAATTAACAAGTGTTTTGCTCTCATAAACTTTGAAATTCATGCCAGTGGTAATATCTGAAACCTTTCCACCATATGAGTTATAATTAATTATGCGCCGTTCCCGGGAATATTCCCGAAATGGAAATATTCCTGTTACATTCCCGGGAAACATTCCCACTTGGAGAATTTAACGGGAATTTAAAACTGAGTTTAAAGAACAGTGCCAAGATTACGTCTGATTATCAGTTTTTATTATCTTTAAGTATATTGTTACGTAATACCCGAAATAAATTCAAAATCTAATAAATTCCCGGTAAGCTCCCCTGATTGGGAATATTCCCGGGAATTTAAGGAACATTTCCGGAAATTCAAAATCAAAACGGTTAGTTTTTATGTGGTTTGGGGTTAACATGAAGCTACAGAAGCTATAATCAATAACTTATTTTTCATGATTATTCATTATAATGGAAAAAAATATCGTTTCACACAAGAAAAAAACTTTGATTTCAACATAAAATATTTCGATCATAAAATTAATAATAAAATTAATAAATAAGTAAAGTAAACAATAATTCACTCTACTTTTCAAGTCGTTGACTGAAAGGTAACTGTACTGGTAACAAAATAAACGGGCGAGAGGAGGTGTTGAAGTGGCACGCGTCCGAAAAGCTCTGTGTTTGCTGAAATGCCCATTGCACCGCGCACCGATCTCGTCCTCGATAAATTTGAAAAACATAGGAAAAATTGGTATTGCGGAAAAAGTATTTTCAAATACATAAATTCAAATTCAAATTCAAATTTATTCTCATATTATATACACTTAACATTATTGTTGGGCCTTAATTTAGAGCTTTAGGCAGATTGCCTCTTCAACTATGAATATTACTTAAGACTTATGCCTGAAATCATACAAGTTTAGTTTTTTGTACAGCACAAGGAAAAATAGACAAAAACCTTGTTTATGGATATTTTAGCTTTACTTACATCTACACTTATCTTACCTTATACTACCTTAATTCTACTTTAGGCAACGCTAAACAAAATTAGTTGGGTGCAGTATCGAGAGTTTGCAAAATACAATGAATAATGGCGTTGTTGCAATTGCTACACTTTTCCATAAATTTCCTTGTATGTTTCTCGATTAGGTATTTTAATTCTTTAATTCCCGTTTCCTGATGAAGCTTGCGTGTGGAGTAATAAAATGGTTTCTTAGAGATCATCTTGAGCCACTTATTTTGGAGTATTTGGAGTTTGTTTTTATGAGAGTTGGCACATCTGCCCCAAACTGGTGCTCCATAGAGCATTACTGGCTGTAGAACCTGTTTTACAAGCGTCATTTTGTTTTTTAGGGTCAGTTTTGACTTCCTGTTTATCAGAGGGAAAAGAGCATGTGCGCTTTTTGTAACCTTCAAGCAAGCGTTGTCTACCTGAGCTTTAAATGTGAGTTTTTTGTCAAGAGTCACCCCTAAGTAAGATACTTCTTCCACCCATTCAATTGTTTGGCCCAACAAGTTGAGGTTTCGAGAGGGGAGATATGATGCTTTGCGTCTTTTGGTGAAAAATATTGCTTTGGTTTTTGCAGTATTGATTTTAATTTTCCACCTGAAAAAATATTGATAGAGCTGCATGAATGTATTTTCCAAATTAGACAGAGCTGTTTGTGGGTCATCTGTGGCAGTGTATATGCAGGTGTCGTCTGCAAAAGTAGCAAGTTTTGAGAAATTATTAGTTGGAATGTCTGCTGTAAAGATATTGAAAAGAGTTGGACTTAAGCACGATCCTTGAGGGAGCCCTGCAGGGATTTTACGAGGCGAAGAAAGGCTGCCATTCACCTTCACTGCGAATTCTCGATCAGTCAAAAATGACTGGACGATCTTAATAAGGTAGTGCGGGGTATTAAATTTATACATTTTGTAGAGCATGCCCTCGTGCCATACGCTGTCGAATGCCTTTTCAATGTCTAAGGTGACTAAACCCACGGACTCTTTGGCCGCAAATGCCCTTTTGATGTCGTGAGTTACTCGGAATAGCTGGAGGTTTGTTGAATAACCCTCTCGAAATCCGAATTGGAACTGGGGAAGGATGTTTTCAGTATCCAGAAATTGCTTGATGCGTTTCGAAATAATTTGCTCGGATACTTTTCCGAGCGAACTTAACAAGCTAATGGGCCTGTAGTTCTCAGACATAGCAGGGTTTTTACCTGGTTTTGGTAGGGGAATAATCGTTGCTCGTTTCCAGAGCGATGGAAAATAGGATATTTTTAAGCAAGCGTTAAAAATGAAACAAAGTAGAACTACTGCTTTTCTAGGAAGTTTTTTGAGTATTTTGTTTGGTATGCCATCAGGCCCTGGAGCTTTGTTGATGTTTATTTTCCTTAGAAAAGCAGATATTTCTCTTGGTTTGCAAAACGCATTAGCGCAAAATGACGGTCTTTCGGGTAGCGATTTGATCGCCTGCTGGACCATAGCCTCTACAGTAGAGTTTCCGATATTGGCTGTGATCCGGTGGTGATTTTCGAAATCACTTGCAATCAAATTTGCCTTCTCATGACTAGAATACGCATATTTGTCGCTTTTATTGCGGAGAATGGGAATTTGATTAGAAACTCCTTTTCTGAATATTTTATTTAATCTCCAGAGTTGGCGGGAGCCGTCTTTTACATTTTTCAGCATATTGTTCCAACGATTGTTGCGCAACGCAATAATCCTTTTTTGAATTATCCCCGTCAACCATGCAGTTATACTTTTTAAGTTTCTGTCTCTTGTGTGCTGCCACCTGCGTCTGATAGTGTTGCGTTGCTGTATGAGGGACTTTGTGAAAACATCGATCTCAAACTTCTGAATGCCATGGCTTTCCTTTGGTGTGCTCGCTTTGATACCAGAAAACACATCTCTAGTTAGCTGTGCTGCAAGCACATCAACTTGTTCATGACAATTTATATTGCTAAGATTGAGTTCGCTTAGAGGGATATTCCTATTTAAATTTTCCCTGAATAACCGCCAGTTTGTTTTATTGAAGGAAAATGTCTCCCGCTTGGTGATATTTTTTGAAACAGTTTCGGTTTCAATTGAAAAAGACACAAGAAGATGAGGAGATGAAAGTGCCTGTAGAACAAAAGCTGCAGTGATAGGGACTATTCCGTCACTAATGACCAGGTCCAGGATAGAACCTGAACCTTTGGGGGAGAAAAACGTAGGATAAGGTGAGGAATGTATAAGTAAGTTTTTCTCTTGTGTGTAATCAAACAATATACGCCCACATTTGTTAGATTTCTTACAATTCCAGTACCTATGCCTGGCATTGAGATCTCCACATAGCAAAAATTTCCGATGACCGATGGTGAGACGTCTTAAGTCCCCTTCGAATTGTTTGAATTTTTCCGTATTTAATTTTGTGCCCGGGAAATAGCATACTAATATTTTTATATCATTATTGATTTCAATGCCAAGAACCTCAATTACTGACGTTTTTGGAATTGAAATCAATTTATGTTCCACCGTTTTTCTTATAGCGATTGCAACTCCGCCTCCTATCTTATTGATTCTATCTTTTCTGTAAATAATATAATCGGGATGAGACAATTTATCTCTGTCCGCCAACCATGTCTCCGTGATCAAGAAAATGTCTATTTTTTGGTTGACAGCCAGATCAAATGCCTCATCTTTCTTAAATCTAATGCTTTGCGCATTCCATAGTAGCATATTTAAAATCTTAGACATATAAAAATTTACAAGCTAATTTTACAAGTACATTAAATTGATCTTGTTTCGTTGTGCAAATTGATAAGCTCTGCAATAACTCTTGTGCCAGCGAGATCATTACATCAGCCGATAGGAGATCACCCGATGTGTTTGTACGTGGCAAATTCAAGCTTCCGAGAGGCTGCGACATGGATTGCTTGGCCACAGAACTATATGCAAGCTTTTGGTTGAAGCTTAAATTTGAGCTTAAGTGGGGAGTTGAATTTAAGCTTTGTAAAGTTTGTCTGCTTGGAAGCTTTGGGAAGTCACTCTCACCCATAGAGACTCTCTCACCATATTTCGTAGCTTCGTGCTTGTTGGGAGTTGTTTTCCGTACTCTCCCCGCTAGATTCTTTTTGATTTCAATGTATTGCATCCTCTTGCTGCATTGATCGCTGTTGCTTGCATGTGCTGCACCACAATTAGAGCACTTGATTTTGTGCATCTCTGCATTGGTCAGCGTACACTCCGACATGCTATGATCGCCACTGCAGATCATGCATTTAATTGGCAGATGACAATGTGAAGATCCGTGTCCAAACATTTGGCACCTTCTACACTGCGTGGGACCATTTCGTTTGCTTGAGTAGTAGCTCCATTGCACAATAGTATGCATGATTGATTTTATTGCTTTGCATGTACTGAGCTTGGTTCCCTTCTCCAAATGTAGGAGGTAATAAAAATCGTCACGAGCACCGGTTTTGGATTTGAACTTTTTCACATCCAAGCAATGCAGTTTATATTCGCGCTGCAGCAAACTTTTCAAATAATCAGGCTGCAAATCATGTAAGCCTGATAGAATAATTTTCACTGGGCGAAGGTCTGCCCTTTGATGTGTAAAAAAGTTTACGTTTTTATCAGTTAAATATTTTTGTACCACATCGTAATCTTCTATTGACTTCAAAAACAGTCTTCTCCCTATTGACATTAGTTTAATGTCGAAGTTTTCTATGTGAAGAGTTTCCATCATAGCTATGATTGTGTCTCTTTGTAAGTTGACGAATGTGATTGGAGGTGCTCTCACCTTTCTGGGCTCCTGGGCTGCAGTCTGGGATGGACCGGCATCGTCGTCTGGTAAATCCGCTAATAGCTGGAACTGGTTCGTTGACCTCGACTGATCAGTACGGCGCATTTTGAATACGTCCCGTAGTAAAGGACTTACCGGGGAGTCTTCCCGGCTACGTTTTCTTGCCTCCTGATTTGCTGGCAACTTGATCCGCAACTTCACTACACTTCAATAAAAACACTCGATAATAATAGAAGTTTGTTTTTACTGACTTTATAAAAGGGCTGTTTATACTGTTTTTTGGTGATTGCTACTATTGATACGCTTATAACACTTGTGCTCGCTTTGAATGCTTACACGCGACTCTTTTTCAAATACATATAAATGAAGCAAAAGTAATCGACTTGAATTGTAGAGTAAAAATATTTTTTTTTATCTGCAGGTTTTTGTAGAAATAAGGATTTAAATATTAATTGCAGTAACATAAAACACAACAACCTAAAACTTACAAAGCTGAAAAAATTATAGCTTGCTCAATCTAATTTTTAGTGAACGTCACAAAAAGCTTTAAAAGCAAAAAGTGAATGAAACAAACATTTATGTAATTTGTTTAAGTTCCCAATGTTTCGGGAATATTCCCGGTACATTGGAAAATTTCGGGAAAATTCCCCGAACGGGAAGTTTCCGACTCGGGAATGTTCCCGCGGCACATCATTAGTTATAATGCATTTTTGAGACCAAAGTAAAACGTGGCGTTTGAAACAGTTTGGCCGTAATAAGCAGCTTGTGTAGTAGAATATGCACTCAAAATCTGCACGATTCTGCTACTCTTCTTCGAACATTAGTGTTTCTAGCGGTTCAGGTGCGCTAGAGTTTTTTTTTGTATCTGCTTTGGGTTTACTTTCGCAAAATGAGTTTCTCGGTTCAGGTGCTTTGGGCTATATGATCTTTTTGATTTTGAGATTAGATTTGAAAAACAATTTTTTTTCCTGTGTGGAACCGGAAGTTGACATCTTAACTCGTAATTTGAATAATTTGGACCAGGTTAATTTCGTTTATTTGTATAACAAAACAAATCTACTACTTCCGGTTCCACACAGGAAAAAAAAAATTGTTTTTCAAATCTAATTTCAAAATAAAAAATCAGCTAATTTTCTATGCCAATCATTATGTTTAATGTTTTTTTAGATTTTGTTTTGAATCTGAAAATCCGCTTCCAAAAAAACCTTTTATTAATTTCGTCAATTATTCAGAAGCCAATGACTCGGCAACTAAACCTCATAGAAACAAAAACTTGTGCATCCACATTCATATCTTCTAGAAGTACCATTATGCACAATGTGAACGAAATCCAGAACCTCGATTTTTTGTCGTTGTCCGCTTCACGTGAAATGCCCCCTATATTATATGGTTATATATTTTGCTTGTGCTTCCCTATGTCTCAAGACCACGAGCCACCACTAGGGTTGCCAGCTATCCCGGAATTCCGAGATTTTCCAGGAAAAATACAGTTCACTTAAAAAATCTCTCGGCTCCCGGAATGGAGTTAACGAAAATTTAACGAAAATTGCCATCACAGCATTTCTATATTTTTATTTATATTTTATGCTCGCTTTTATATGTAAATAATGCAATATTAATGAATAAAAATCGTGAATTGTACTAGATTTGTACGATTAATTTAACTGTGGCATGGCAACACTGGCGGTCGGCCACCTCGCAGCTTGCGAGTGGGGCGCGCAGCTAGCGCATCATTTCATCATCTTTTGTTAGTTCATTTTCGTTAGGTGTAGTGATGGGTAAAACCAGCACACTTTACTGTGCTCGCACACTTCGCACACCACACTTAAGTGTGCTAGAACTGTGCTCCCAGCACTGACACAGTGCCGCACACTGACACAGTGCCGACACACTGACACAGTGCCGACACACTGACACAGTGCCGACACACTGACATTGCCGACACTCTGACACTGCCGACACACTGACACTGCCGGCACACTTGTACTGGCAGGCACACTCCACACTATATATATATATATATATATATATATATATATATATATATATATATATATATATATATATATATATATATATATATATATATATATATATATATATATATATATATATATATATATATATATATATATATATATATATATATATATATATATATATATATATATATATATATATATATATATATATGATGAATTTTCGGCGAAAGGAGTTTAATACTAATTTTCTTCGAAAATCAGTAATAAATGTACAGAAAGCTGTGCACTGCATTTAAACTAGCAAATAACGTTTAGTAGCTTATCTCCGCAAATTCATATAAAAATTCCTCTAAATAAACTATACAAATCAAAGTACTGTAGATTATGCTAAGTGGAACCACAGTAATAGGTGCGGGGAAACTAACTCGACATACAGTAGATGTTATTACAAGTCATAGCCAAAAATCTGTCACTTTTCTAGTTCATTAAGGGGTTACATGGGTTTCAGAGAAAAAAAAAACGCAATTTTTAAATGTTTCAAAAATAAAAAATAATGTATTAAATTATTCGAAATTATTGGTAACAACTAAAGTAACTCTTGAACTATATGTAAAAAAATTTTTACACAAAAATATTGATAATGCGCCCTCTGGCAGCTATTTTACGAAAAGGCTCGAAAAAAATGCGGTGCCAATGATAACTCAAAAACTAATGCACCAATCTTAACCAAATTTCGCACACTTCTTTTAAATAGTATTTTCTTGTACTTGAATGAAGGAAATTGTGTTTCGTTCATTAGAATTTAATTCACATGGAATTATTTATTGAATTTTTGGGTCAAAAATTAAATTTTTTACTCGCAACGTTGCCAAAAGTTCAGATTTCAATATTTTTACAAATCCTTCGTTCAAGTACAAGTCAAACTTATATTCTAACAGAAACAATTTGATTTTTTTGTTTCGGATGAATCCAGCTCAAGATATCGTTGGCACCGCATTTTTCGAGCCTTCTCGTAAAATAGCTGCCAGAGGGCGTATTATCAATATTTTTGTCTAAAATTTTTTTTACATATAGTTCAAGAGTTACTTTAGTTGTTAACAATAATTTATAATAATTTAATACATTATTTTTTATTTTTGAAACATTTAAAAATGGCGTTTTTTTTTCTCTGAAACCCATGTAACCCCTTAATAGACGTATATAAATTGCCCTGATTCGCATAAACGTTCTATGCACATTTTAGCGCTTTCGAGATATTCAATGATTTGTGTTTTGATTTGTACTGGAGATATATGGAAAGTGCATTTTTCAATTTTGGTTTTAACATACTTCGACAAAAGATAGGTTTTTCAAATGTTGCAGAATGATGTAATAGAGTAAATACTTTTCGAGTCCGGTGTTAACTCTAAAATGACATAAATGTAGATAGAACGTTTATGCGAATCAGAGCAGTATTTGACATTTTTCGTTTTTTTTTTAAATGAACACAATAAGATCGTCTGAACACGCGATATGGCATACTTCCCTTCGAAGACACGAGATGCATTCATCTGAAAATTTAAAGTGACATCGTTCTTGAATTCTCCAATAGGCTAAAGAGAATAATAATATAACTATCCTCGCTCTAAATTGTCGAAAATTTCTTTTAAGATGCTCATTTACATAAAACTTACCATTCTGCAAGAAACGCATTATTGTCATTTTTTGAATCACTGCACTTACTTCTCTCGTTGGTAAACGATTTTTCTTATTACTGTTCTTCCCGTGATTTTTTCCTCTGCTAAGAATATGTGCAATATCTAACATACACCATTGTCTGACTCACCTCTGGCATTTAAAGATTCAGTTCACTCAAGAAAACTAGATGTGTACCTACTTTTTGTTGACGCAATCAAGTGCCGCTTCCGTATACTGAAATATTTCCTACATTCAACCGAAATGCCATGTTGAACCGAACCAATGAATTCAACTAGCTAAGGCCCTTTGAAACTCAATCGAGTAAAGGTAAAATAAACATGAAAACACAACGCGACGGTAGCCAAAGACAGATCCAAAGCTTCGCTAGCTACTTAATTCAAATCGATGGCCAATAGTTTTCTTGTCCGTCATGTAAGTGAACGAACTAAGCAAGGCCAAGAAACTTATTACGAAACTGTGGAGCAATGCAATGTAACTAACAATTGCAGCGCAACAAGAGCCATTTGACGACGACGTGACCAAAGCAGACTCATACCATTTGGCTAATACAAAACGTCTTGGATTTTGCTTCGTTTTTTTTTAAATGACAAAATAATATTTTGCAACCGCCGTTAATGACTTGGCTGAGTATTCGAACGAATATTATTAGATTTCTTAAGAGTAACTTCAAATTAAGCTTGTTTGGATTTGGTTACGATGCTCCGTTGGATGTAACGATACGAATGCAATTGTGAAATGGTTTTCAAGAACCCAGCTGATCTTCGTCATCAGAGTGCATGAAATGTAGATGTTCGACAGTTTTCTCGGACCGCCCGCCTACAGTATATTAAACAACAAAATTAATTATACCCATATAACATAATGGCATGCTAGAACAACACAAGTGAATGTGAGTAAATGTAACATAATAGCTTTTTGGAATAAAGATGTGTTCCTTATGGATACTGTCGGACGCGTCCCAGTATAAATCGACAAACAATGGCGCTCCTTAGAAATACCATTCATGTGCTATTTTTTTTTTTCGATATTATCTTCCCTTTAAGGTAGAATATACATAAGTATATATTACAGTCTAAATGTACATATATTGTCCTTTTGACATATCCAAAATAGCTCAGATTTCTTCTTTCTATCTATTATGTCGATATTTATGTTGAGCTCGAGGGACTGAGATTGAAATTTTCCTACAAGAGCAACACGTAGGCATTTGATTCAAGTTGATGAAAGCGTGATTATATAAACAACGTCAACCATCATATCCATCCATAATTTCAGGTCATGACGTCAAGCAAGTCAAGAATATGGACACATTTTACCTTCCGTTGTACTTAAGGCTTGTGATATCTTTATTATATTTCAAGAATTTCCTTTTTATTTAGTTTCAAGGGTATCCATGAATGAATTCGAAGCTCGTGTAGTATAATAGGTAGAGCACTGCCTCCTGATGTGTGGGGTTTTCTTTTCGAATCAAGGGTCGGATAGAAGAGCTTTGTTCTGATTAATAAAAAAGTAAAGTAATTCCAGGACAACCTTTAGCGGGTCTAGGGATTTAAAACCTGGTTGAGAACTTCATTCACATACTTACAATCAATTTTTATTTATTTATTTATTTATTGATTTAATGTCTACAACAACAGATCAAGTCCAATTACGCAATAGACAATGATAAATAAAAATAAAAATATATATAAAACAAACAAGAGTATCATAATTCAATCCAAAATTTATATAATCAATAAGCCAAGGAACATGCATTAAAACCAATAAGTAATTACTTTATCTTTTAATATGTTTTGGAAAGCATCAAGGTCAGTGGCAGCAATGCCTCCTAGAAGTACGGGCCGTAATGCAGAATAATGACGTCCCACTAGACTGTCAAAGTGCCTCGAAAAACACACGCAGTCTTATGAGACGTCCGCGGGAAATCGTAAATTGTACAGGTTGTGTTGAAGTGAGTGAAGTGAAAACAAAGTGAGATCCGCGGAACAGTGCTAGTGAACAGCTAAAACACAAATCAATACGGTGCGTGCAGTATAATTGGGAAAATTCGCTACGAAATGCTTATCAGCTGGTGTTACGTTGTGTGACGTTTCGTGTCGATTTACTGTCGATACAATTAATTGATATAAAATGCAAATGATGGCTAAATATTATTATTATAAAGCGTCCACGCACAAAAAAAACTAACGTTTCATTCATATTATAGCTGAAAATCCGCACGTAAAATCTCGGTGAATATCGGCACTGCCAGATGGAAATGTCAAAATGCCTGCCCAAATTGACTTCATAGCTAAAACGATTACGTAGCCTGACGGCCCGTACTTCTAGGAGGCATTGGTTGCAGGGAATCAAGTCTGAGCTCATTATGCTGCCTAGGTAAACGTAGCAGCGGTGAAAAGTAATATGTATCAGCCCGTGCAAACGGAACATTAAACGTTAAAGTTGATCTACATGGCCGATCCAATACACGGACGGAAACCAGGTTGCAGAGGTCAGATGGGATAAGTCGATGGTGTAGTTTAGATAAAAGGCATTCATCGAAGAACAGCCTACGAGATTTCAGGGATGGAATTCGCAGCATGGTAAGTCTCGCGCTATACCCACTTTAAGTCAAATTGAATTTGAAAAGCAGAGAGCGGGTGAACCTGCGTTGTACAGATTCAACCGCATCAATTAAGTACTGAAAATATGGGCACCATATTTGACAACAATATTCAATGATACTGCGGACAAAAGAGCAAAATAGGTATATACAGGTGGAGATATCTGTAAAATGCTTAGAAGATCTTAGTATAAAACCCGAGAGCCTGGACGCTTTGGCAGTTATATGCAATATGTGTTGGTCAAATAAGAGTGTAGTCTCGAAAATAGCTCCCAGGTCTTTAAAACAGAATACAGCATCGAGAGAGGTACCGGAAATGCAATAAGAAAACACCAAACGGTTAGTTTCACACGTGAATCACCTTTGACCACATTTTAAGATATTCAGAATAAGATAATTTGCACTACACCAGTTGCCCAGAGTGTGCAGATCATTCTGTAGCTAAAAGCAGTCTTCAATTGTATCGATTACTCTGAATATTTTAAGATCGTCTGCGTAAAGAAAGGAGAAGGAGTTTAGGAGACCTGACAGATCATTAATGAAGACTAAGAGCAACAAGGGGACAAGTATCGATCCTTGCGGAACACCAGAGGTGGGATAGAAGGGAGCAGAGGAGCAGGAGCTCACAGTTACAACACAAGCACGGGCAGCGGACCATAAAACCATGTTTCTCTAACTTCAAGAGAAGAAGCACGTGGTTGACAGAGTCGAATGCCTTAGAGAAATCCGTGTAAAGAACACCACCCTGTCTTTGCTGATCGATGGCAGAAGCAACAGTATTGCTGAAAGATAACAAGTTGGTAACAGTGGATTCACCTTTGACAAATCCATGTTGTTCGTTGGTAAGGAAAGGCTCAAGTAGAAGATAAATTTTGTTGTAGATAACTCTCTCAAGTAGCTTGCTAAAGCAAGGTAGAAGCGACATTGGACGGTAATTGGAGATACAAGTGGGGTCACCTGCCTTAAGTATGGGAAAAATGTTGGCTGATTTCCATATGGAAGGAAAAACACCAGAAGCGATGCTTAGGTTGAAAATAATGGACAAGGGTACGCAAAGTGAAGAAAATAGTGACTTAGTTAGTATATTAGGAATACCATCAGAGCCAGAAGATGAGTTAAGATCGAGACAACTCATTAAATATTCAACTTCTAAAGGGTTTGTACGAAACAAAGAGAGCGCTCTAAGGTTGGCGCGAAACGATGAGGTAGTGGTGAAAGAAACATCTGGAGGAGAAAGATGGTTTTGTGGGGAAGAAAATGACGAGAAAAAACGAGCGAAGAGCTCACAGGTCTCTTCAGTTTTAGCGGCAGAAGATTCATCAAGAAACAGAATTTGAGGAATGACGGGGGATTTTTTCAGTGAGTGAATAAATGACCAAAAGGGGTTTGAAATGTTGGAACTAATAGAAGCTTCAACTCTGGCAACGTAGGCACGCATGGTTTCTTTAGCGGCCCTCTTTGCATGAGAGCGTAGCTTTTTAAACTCAAGCAGGTCATCATGCAAAGCTGAGCGTTTGAATTTGGCACGAGCAACAATCCTTTGCCCTAAGGGCAGGTGAACCAGGGACCATTATTAGGTCTTCTGGGATGACATGTGGGAGTGAAGCGAGGAATGAGATTAGCGAGGAAGACATAAAGCCTATGGAGAGTCTCATTAACGTCAGAACAGCGAAGAAATGAGTACCAGTTAATATGATTGATTTCGTTCGCCATTCCAACAAAGTTGGCTTTAAAGAAATTGGATCTAAGAGGAAGGGTGGTAAGAGTCGGGAGGGACATAGGGTAAAGCATCGGAATCCAAATCAACAGAAGACACAGGGATATTAGAAAAAATTAGATCCAATATTTTGCCATTTTTATTAAGTATCGAGTTCAATTGGGAAAGAAAACATGAGGAAATGATTGAAGATAAAGTAAGCGAAAGACTGTTGCTAGAAGTGATGGTTAAAAAAGAGGTATTCCACTCGATGAAGGCATATTGAAGTCACCACATAGCATTAAGTGAGCGGTAGGAAAACGGCACAGGAGATAAGATGAGAGCTCTGCAAAGAAAAGTTCATAAAGTGAAGAAGGACTATTACAGGGGATTTAGATTGCGGCGATAAGTAATAGTGAAGCAGGAGCTAGAGAGACACGAACTAAAGTAAACTCCACTGAAGATGTAGTTGTAAAGTCACTGCAAACCGAACAAGAAAGAGATTAGTGGATGCCAATAAGAACACCTCTACCATCAGACTTGCCAGAGATTGAGCGATCACCATCCCGAGTGCGGAGTGATTAGCTCCACGACTCACTTTAACTCTTATTGAACTCAGGTACCTAGTCAGAGCTAGCTCAACTCAAAGCTCGGTGCGCGGTCTCACCTTCCCTGGATTCGAACCAGGGACCTCACACACTAAGAGCCAATGATCTACCCAATACACTACACGAGTTAAATCAGGGTTAAATTGAATAGATTTGTTATAGATTTATTGTAAATTTGTGAATGAAATGAAATAAATGAAATGTGTGCTAGTAAAGGGTTGCCAGCACCTATTTTTTTCGTTACTTTCATACCAACAGACGATATCATAAAATTAAACAGTTACAATGAAAATAATTAAAAACGTTTAAATTTCCAAAGTTTTCTAATTTTGCGGATGGTGGCTCCAAAAACCTTTCTATCCTTGGTAAATGCCGATTAGATTAGGTTAATTTCGACATTATGATAGACTTTTGGTTGCAATGCCCGCACTGAATGTGTTTACCATTTTTGTACTAGAAGATGATACAATAAGTAAACGATACTTAAATTTTTGAATTTTTTGTACTAGAAGATGATGCGATAAGCAACTGATACGAATGAAAACGAGATTCAAAGGGTAGCTTGACGTGAAGCAGTTGTGGTTGACTTTTGGTTGTACACTGAAAAAATCCACATAGCGCACAGTCCTATGTAATATAGTGCATTATGTATGGTCCCATAGTACCCTGAGCTATGTACATAGTACCCTGAGCTATGCAACATAGCTTCTAGTGCCATAACGTCAGAAACTACATAGCGAGCGCTCTAATGTAACATAGTCTCACACACTATGAATATAATCTCAGCACATATAAATAAAGCTGGCTAAATAACATTACCTTTAAAATCAATTCGTGTAGCCGAATTGGTAATCCGTGGGCTCTGAAAGAATAGAGTCACAGGTTTGAAACCAGAATCAAGCAAAAATTTGCAACTTTTTATGCATTTGTAAGAAGTAAAAAATTTAGAAATAAAATTTGAGTAATGCTAAAGGGGAATTTACATCTCCTATAATTGTAAATATCCTGAAATTATCATATTTGAAGCCGGAACATATTCGCTTTCACTTTTGCTTTTTATCTATAATACATAGTGTTGGTTTAAAAGCATTAGCTGCAAACCTTTACAGTTAACTCTCGCGTATAACGAATAAACATGCGAACTGAAATGTGTCTGAATAAATGAGAGACGATGCGTATCGGTTGACGGTTGATTCAAGACTAAACCTTTATTCAAAATGCTACACAAATGTCAGTGTCTGTACATGAATTTGAGAATGCAAACAATATAAAGCCTGCTCACATTCCAAAACTAAATGAGAATGATTACTGCTATTGCTACAACTATTATTGGGAATATCAGATCAATTTCAAGATTGTATTCCAACAAACTCCTCCTCAATCGTGCAATTAATCTGAATCCAAAAACAAACCATTTTTCTTTTATTAAATTTTGATTCGAACCGATTTTCTATTTCGTTTGAAGTTACTTTACTGGAATTTACTTTAATAAAAATTGAGTACGAAAATTTTGAAACTTTGTTGCTGCGATTGGCTTTGTTAGCACATCCGCTAACATGCTTTCGGTCGGACAGTATACACACTTTGCGATTTCCTTTTTGGCGTAGTCCTTCACAAAATGAAATCGCGTGTCGATATGCTTCGATCGGTCCGATAAACGCTCCTCCTCCTCAATCAGTTTCAAGCAACTCTGATTGTCTTCGAAAATTGTAGTTGCCTTTGACACTGATTGCTTCAAATCGACGAGTAATCGTCGCATCCATGCTGCTGCTCGACATGCCTCGCTCAGTGCGACAAATTCCGATTCGCACGTCGATAATGCCACCAATGATTGTTTGCGTGATGACCAACAAACCGCTGCACCATTTACCATAAATACATGACCGCTTTGTGATTTACGATCATTGTTATTGTCAGCCCAATTTGCATCCGAATAGCCGTATAGAATTTCGCCACTGAAATTCTGCTGTGCGAGTGCCAATTTCAAATCAGCTGTTCCTTTCAAGTACTTAGCCACTCGCTTCAACTCATTCCAATCTTCTTGCGTCGGCTTATTGACTTTTTGCGCTAAAATCGAAACGCTGGCTGCTATATCTGGCCGTGTGTTTACTGAAACGTACAGTAAGCAACCCAGTAACTTTTGGTACTGCGCATTTGATAACAACAAATCGGTGTCATTGTCCTTTTTCGATTTGCTGTATCCGACTTGAATTGGAACATTCGATGCTTTTGCCGTGTTTAAACCAAAGTCATTCACGATTTTCTTTATGTATTTTGATTGATTTAAACTGTAAATGCCGTTTTCGTCGCGTGTCACTTCAATGCTGAGATATTGCTTGATATCGCCCAAATCCTGAACGTTGAATTTCGACGAGAGCATTGATTTGACTTGCTTCATTGCCGCATTTGATTTTGTGACAATTGCAATGTCGTCCACATAAATCAATAGAAAAACCCATGCGTCGCTCATCTTTTTTGTATACAGGCATACATCGTTCTTGCTTTGAATGAAATTCTCTTGCGTGAGTGTACGCCGTATTTCATCGTTCCACGCTTTTGCCGCTTGCTTTAGGCCATAAATGCATTTTTTTAAACGACACACCAAATTTTTATTTTCATTTTCGAATCCGGGTGGTTGTTTCATGTAAATTTCTTCCTTCAATTTACTGTTCAAAAATGCAGATTTGAAGTCCATATGATGTACCATACAATTTTCTTTCGATGCAACAGAAAGTAAAACACGAAAGGTTGTTTGGTGAGCCACTGGTGCAAATACCTGATCGTAGTCGGTGCCGAATTTTTGGGAAAATCCTTGCGCCACAAGTCGCGCTTTAAACCGATTTACATTGCCGCTTGCGTCGGTTTTCGTTTTGTAGATCCATTTGCAACCAATTGCACTGCGTCCGGCTGGTAATTCACATAATTCCCAAGCATCATTGTTTTGCATCGCGTTCATTTCCTCCTTCATTGCATCAACCCATTTTGCTTTATTTTGACTCGACAAAGCATCCGAAATGGATTTTGGCTCAACGATCAAATTTGCTTTATATCGTTGTGGTGGTACACCTTTTGTTTGTCGCTGTGATACGCGGTGACTGCGCTCCGCTTCGGTTGCCGATGAATTGCTAGCATTTGAATCCAAATCGCCGTATTCATCATCCAGTGAAGATTCGAAATTCGCTGGAGTTACCGTAGCAGTTGAGCTATTACTTTCCCTTGATGATTCTCCATTTGATGAATCTGCCTCACGATAGAATGATCGATCTGTGATTGTATCATCGCTGCTGGTACCGCCACTCGTGTCCTTATAGCTGCTATTCTCAAACGATTCCGATGAATTTTCACTTTGGAACAAACTGCCGTCATCATGATCGTTGTCGTGCGCTTTAGTTTCTCTACTTGACAAATCCACCAAAACATTGTCCTGATGTGTTTTATTTCGCACAAAACGCACATCCCGGCTGATTACTAATTTACGATTTACTGGATCAAAACATCGGTATGCTTTTGAATCACCATCATATCCAATAAAAATCATTTGCGTTGCCGTATTGTCTAATTTGCGCCGCTTCTCACTTGGAATGTGCACATAACATTTCGTACCAAAAATTTGCCAATTCATTACATTTGGCTTTGCACCACTCCATAACATAAGTGGAATTTCATCAGCTCCTTTAGTGATTGTGCGATTTAGAATATAATTTGCCATATTTACTGCTTCCGCCCACAAATATTTTGGTAAATCCGCATCCGTCAACATGCAACGAGCCATTTCAATCAATGTTCGATTTTTGCGTTCAGCGACCCCGTTTTGTTGCGGAGAATACGGTGCCGTATATTGCACGGCAATTCCTTCCTTGCGAAAATATTCTTTTAATTCGCCAGCCATATACTCACCGCCACGATCTGATCGAATTGTTTTCGGTTTGCAGTTGAATTTATTTTTCATCAACGCAATGTACTCCTTTATCTTTTCTCCAACTTCCGATTTATTTCGAATAAAATAAATCAGTGTGTATCGCGAATAGTCGTCGATGACAGTCAACAAATAGCGTTTCTTCCCAAGCGATTCTGTTTGCATTGGACCACAAACATCCGTATGAATCAACTGTAAAACTTTATTTGACCTTTTGATTGCTCTCTTTGGAAATGGCAAACGCGTTGTTTTTGCTTTCATACACGTTTCACACTGCAGTTTTTTACCACAATCGATGATTTTCATGCCGTTCAACATACAATCCTTGTCCATTGTCATGATTGCATTTGAATCACGGTGACCAAAAATACGATGCCAATCGTGAATACAATATTCAATATTTTTCAATGAACACACTTTATTCGGCCGACGTAGCTTATATAGTCCGTTTGTTTCATCCACGATTCCAATTTGTTTGTTGTTGTAACGAATTTCGCATGTCGATTTACCAAACCAAACTTCAAATCCAACATCGCACAGTTTGCTAACTGATAGCATATTGCTTGTGATTTGAGGAACATACAATACATTGGATAATACTCTCTTTGATACGTTGCCGTTTGTGCTCATAAACTCGATTACGCATGTGCCCTTGCCATGCACATTCTCCGTGCCACCGTTTGCAACATCGACTTGACTTTGATGCTGAGTATCAAATTTCGTCATTAAATTCGGATTATTTATGACATGACTCGTAGCACCAGAATCAACAAGCCACTCATTGTTGTTGTTGCTGTTTGCCGTCGACAAAGTAAACAGTATATCATTGCACTGCTCAACCGAATTTACTTTATGACTGCTCTTTGCTGATTCTTTCTTTGATTGTTTCTTTTGCCATTCTTTGTATTTAAAACAATCCTTTTTTAGATGCGAAAGCCCTTTACAGAAATAGCATTTGAGTTTGCGTTCGCGTTCGGCTGTTTTCAAAACTCTATCACTATTGTGTCCATTCGATGAACCGTCCCCATTGTTTTCTTTGCGTTTTGCGTGTTCAATGAGTTTCGAATGCACAAGTGATAGTGTCAAATCAGCATCCGGTCGCACTTCAAGAGCTGTAATCAATGAGTCATAACTTGATGGCAAACTACTCAATGTGATTGCGACTCTCCAATGTTCATTTAACTGATTTTCGCCCAAATCCGTTAGTTTTTGAAACAAATTTGTCAGCTCACTTAAATGCGTTTCAACGTTGCCGGTTTCACTCAACTTTGAGCCGCAAATTTTTCGCATCAATGTCACTTTGTTGCCCAAAGTGTTGCGTTCGTGATAGCCACGCAATGCATCCCAAGCCAGCTTTGCCGTTTCCTTATTTCGAATATGCACTAATTGATCATCTTCCACACATAAACCAATTAAAGCAAGTGCCTGCTCATCTTTTTCATTGAATGTAACAAGAGCTGCTTGCTGTGTGGTTACTTGAGCTCGATTTGTGCCATCACCCAACAATACCGGTACGACTGGTCGTTCACTTGAAATCGCAGACCAACACTTTTCCTTACGTAAATACATTTCAACTTTATATTTCCATGTGAAATAATTGTCCGAATTCAATTTCGTTAGCATTGCTTTAAATTCCATCCCGAACCGGTTTTTTTTCTATTGCGAATAGACCTTATGCAAAAAGAAAAAAAAACACTTTATTCCGTTCAATGTTCACACTGTATGTCTTTCCGTATGAATCGCTAACACTTTATGTCTGTGCACTTCTACGTCTCAAATTTCATTTCATTTTCACAGTTCACCGTTTTGCACTGGGTCCATAACCTTGTTGGTTTAAAAGCATTAGCTGCAAACCTTTACAGTTAACTCTCGCGTATAACGAATAAACATGCGAACTGAAATGTGTCTGAATAAATGAGAGACGATGCGTATCGGTTGACGGTTGATTCAAGACTAAACCTTTATTCAAAATGCTACACAAATGTCAGTGTCTGTACATGAATTTGAGAATGCAAACAATATAAAGCCTGCTCACATTCCAAAACTAAATGAGAATGATTACTGCTATTGCTACAACTATTATTGGGAATATCAGATCAATTTCAAGATTGTATTCCAACACATAGCGCTTATTCGTATTTATTTATTGCTATGTACTATGAAGTCTGCCACTATATTTTATCACGATCCCGAAATCGACTTCGTACTTAGCGCCACTAGTCTATAAATTATGGCATCTGGCGCGGTGTTTTTTCAGTGTAGTTAGTGCTGGTAAAGTATTGCAAGCAAATAACTTTTAAATAATTTATGTTATCAGAGATGCTGCTTTCAAAGTCTTACCAGATGAGCAGCCGATACACTATGCTATGGTGGTGCTTTGATTTGATCTGATGATTCTCTCGAAATTGGAAACTTCGCAAATTTCGCATGCCTACTTTTAGGCACTTAGCGCCCACATAGAGCTTAAAATTTCCAAAACAATATAATATTCATTCAAGCTAAAAACATTATTGAGTTGCACTTCCTGTACCTGGTTTTTCCAAACATATTTTTTGGATGTAGGAGTACCCAGAAATTCACAAACATACCCGCCATCGCCTCCAAATGGCTAAAGGTACTTAGTTTAATATATATGTTGTCTAGAGTCAATTTTTACGTACTGTTAACCAGACGCTGAACGAACTATGGACACAGTTTCACTGGAGTCACCATGACTAGCACATCGTTGTGCTAATCAAGAATGCACTTCAACAAACGGCAATTTTAATTGCTCCACGGAGCCGACATTCAGCCGACGAATTTGGGATCAGCGCCGAGAAATAAGGACATCAAAGATAGTAAACAAATCGTTTCATGGAGGAAAAACGGCTTTTCTGAAAAAAAAACTTGCGAGAATATTTTCATCCGAAGGTAATTGACACAAATCAATTGAGGAATTTTGGCAGGCTACGATGAATTTCCTTAGAATTATATTTTCTTTTGTGATTACTAGTTTTGTCTTGTTTTAATAATATGACATTTATTTTCTGTTTTTATTGCAAAACCTAAGCTGGTTGGAAGTGTGCGAGTTTTTTTTTCGGCCGATTAATAAATCTTGGCTGGAATGAAAGAAAACAACAGCTCGGGGCAAGTATCTGACAGCGAGACTTAAGGATCGGACCCAGACTCTGACCACGAATCATGTGAGAAAAAGGAGGAGGAGGAAGAACAAATAAGAGGAAAGCATAGGATCATATCTGAGCCTGCGGCTCAAATAAGTCAAATAAATCAACTGATGGCAGATATCCTGCAACAACTTAAAGAGAGTCTAAAGGAATTATCGGAGCAAAGTAAGCAGAACTCCGAGCTGTTCCGATAGCATCAGGAGCTAATGCACCAACTTTTGGGGGTGAACGACGTCGGCAGTGCCGACAAAGCAAATAGAAAGCAGGAGCCGTCCGGCACCACATCAAAAACAGACGAGAGAGAAAGCATGCCAATGGAGGTAAGGATTTCAACGGAAAAACATTTTGAGAAAGAGTTCTTCGTTCTCGCAACGCCAAAACAAATCAACAGCTGTCTTGACGAAGCCAGTCTTCCTTCTTCAGTGTCTATCGGTCTATCGATAGACACTGAAGAAGAGGGCAGATTACCATTGAAATATCGATATTTGTCACAAATTTCAATATATCTAGCTTCGAAAGGAAAAATCGGTTTTTTATTAAATACTTTTTTACAAGCTAGGAACTCTATCGGCTCTCCTGAAATTTTTTCGTCTTTTACAGTAAAAATCAACTCATATAGAAATCTTATGCTATGTTAATACAACCAAAACAAAACTTTTGAAATTTCACATCGGACAAGAACACTTCCAATCCTCCAACCAACCATCCTCCAATTTAAATATATTTTAAACATCAAAAACTTCTGTTCACGATAACTCACGACTCAATAATCAAATACATCTGAAATTCACAAAATATATTGATATTAAATAGGACCAGGTCTGATGGAATCGATTTGGAAATGCGGGTAGCTCTGTGCCAGTGGTGCCATCTTGAAAAATTAGAAAGAAAAAAAACTGCTTTTTGCTCTATGAATTCTGATTCAGTTACCAGATTTTCATGATATTGACAAAGTAGCTGAACCTTACTATAAGCCATGTTTGGTAGAAATCTAGTTGAAAAAGCTATGGTAATTTTGGTGTCTTCGGTTTTGAAAATTCGCTCAGGAAAATAAAGCTTTTTGCCTTATAGCTTCCAGTGCAGTCATGAAATTAAAACGAATTTCATATGATAAATGGAACTTATTATAGGCGATTATTCAGAAAGAATCTGGTACAAAAACCATAATAGGGTTGCCAGCTGTTGTCGGTTTTGGAATTGTTTGCAATATCTTTACTAAGCGATTAAATCGTAAATTTTTTAAACAGTAATGATCTTGTAGTAACAATTAACAACAAGTATTAAGTTTTCGAAAATTTGAAAACTTTTGCGACTGTTTACCCTAAATTTCTTTGTATCCTTGTAACTTCCAATGCAGTCATCTGGTTAAAAACGAAATTCGCAAGGTAAGTTGATTTCAATGTGGGACATGTGTGATATATTTTTGGCTTTGATGCTAGCAAAGGATTGCCAGCGCGAGGCGTTTTTTGCTATTTTCGTATCAATAAATGCTTACATTAAGTATTCATATTGCGAACATTTACAATGAAAATAAGTTACCAGTGTTTAAATTTTCTAAGTTCTAGAAATTTTTCGGTCCCAAACATCTCTTATTTTTTGATCGCAAACACCTTTCTATCCCTTTAACTTTCAACGAAATCATCGGATAAAACCGAGATCGATAGAGTTATTTGATTTTGACGTGAGGCAATTGTAGGAAATTTTTAGTTGCCGTGCTGCTAAAGTGTTGCGGGCACTGAGCATTGTTTTGTGTTTAGCTTTCCTAAATCTTGAAATTCATGCGAGTGGTAGTCCTAAAATCCTTTCCACCTTATGAGCTTAAATACATTGGTAAGACCAAAGTGGTTCTGCCCTTAGGCAAAAATTGGACATACGTAATATTATCTCATATACAAAGTGGAAGCACACAAATCACGTAAAAAGAAAAATGATAAGACTTTGGGGGGAACACCCCGCGAGTTATGGATGATGCCCGAAACATCCGAAAAACATAAGTAAGAAGCAAAGCAAACACCTGCCACCATTCCTGAAGATAAGCTGGCAAAATCCCGTAGTATCCAAAATAACCAGCCACGCCCCTACAACACTCTAGTCAGATCCCAAATGCAGAATAGATGAGCCATATTTTCCTCAAAATGTAGGAGCAATTTCAATTCGTGATGAAAAATTGGATGGCGAAAATGATGCAAAGATTGTTTTCTGCATTTCCACATTCCAAAAGTCCCAATAAAAATCTTCCGCAATGAATATTCTCAATTGTGTTTCTGTCCTCATGTGAAATGCGTATTCCATAAGAAACAAAACGGAAGAACTAATGTAATGAACTTACTAATGCCTCTCGACCTGGTCATCATTCAAGAAACATTCCTTAAACCCGGAGACCATCTCTGTGCTCTCAACTAGCACTTCTATAGAAACGATAGACCCTCTGGCAGAGGACGTAATACCGCCGTCATCGTAGGATCAAACAAATATGAGCCATCATCATATCAATTCCAAACTTAGTTCAACTAGAGGCACCAGCAATCAAAGTACACACTCAGTCTTTTGAGTTCGTAATGATTTCTATTTAAAAAAAACCCAGGCTCACTCAATTTCAGCCAAGTTCTCCTACCATTGACTTTGGGGTGACAGGAGTACTAGCAAAGTGACTGTTCTGAAAAAGTTTGACATGGATAAACAGGGTAGTCCGCATATTACCACCTCGGAAATCCGATATCGAAGAGCTACTGAAAATCTATCAGCGAAAATAGCCCAGTTGAATGAAGACAGAAAACAACTTCGATAGAAAGCAATAGCCCCTACAAGCTCGCCAGGATATTAAAGAGCTGATGAGGAAAAGAAATCAATTGTATTTAATGTGTACCAATTTTTTCCTAGCTCAAAAAAATATTTTAATAAAAAAAGCAATTTTTCCTTTCGAAGCTAGATATATTGAATTTTGGCCATTCATTTGATAGTAGGAGGATAATTTAATCAATATGGATAGTAAAGTAATTAATAGGCAATTAGTTGGTAATTAGTATAAGTCAATTACTAGACAATTAGTTGGTAATTAGTATAAGTCAATACTTTAAAAGTAAGCTCTATAAGTAACATACATAAGTTAGATTAAGATTAGACTGATAGACACTGAAGAAGAGGGCAGATTACCCTCAAAATATCGATATTTGTCACAAAATTCAATATATCTAGCTTCAAAAGGAAAAATCGGTTTTTTTTAAAAAAAAAAAAAGAAATCAAGTTAGAAGAAGAGCACATACAGGAGACCCTAGCTCAAAACGGTTCAAGAACGAGCAGTGGGAAAACTTCTGACAGAATATGGAATGGAACAAGGTGGTAATAATTTTTGGAGATTGACGAAATATTTCAGGCAGTAGAATAAAGTTGCTTTAAAAGCAATCCATGGCCCTAATGGCCTCAAATATGAAAACGAGAGAAAAACTGAAGCTTTTGCAGATTTATTAGGGTTGCAAATCAAAGAAAACCAAATAGTCTCAGAGGACTCCCACCAGGAGGAAGGGATTAAAGGAAGAGCTACTAATATTCGAGCAACAGTGACCCAAAGAGATGAAATTTTTCCTACGGACAAAGGCGAGATCAAACAACTGGTAACTTGGATCAGTAAACGTAAATCACCAACACTTGGCACGATAACGAATACCTGCCTCAGAATCCAAGAAATAACAGACTTGCCAATGCGATTTTCCGAACAAAAACTTTCCTGAATCCCTGGATAAAAGAGACTATTACTGTGGTTCCAACACCATACAAGAACCTCATGTTTCCTCAAAACTGGAGACTGATCAGCCTTCTATCCTCGATCGGAAAACAGGTTGAATGCTTAATACTTTCGCAACTTGACCAAGTAGTCCTTGAGAATTCCATAATCCCGGAAGTGCGATTGGGCTTCAAAGCCCACCAGTCCACCGAGCCGCAGCTGGCTAGAAAATCTCAACACATTATAACTGGAGTCAACCAAAAAAAGTCAACCGGCCTTGCCATGTTTGACGTTGCCAAAGCATTCGGTATTCGCCTCCAAGACCAATAAAAGCTGCATTCCAGCAAGGTTCTCCATTTACTTCACTGTTGTATACATTATATTCGATATTGCCCTCAACAAAAGCTTCCCCTTTCGGAGATGACACATGCATCTGCTACACATCTCGACAGGCCCAATTTATAACCACCAATATTCTCCAATACATAGACACTCTAATAAAATACTTCTGGATGTAGAAGATATATACCAACGCGGAAAAAACGCAAGCAATCTTTGTGACAAGACCGCGAAGGCAACATCTAAGCCAATCGACAGTAGACAACGACATACAAATACCTAGGACTAACTCTTGACACAAGATTTTTTAGAACACGCACATACCAAACAAGCGAATAACTATCAGTAGAATACTGAATTACCCAACGGAAATCGCTGTAGCAATGAAAATGTAATCTGCTTGCAAAGGGTTTTCCAAAAGTCCATGACTAGCCAATGAACATCACTCGCAGAAATAAGGGGAAAAGAACTTGACTATGTCGGAGCATTTCAAATCACCACAGGTAAGTAAAATGTTTAATACAAGAGCACCAATTCCCCCTAGTAGCTGCGAGAATACGTTATTGGAATTTCCAATGAGCGTCAAAATCAATCAGCATGCAATAGCCACACATTCCATGTCATGCAGAGGCACGATCGGCCGCCGGCCAAAGCTTCAATTCGTATTCATTCTAGATGACGCGAATGCAAGAATACGATGTCAAGCTTTCCAAAAAGTTCTTTTTATAAAGCTATAAAATTGAAAGCTCAAACTTCCCCTTGCCTATGCCTTGCCAGCCTAGAACATGCAATGTTAAAAATAAATAAACAGGCTATGAATCGGTAATGGTTCCATGAATTACGCGAAAAACTTACCGAATGCTGTACCTTAGCTGTACCCATTACTAGAATGGAATAAGTTGAATGGAATAAGCCTTATCTATAAGCAGATCATCAGACCAACAATCGACTATGGAAGCACTATCTTTTATCAATCACACAGGACGAACGAATGACAGTTTGTCAAAATCTTCCCCTGAGAAAATAAACAAGGGAAGCCTGGTACATCAGAAACACTGACATACACAAGGACTTGTGAATAGATACCATAGATATGTACATACAAACTGTTTGACAAAATCGATAGAAACTTCATCAGCACTCTTGCTGTCTTAAAATACCTAGAAGAGAGAAAATGATATCTAGTTAAACCTACGAGCACTTGGATCCTAAAGTACCAGATCTACGAGAAAAATATAAAGAGTCTTAGCTAAATAGGGAGAGGAAGGAGAGCGTATGAACGCTCACTGCGCGGAAGGGAGCCAAAATGGAACAGGCACTAGCTCGAATAATATAACATTTCCTTAAGAACTATAAGGCGCATTTTAAGCGATATGGAACTCTCTTTCGCTAAAATATGATAAATTAAACATCTTTTTGAAACTCAATTAAATAGAATGCTGCGAGTGATAGAAAGTAAAAGAATATCAATCCATTGTTAATCGTTAAAATAAAAAATAACTATGCACCGAAATATTATTTATTTTTATTTCTAACATTTCAATGTCTTATCTTTTTGTACCAATTATTTATCAATCATCTTAGAAAAACTAATTAGGTTTTAATCGTCATTAATTAATTGTTTTTCCAATGAAATTTCAACAACCTTTCATTGGTCCAACAATGCAGGTACTTCGGTTTTTCCATTCTGTACAGTTTCTGAAAACTTAAAAAATTGAAGGTTGTTTTATAATTTTGCAGTGAAGTGTAGTTATTCAGTTCAAGCTAGTGAAGAACTTTTCTTTTCACACCGGGCCTCGATTGGCAATCTACTCATTTCCGATGATAACGACTGTCAAATTTGTGCGTGGGCAATTTCATGGCATGCAATTTCATTTCGAAAATGCCTCTGAGCGAGAAGGACGTGCGCTGTATCTGAGTGTCAAATGCTCTTAAGGAGTTTTTTGAAGTGCAGAGCGAAGAAATTCTGCTACTTATGAAAACTTCACGTGTAGGATAAACTACTTTTTGGATAAGCGGGTGAAATTTCAGGTGAAAATGTAACTATTATATGATTTGCTGGGGTTCGAAGGGGAATGCGAAAAAGTCCTTTGAAAAATCCGCCAATCATCAACAGGGAGTCTCATATATTTACTCATCGTTCAAAATTGAAATAATTTCTTTTTTAAATAAAATAAATATATATAATTTCACTATTCCGCATCAAAATTCGATTTTTTCGCAATTTCCCACCATTTCATATTCTGTATACTATTTTCATTGTTCAACGAGATCTAAAAATCCCTTTGAATTCAGAATCCCTACATTTTCTTATAAGAAATAAAACATTCCCACGATTCAGCGCCATTTTGAAATCAAGAACTGTCAAAATATTGCCAGGCAGATGGCCAAGCAAATGGCATACCATATTACCTACCATTTATGGCAGACCATAAAATATGGCATACCATAGGTAGCCTCCACTAGCAATTTAAAATGTTATGCCATGGGAAATTGCTAGTAGAGGCGGCCTGTCAGGCTCCGTTTGGCCTGGCTGGCCGAGTTATTCAAAGCGGGACTCCCAACTGATTTCTTTTTTGACCATGCAGAAGGCAAAGGGTGGTGCAGGCCGCCGTAACATCTGGGGCCGGAGTCTGCTTGCATCCTAGTAGATCTGCTCGTGAATGGAGGCACTTGAGCCTCATTTGTGTCTGTCTCCGAATGTTTTTCAGCTTCGCCCGACGCTTTGTTGCATCTCAGCTGAGTCTCGCTTGCCAGCTCATGCCTGAAAACCTTGATGTACTTTCCGGAAAAAGCAACTTTTCCTGTGATTTTCCTAAAACACGAAGTGCCCTTTCTTTTTTGTCGAAAGCCACCCTACTAGAGCTAGGAAAATGACATACCAGCATCCGTCGGATTTGGATTAAAGGGTACTATACTAACGCGAATTAGGGGTCTCCAAGGTAATTTCTAGAGCAACCTGCTACAGAGGCAACTAATCAATTTTTTGCCTACCATTATACCGTTGGCAAGCACCTCGACTGGACTTCGGTTCAGTTGAAATCCCTGGCCATCTGTTTCGCTGTATAACCCTACAAAGGAGGAGACTTTAGTGATTACATTTGGTAAAACCATTATTTAGCTCCATTAAATGAATGGTCAATTATCGTGCATTGCGTTAAACGGAATTTCTTTCCGATTTAGTTGTCTTTAGTTCATTCCTAACATATTGCATTTTATCAATTTGAAATTTAACTTAAAAGATTAAAGAAATTTGAACTGTTAAAGATATTTACATATCTCTTTTTAGCATGACGTAGCATAGCAAACGAAAAACGTGACAAGTTTTCATGGCGTATTGTTTCTCAGTCACCTGCATTGCATAGAAGCTAGCACGTGATTCGGATTAGATCGACATGTATGAAAACAATGTCACTTTAATTTATTTTGGAGATTAAGGAATTCTCTTCAAAGTGTTCTATAATCCAAAGCACAGCCTACGAAAGAACATGTCTAAGTTAAGAAAATAGGATAGGACATGTTTCAATTAATAACAATATGAATAACGTACATATCATACATATGTATGCACGTATAAGAGCATGTTCGACAAGCAAATACTTTAAGGGAAAATTGATTAAATGTGAGTTATCGAAGTACCTATATAGCATTTGAACATCACTTTGCTCTAGTGTATGTATGTACATATTGTGGATACTTAAGTGCATAGCAACAAACATAAAAGACAGGCAGCTGAACATATAAGGGGCGACATTCATTCAGACAACCCTTAATGCGCATGACATGATCCTTTTGTGTTGACATTGAAAATGGCATTACAGGGGATGGTAATATTCCCGCACATTTCATGCCAGGAAAGCAGACTCGGCCGAGTGCCGGATAAATCGATTGAGGTATCCCGAAAATAGCTTTTGCCTCCTTACATCACCACGACCATCTTCCTTGAATACTTTCTGCCACATCTATTTCCAGACAAAAGCCTGCACGGATATGAAGGTACAGCCCTCGATTAAATGCAAATTATGGATTTCGAGAGGTTACAGCCTGAGGTCATACGTGTGCAAGCATTCTGCTAATATAATGTCCATCATAGCATACTTCTGTGATGTAAACCGGTCAGCGCCAGTGTCATCGTCAAATTAAAGCATGGTTTGGATATTTTCTGGGTCTGTTAGTTTGGTAGAGTTTTCGTAGTCTCTGTAGTCGTACTTCAAGCAAATAAAATTCATTGCGGAAAAGTTCCTACGTAGATCCACCGAATTGCTGCCATTTCTGTACTCAATTCTCTAAACATTCACACAAACTAGCTGTTTAAAATGAAGGATCCGGCATAAAATTTATTGCCACGAAGCAGCCAGTCAGCAAAATAGCTTGCAAAATCTCGTTTAGATACGAATACGAGTTCGTTTAGCATTTTCTAATGCGCAAAAAGCACAACAATACAAGTTCTGAACTCTAGCGATATGCTGATGAACGCGATGATGGAATCGCAAAATGTTTTCTCTTGCCGCCTCCACCCCATTTCACCCATGCTGAGAATGGACTCAGTGTATGTATGAATGTGCGAAAGTGAACGTACAGCTGGTTCGAATCTCTTTACGCCCCTATGAAAGCAAGATAATCTCATTTAAATTTGCTTTTTATTTTTTCGCTCGTTTCTGGTGTGCTTTTTTCCATTGCATAATTCAGGCTTTGCTACGATTCCGTTGGGACGCGTTGGATACTAAAATGGTCAAATAGCGGTCATCTCTCCTCCACGGGAAGAAATCGAGTTTGAATAGCTTTTTCCACTTGTCGTTTTCAGAGGGAGTGTAATTTTATTCGCTGACGCATGGATCTACGTATGAATGGATATAATATTTATGGTTTCGTTTTGTATCAGACATTGTTGGCTTCCCAAGCGGAAAATACGAGCAGCTTGATGATTGCAAGCGAGTTGGTCAACTATTGAATGGTTCAAATATGACTGGCTTATAGTGCAGTGAATGAAAATTGTCCAACATCAAGTAATAAATAAAGCAGACGGGAAGGAATAATTTTCTGTTAGCGTTCTGCAATTATTAAGTCGTAGAATGAAGAATGGAATCTCCTATCGATAGTTGAAAAAGTTGAAACTGACTACAGGCAACATTTTATCTATTTACTTACCTACATTTGTATTTAAAATGATACCCAGCTGAGAGGATTAGGAATATTTTACAGAGTAATACTCCTTGTTGTCATAAGAAACTCCTTCCAAAATAACTACTGTCTGCTCCACATTGGAATGAGCCGTCGATTGTCATGGTTTAACACGAAATTCCCAACGGGAGAATATTGTTTGGGTTTGCATTGTTTACCCTCTTGCCGTTTCTCAAGATAACATCTCCGTTGGATTCCGTACAGTCTGCGAATAGCCGGATTGTTTATAAACTTTCTACGCACACAAGCATGCATCGATTTATCAACAAAAAAAAGCAAATGGCTACGGTGAGGATTTACTGACCAATTAAAGTGATACTACACTCTTGGCGAATGCTAAAGCGAAACATTCGACGAGATATTGTGGGAAGATATCTTATCCTGTGAACAGAGAAGCCGCACATTAGTAAATTGTTTAATCACAGCGAAATCGTTCACAATAGCGACGTACAGCTTTGGGCTGCTGCAACCGCTTAGTGTGATTTGTTTCATCTGAATTAATAAAATTAGCGTCACGTAAGCCCAAGTTTAAAGCCCTTCCATTATTTAATACGCAAATCAAATAGGCTTATAAACAACAGCGGACCACACCACAAAAAATTATTTTCCTCACAGATGGCTCCTGAAAGTTGCTGCCAGCGTAAATGTTTTAACCCCCGCTAGACACACCTGGGTTTATGTGTCCGGCAGGTTTTGAAAACCGTCAGGGCTCACAGGTACGTCAAAATATCGGGTTCTAACCTTCACTTAAAAAATTCTACCTGGGTCGAGAACTGGCGTAGTGAACGTCGCGCTCGGTCCTCCGTTCTTCGTGAATTGCTTACCTGACAAAGTTGGCTGCGGACACCACAGACCCATGTGTGTCTACGGAAGCATAAAAGTGTGATTTTTTTTTCTCAAAAAGAGTATTATAGTTACATTATCGTGTGTACCCTAATACATTTTTTGACCACTGTCGCCTCACAGATGCGATTTATGATCGATCTGTGCAATAGGATTTTTATGACCACTGTCGCTTCAGCAACAGATGTTTGTATACCTAGTTAAGAAATAGTATTTAAGTCCGTTTAAATGTTAGTATTACCCTCAGTTTTTCGAATGCTGTTTCCGTGCAAAGAAATAAATTGTGTTAGAGTTTGTTCCTGTTCTTGTTCAAAAAAAGTGCTTTTCGTCAATTTCACGAGTGTAAAAAGCGAAAACTTTCGTCCGCGTATTTTTATTTTGAAGTCAAAAAGTAAGTACACGTTTTATTTATATATTAGACATAAAATAAAAAAATATGTATAAAATATAAATATATACATTCTATATAGCCCATTAAATTTTATATGCAAACTTTTGATAACAATTTTGTGCATTAAATTTTATACATACATTTAGAGACTAAACATGAAAAAAATGTTGAAAATAATTTGTTTTTCAAATTCTTAAAATAGAGAAGTGGTGGAAAGAACTGAGTTGGTCAGACGCCAAATGATAGAAGAAGAACTTGAGGAGGATTTGTATGGTGCTTCCTCAGAAAATGAGAAGGAGTACGTAATTTCTCAAAGCGAATCAGAAAGTGAGGAAGAGAGCTTGGAAGATGAAGGTACATGCTCCACTGGCAGGGATGTTGACGCCGCATCACGTCCATCAAGATCAGGAAGACCGAGAAAAAGTCTTGAAGGAAAAGACGGTTACAAGTGTTCGATAAATGCTCCGGAGAGCAGAGGAAGAAGATCTCTTCGAGTTCACCTAGCCGGAGGAAAATATGAAGCAAAATTCGTTAGCACACCGTTTGAATCTTGGAGCTTACTTTTACCGTACGATCTGTTAAATGTGGTAGTGCTTCATACAAATGAAGAAATTGAAACAAAAGTGCTAGCATTATTGGAATATCCACAATCATACCGATTTGATTGAAATGAAAGCGTTTCTCGGCTTATTATATTACAGCGGTGCGCAAAAAGATCAACATAAACATACAGAAAATATGTGGGCGCAACATTCATGTGGTTTATATAAAGCGGTGATGCCTCGGAATAGATTTGTTTTTCTTTCGACATGCATTCGGTTTGATGACAAGCAAACAAGGCCTGATAGGCAAAACAACGACCGGCCAGCAGCAATTCGCTAAATATGGGACGCGTTTATTGTAAATTCCAAAAAATATTATAACCCGTTCTCGAATTGTACAATAGATGAGCAGTTGCTCGGTTTTCGAGGAAAATTCTTTGCGCGTGTTTACATTCTGAGCAAACCGGATAAATACGGTATAAAAATCATTTGCTTAATACCGTATATAGGCAAAGTTGCACATTGAAGATAAGAAAGTGTGCCCACCTATTATGTACGCAAATTAGCGGAACTTATTTATGGCACCGAAAGGAATGTAACATGTGATAATTGGTTTTCCTCGATAGAATTGGTCAACATACTATCGGCCAAATCGTTAACATTTGTAGGTACCATAAGGAAAAATAAAAGACAAATACCAATGTCATTTCGTCGGTCAGCGTCAGTAGGTAGTGCACGTTATGCATATTCCAATGATTGTTTGCTAGTGTCTTATACGCCGAAAATAACAAAGTGGTCTCTCTGGTTAGTAGCTTCCACAAAGGGAAAGGTCGCGTTGATGAGGAAACACAAAAACCGGACATTGTGGCGTATTATAATAGTACAAAAGGTGGAACAGACACATTTGATTTTTTGTGTAAATACTACACTACGTGTAGAGCGACACATCGCTGGCCAATGAGGCTCTTCTTTGGTATATTAGATCAAGCGGTAGTTAATTGTAACACTTTGTACAATTTTAATGAAGCGAACACTGCGTTGGCCAGATATAAATTTATTGAAACGTTAGCACTTAGTTTAACGAGCGAAGAAATGAAAAAGAGATTGGAAAAACCATCCTTGCGCAAAAATATACATACGTTCATCAATATGCTCCATTTTGAATATCGATAATCCGGGCTATTGTCATGATTTAACTGACAGATTGGAGAAAAGAAAAAAGGTGTCATTTTTGCCCCAGCGATAAGGACAGGAAAACTAGATTTTGCTGCTTTAAGTGTAAAAAAGCTATTTGCGAAGAACACAAGCTTCATGTATGCAATGAATGCATTTGATAATTTTGTTCAGTTACTTGATTTATTTTAAAAAGAATAAGTGTAAGTAATAATAAATAAAAAAAACGTATAAAACTTTGAGTTACATTATTTTCAAACCAAAAATTGTGATTTCAAACGAATTTTCGACTCCAAAAAATTGTACTTTTTCTGTTGTCATAATATTTATACTTTTTTCAAAGTTTCATTATGTCCTTTATTTTTCTTTCATCTACTATATGTCAAGAAACATTTTGTACAGTACAATTTTCTCAAACTTATTTAATAAAAAGCTTTGATGTTTTAAGTGAATACGTGTATTTCTCGTGTTTTGTGTCGATTTCCATTAAATAACAACAATAAAAAATCATATACATCCATCATCCAACGCACGCTCTTTTTTTACAGATATCGATCTACACTCGTGAATTTTTTCAGATTTTAAAACGATTCGAAGTATGGTAAAAAACGGCAGGACTCCGTAGACCCAGGTGTGTCTAGGGAGGTGCTTCAATTGTAGTGTGTCTGGAGAGGGTGATTTTCGATTTATATATAGTATGTATCTACTTTATTTATATGTATATGTATCTAATTTCCCTTACACCAATGTTTCAATTGTCTATGAAGTACTGGAACGATGTGTTTGATGACGTGATGATGCACACGGACCGTGCAACCTGATTGGGAGATGGAGAAAGTGGAAGGCAGGAGGCAAAAAAATATGCATATATATATATACATATATCTCCGCAAAAGTTTAAGGAAGATAATCTCTGGAGCACGTGGTCCGATTGAGCTGAAATTTTCAGAGGACATGGACGTACATAAGAGGTAGATCCATTTCAAGTTAAAATAAGGATATATTTAAATTTGCATAGAAAGAAACATTTGGAAGCAGCAAGCATAAGAAATGAAAATTAATGTTTAATACCTAGCTATGATAACACTTCTGATTTTTTTAAACTTATGCGGGCGCTGAGTACTTCAAAGTAAACAAAGGTTTTTTTTTCTAAATTCGATTGGTGATAACTTCTGACACACACATCAGATTATTACGTAATTTGAAAGATATATTAGCTTTGTTTAAAGACTGCGAAAAAAAGCAGAGGCAAGTAAGAGTAAAATAGCTGTCAAAAAGACAGAATAAGGTAGAGCGTTTGGGAACATGAAATCTTATGAAGCATTTTCAGGCAAGAATTCTCAAAGTCGATTGCTTGTCAGCACTCGTTCAAGAAAAATCTTCGTGTTTCGTAAATTGACATACTGAGAACTTCGAGAGAACACCTAATGAGAACACCAAACTTGACAGCAATATTCAAGGACGCTACACACAAAGGAAAGAAAGATGTGTACACAGGTGGAAATATTAACGAAGGTTTTAGCGAATCTGATTATGAAACCCGATAATTTAGATGCTCTGGCAGTAATGTTTGAAATATGCTTATCGAATTTAAGCTTTGTTTCAGATATTACACTAAGATCACTAAAATATGTACAACATTAAGAGGAGAGCCAAAAATAAAATAGATGGTGACGTTTTACAGGTAAAATACATTTTGTGATATTTCGCTATATTTAAAGTGTAAGCATTGGCAGCGCACCAAGTCTGTAAGCTATTAGAATCGTTTTGTAAAAGCGGATAGTCATCTTGTGGCTCCATTACTCGAAAATTCTTGAAATCGTCTGCATATAGACGATAAGAAGATTGGATTAGAGGAGGTAGATCGTTTATGAGCAAAAGAAAGAGAAGAGGACCGAGGATAGACACTTGCGGAACATCTGATGCAGGATGAAATGGAATTGAAGAGCAGGGACTAATGGTTAGAATCAGGGTGGCCAGACTGCTACAAACAAAATCCCCCATTAGAGTCGCTAAATCCTCCAAAAAACGTTACTTTTTAGAAAAAATCCCTCATAAAGAAAAAACCAAGTATGGTTAACGAATAATATTTTTTTTTCTGACAGAGTTACATGTTACATTGTGTCTGAAAAAATATCAATACATTCTTCTGTATGATCACATTTCATTTTGTACATTTCTTCTGTAACATTTTTTCTGTAACATTCTATAACATGTAATATTCTGTAACATTTTAATTTCAGTAACATTTTTTTCCGTAGGTTCGAAATTAATGCACTCATTTCGAAGATAATGACGCACTCTCGTTAGGCCATCAGCACTTGCTACATCAAATCTATTTCAAATTTTTTTAATGATTATATTTACAATTGAAAATGCTCTCTGAACTGATGCGTTGGAAAAAGGCAACGTAAAGAAGAAAGACGACCTAGAGCTAAATTTGATATACGAGTATGTTTGTATTATTGTTCACCCAAAGAGTTTCTATCTTGCGATATTTCAATCCAAAAGGACTGTGAAATATTCGGTTTTGACCATGTATGGCGGGGAAGATATCTCCACTCGGATACTGCATCATCACATAATGATGGGAATTTTTTTGGACAATTTTTCCAAAACATCAATTTTTGATGGAATCCGTTGCTGAATTTGTCTGTAGAGTACTATGATGAAAGCTTTGCATGTCGTTCGTATTGTAGCGATTTCGTTTTTCTCACAGCCAATTGAAGCCTCATTACGTGAATGCCCAAAATTTATAAGAACGCTTTCCATTCCTATTTCTTCGAAATCAAATGTTGGTAGGATATTTACTTGGAGGTAATAACATTTCTAAGTAATTATCAAACAATATATACAAATCCCCCATCAACTTAACAGATCAGCGTCTTCGGATTGAAATATTTTATTTGTTTAGGTGAGTTTCTTTAAAATAAAGTGTAAAAATGTCATGTAGAGAAAATTTGCTTTTTCAGATAACATAAAAAATAACTGAATTGCAATAAAACATTTTTCATTTTTCACCGCAGTGCCAAAATGTATTTTCAAAACCTCCCGCTGGCTGAGAATATTCTCAATTGTCGCGGATCTTGAAGGCCACCTTGTTCCTGCAAGTTTGTTAATTTCAAACGGACTTTTTTCGTTTATTATGTCTTACATGTATTTGCATTCAATAAATCTTTTGCCACTTCTTTGATTATAAAATCTAAATTTGCTGCACTTTAAATTCATTCTTTGCTGCTATTGCTTTGGATGCAACTGATTGATGTCGCCCTAGCATGACACTCGCACCGCAATACTTATCAAATTTTCTATCTTCAATCCACCCATTTTCAGTTGATCTTTTATTGCGGATGTCAAGATGACAGCATCGCCGGCTTTTCTTTCTATTAGCCTGTAAAATGATGTTTTAATTTTTTGTAAATCCTTACTAAAGTATCGAATCACTGCACATAGCATTTTAGTGCAATCAATAGCAATACTTTCATCCAGTACTGGAGAAAGCTGACTATTGTGAATATCATGTATAAGCTTCTCCAGTACGCAAGGCGCCATGACATTTAAAACCAATGATGCAACTTGATGTCGCCCAAAATTTCGGATCTATCATCCAACTTCTTGAGCAAGCTTTCAAGGTTTTCAACTCCGCGATTTGCCTTTTTCTGGAAACATTTACGTTAAAAAACCCGGTTATTTTTTTACTGGGTTCAGCAATATCCCTTCTATCCGGTTCTTTATGAATTTTGTTGTTTACATGTAAAAGCAAATTTTTTTTTTTGTGGGCCGGTATTGTTCGTTTGCAGAGTCTGCAGGTTGGCCTCAAATCATCCCCTAATGTAGGCATGATCCATCCTAAATGTAAATTTAAAAATATGTTTATGAAAAATTATTCTAAGTCTGATTTTTCCATAGAAATCAGACTCTGGCTTGGCTTAGTTCTTTCCAGGAAGCCCACTTATCTATATTGAGGATTTACCAATTAAAACAAAAATCGCTACACGATGTTACGATTACGAAATTTAGTATCTTCTTGGGGTGACTTCTGTTAGGCGGCAAATACACGATGCAACGGTCGGACCAACTTGTGTTGTTGCGATTTCTTTAGAGTGATAATTGCGACCACGAAGAAAAGCGGAGACTCTGCTGAATACAGACAGTTATAATGTCAAATATTTCAGTGTTCGATCGATTTATATATCGTCAGGTTTATGCCAAAACCATGAATGTGCTAAAATGCTATTTCGAGTAAAATCAATTTGAAAATTTGACATAATATTATAAATCAGTTTTAAAATATAAGAACCATTTTTTTTTAATTAAAGAAGATAATATTCTAATACTATTCCGTTACACTAAAACAATGAATCTGCACATTCATGATTTTGGTGTAACGCATTTCGCAAATACTTAGTTTTAAGGTGATTCATAAAATTGAAATTTTGACTTTGTGTAGGCATAAAATGGAATTTTACATTTCCGGTTTTGGCAAATTGTTTATGTAAGAATTCCGCGTACAGTGACATGAAAAACTGAAAATCACCAAAAAAGCACATTCATGGTTTTGGCGTACACCCGACGATATTATCTATTGTGTTTAAAGCACTGACATAGCTTAATTTTCAAATCCAAACGCTTACTGATATGAAATATCAATTTTCCGCTCGGAAGAATAGTCTGCGTGTTCTAAATTGGCCTCTAATGAGTGGAGACATACTGATTGTGTCATTTGCGATTTCATAGCAAAAGAGTCTTCAAAGCTCAAACTTATCGATGCTGAGTTTCCCCCAAAAAAAATCCCCTATGAATATCAATCCCCCAAAAATCTCCCAGAGCTCAAACTTTCCCCCAAACTTGGGGAAAAATACCCCGATCTGACAACAGTTGTTACAATACAGGTACGACCAAAGATGTAAGAGCTAAACCAGAAAAGAAGAGGACCAGTTATGCCATCGATCCTTAGCTTTTGAAGAAGGAGGTTATGGTTGACAGAGTCAAAGGCTTTGAAGAATTCAGTATATAGTAGACTACTGTAAAAGCTTTTACGAAAAAAGCGGAATGCCAGGTTTGCCAAAATAAAAATACTATTAGTAGTCGATATGCTTTTGATGTTCAAGAGCGGATGAGTTGAAGTCGATTTAACTTTGACAAAACCATGCTGCTCATGAGCCATGGTAGGCTGGGCAAAAGAGTACTCTCTTGTAGAGCACTTTCTTAATGAACTTGCTAAAACAAGGAAGAAGGGAAATCGGATGGTAGTTTGAAAGACATATACGATCACCGGGTTTATGTATTGGGAAGATTTTGGCAATTTTGCAGAGAGAAGGACAAGAGCTAAAAGATATACTAATGTTGAACAAGATAGAAAGAGGGACACTAAGAGATTTTGCCAGGATATTTGGAATACCGTCGGAACCAATGCTGGTATTGGCGTCGACATTGTTCATCAGAAGTTTAATTTCTAAAGGTTTGTTCGAAACGAATGTAATTCAGGAGAAGATGTGTAGAGAAGATATTGGGAAGTAGAAGGGCATTGCTGTGAGAAGAAAGAGAAAAAATAAGAAGCAAAGAGCTCACACACATCATGTGGATTGGAAGTATCACCCCAATGCATACCATTGGATGAATGACCAAAATGACTTCGGTTGGTTGGTTCTGGAGGTCACGAAGTGATTCAGATCTTTTATATAAATTACGAGCTGCATTTTTGGCTTCGGATGTGACTGCAACATCAATGCTGAACCAAGGAACATCATTTATATTTTTAGGACGATAAGTTGGCGTGAATATGGAAATGAGTTCGAAAGGGAAATATACAATTTTCGTAAAGCATCATCAATGTTAAGGGGAAAAATACATGTAATTGCTAAAAAAAAATCGATTTTTTGTAATACATCAAAATGTTTAAAATGCTCTTAAAATATACCAAAAAAAGTTTTGAAGCGATATCGTTATTGTCAGTTATAGGCAGTGCGGCGTTACCCAGGTCGGTCGAGCTTTAGAACTTTAAACGCCTTTTTCTCAAAGTAGTACTTTTTCAACTTTCGTACAAAATATCTCAAAAAATATTGAACCGATCCGGCTCAAATTTATACCACATCTACAAAAAGGTGTTATCTTCTCGTTGTTATTGTAATTTTGGAATAATAATTTGTTTATGAATGTTTAAAATGTGATATTTTTGAAAAATATTCGATTTTTTTATATAACCAATAATTAATAATAAAATTTTTTTTTTTTTTAATTAATTTTATTGGTTCACCTATGAATTATACATCTCATTAGCATATTTTTTCTCTCTGAACGTTGCAAGTTCCCCGGAAAAGGCGTTAAGTTGTACGAGACAGTTTTTGACGTGTTTTTTTTCATTCACTCGCATCTTCACCATTTCGTGTTGAAAAATTATTAAAAAAATATTTTCATTTACTATGAAACATGCACTTTAAGGACTTAATATTAAAAATTTTCCGAATAAACAATATATGTTATATATTTTAAGTCCATCTGAAATTAGGAATTTTTTTCGATTTTACATGTATTTCCCCCCTTAAGGCCACGGAAGAAAGAGAACCAGTTAATTATATTTATTTGAATCACCATGCAAGTGAAATTAACTTTGTAGAAGTTAAAACGTATTAAGGAAGGGATTTTGTTCACCATAGCATTAATATTGGAAATTTCAAGGAATAGAGGAGGATGACGTGGGTCAGGAGGTACATAGGGAAAGAGAGCAGCACATAGATATAAGAAGAATTGATACGAAATGGGCCGAGAGAAATGAAGCAATTTTCGACCTCTGGTCGCAATGTGTTTGTGTAAAACAACAACAAATTTCATGCAGAAAAGTTGATGTATTTGGAAATTTGTGTCCATGTATTAATTTCCCCGTTATCCCAACCACCCCGTAGATTGGATTGATTGAAATGAATGTTTACATAGAGAGTCTACAGCGCTGAGGGGTGGTGCGTGCGGCATTGAGGAGAAAGCTGTTTTACAAAGAGTAAAATTGCATGTGTAGTAAAATTGCTTCATTCACGTACGGGTTCATGCATTGGGATTGCGTGTCCATTCTTTATAATGTCTATGGAGCAGCACTTTAGGAAAGCGATGATATTTGAAGATTGGACAAAGTAAGGTCCAGAATTCTATTGTTAGCATTTGGTATACTGTTAGGTTGTAAGAGGGAACAAAGTGAGAGAAACGATGATGTTATTATAAAAGGTTAAAATCACTATGTAGCAGCAACTATATCGGTGGAAAAACGACTACTGATGTAAGAAGAGAGTTTCGCAAGGAATCGTTCATAAACTGATGGAGGAAGATAAAAGGGGATATATATAGAATTGACAATTAAGGTTTTAGCAGAAGGTGAGGAGGTACGCACAAAAATACATTCAGGGGATAGAAAGGGAAATCACAACAGATATGCCTCATTATGTGTGCTTTATTGTTTATTTATATGGCAGATATGCCTTATTATGTGATGTGTGCCTTATTATTTTCTGATATCTAACTTGAAAATATTTCAACTTATTTTTCTGAATTTGAAAAACTTTGCGAATAGAAGCCCATAAAATATGCCTTTTGATGCAGCAATCGGGTCAAGGTAGTACATGATGTTCGATACATGTAGATCGTAGTAAGGAGGGTATTTCATTTCAAATTGGAAGTTATTTCTGATTAAAAACACTTGCATTACAACGCTCTCAGGCTCAAAAATGTAAAAAGACGACATTAGCTTTCGTGTCGAATCCCTTTGACTCGTTTCCTAGGTTAGGTTAGGTTAGGTTAGTGAAGAGGGCTGCCGGGAACGCGGCCAGCATTAGGCCACCAGTTTGGGCCCATTTGCCACCCTCATGGACAATCACTCGCATTCACACTTACAGCCATAGCACTGGCGGGATTCGAGCCCGCAGGCCCCGTAGCACGCCGCATTTTGGCCTGACGCCTTACCGAGGAGAGCTACCGGGCCCCCGACTCGTTTCCTAAAACCAACAGAATTTCGAGCGACTACGAGCCATGACGAGTAAACACGGCAAGCTCATCAAACAGCTGAGCTATGACGAGCGTACTATGTTTATCCCATACTCTTTTGCTCGGCCATGGTCGCCATGTCTCGCGGAGAGTGTAGCTCCATCTTTATTATGTATTCACACGAACATTCAAACTTGCGTTCAGGCCATACATTTATTAATACATATTATCTGAGAAATGCCCATCAATCTTGCACATAGATATAAGAAGAATGGATACGAAATGGGCCGAGAGAAATGAAGCAATTTTCGACCTCGGGTCTCAATGTGTTTGTATAAAACAATAACAAATTTCATGCAGAAAAGTTGATGTGTTTGGAAATTTGTTGAAATGTATTAGTTTCCCCGTTATCCCAACCACCCCGTAGATTGGATGGATTGAAATGAATGTTTACATAGAGAGTCTACAGCGCTGAGGGGTGGTGCGTGCGGCATTGAGGGGAAAGCTGTTTTACAGAGAGTAAGATTGCATGTGTAGTAAAATTGCTTCACTCACGTACGGGCTCATGCATTGTGATTGCGTGTCCATTCTTTATATGTCTATGATCTTGCATATTCAGTAGAGCAAAAAGAAAATATTGTGTAGTGTGCGCAAATACAGTTGAGTGCACATAGCAGTTGAGCCAGTTATACAAATAGGTTTCTAAAATACGACTGCTTCGAAAATACAATGCTGTACATATATAGCAGCTTATCTAGCATTTTATCTTGAATTTTCCCATCTAACATCAAGTTTTTCTATTAGATTTAGTAAGAGCTTAAGTATATATGTGTACATATGTAGATTTACTGCTAGTAAATTTATGATAACACACATGTACATATATGCATAATTCAACAAAGAACTGCGTAGTTTACGAACGCCCGTATTTGAGTTATTATTAATTAATGAAATAAGAAGCTCTAGATATGCGCGAGGCAGTGTATTATTTTGTTTTGTCAACAAGTCACGTAAACTTTTGAATCGAAACACTCTGGCTCAGCTTGCGGCCGTAGAGATTATTTCACTTTTCGTTACCTGCTAGGAATTAGATAAAGGGGTATTTTCACTTCTCTGTTGTAAATACATACATATGTACATTGCGACGAACACAAGGTTTGAATTACATCATGGTGGGTACGTTCCGCTTATTTTTATAAAATGCAAAAGTGATGATTACTTATGAAAGGAAATTTCAACTATGCAATCGTAAGTTCGATGTGCATTTATGCATGCATCTTTCATTGACATTTGGTATAAGAATGATGTTATGATACTTTTGCCATACAAATGCTTGCGCAATCAGTGTGATTGAAATTCAAATCCAAACGGTGAGTTACAGGAATATTGGCTCATGAATGATTTACATTGCGACTAAATGCAATGTATTGCTGTATTTACAGTGAAACCTCAATTAACAGTGCTGAAATGCCAACCCAACCGGGTAATCGAAAACTTAAATAATGATGCTCTGCATTCTATTAGGCATCGTTTGCACTACTAACCTTTTTGTCAAATCAGGACTTATTTTATCCCATTCTTCTTGAATGCGGGGTTTTAATTAATTTTTACTGATTTTCGAGGAAAATTTAGTATTAAACTCGTTTCGCCGAAAATTCATATTTCTTTATATTTTTATATTCGAAAATTCAGCTCAATCGAATCCTCCCCTCCAGAGATTACCTCCCTCAATCATTTTGCAGATATATATATATATATATATATATATATATATATATATATATATATATATATATATATATGTATATATATATATATATATATATATATATATATATATATATATATATATATATATGTATATATATATATATATATATATATATATATATATATATATATATATATATAGATATATATATATATATATATATATATATATATATATATATATATATATATATGTATAATTATATATATATGTATAATTTTCGAAGGACATATGTAGATGTATATAGTAGGTAGGTCCATGACTTGCTAGAATTCAGATATTTTTAACCCTTTGGCGGCATCAGGCATTTTTGTGAATTTTCAGGTACTCCTATATTTCCAAGCAGTATAAATTGTTTTTAAAAAAAGTATTGGAAATGAAAATTTATTATGTTATAAGCTTGCTTATGATAAAGAATTGGAAATTTTGAGCCATGTGTGAGTGCTGAGTGCCTAAAAGTAGGCAAGGATTTTTTTTCAAATTTTGATTTGTCATAACTTCTACCAAAAAATTAGATCATCGTGAAATTTGCAGAGCGTATTGATGTTGACTAAAATTTAACACAGATGGATTTTCCAAACAGTACGAGTAACCCTGTAGCTACGGCAGGCCCCTGAAAAAAATCTTTCAAATTATCAAATTATATTAAAATGTTTGCTTTTTGACAAAAACTTCAAATCACTGATAAATTTTAACCTTAGTCCATCATACCAAATTGAAATGTTCAAAATTCCGATTTGCACAAGAACGGCAACCCATCACCAAATTGCCTCTATTTTCAGTACTCGAAACTTCTGTTCACGAGAACTGACGACCGGATAATCCGATCATAATATTTACAGAAAAAGTTGGTATTAACTAGGACTAGGCCTAGTTAATACCAACTTTTTGCAGGCAACCGTGTGGGAATCGTAACATCTTGAAAATTCACTAAGAAAAAAAACTGCTTTTTGGCCTATAACTTCAGATTCAGCTATCGCATTTTAACGAAATTCACATAATATTTGGACCTTACTTTAGAGAGCTATATAGGTTTTGGTCCCCTAAATCTTGCAAATTTGCTCAGCAAAATAAAGCTTTTTTTAGACCAGTGATTCAATCGAAACGAAATTCACAGGGTGGGTTTACCTTAATGTGAAGCATATTTGGTATATATTTTGCTTTGCTGCTAACACAGGGTAACCAGCATCAGACATTTTCGTAAATATTGCGCCAACAGGTGCTTCAAATTACATACATGCAATAAAAATAAGGCAGCAATTTTTAAATTTTACAAACAACGTTTAACCGCTGAAACTTTCGGTTGAAATCCTGCGATGAGAACGAAATTCAAAGGATAAGTTGATTTAAAGCTTTTTATGGTAAATTTATTGCTGCTTCGTTGGAAAAGTGCTACCAGCACTGAACATTTTCATCATCTATGCTATAGTTGGGTTTTGTTGCTTTGGATAAGGAATGGTTGATATTACAAAAAAGTGTATAATTTCTTTCCACATTTGTTTGTCACTCAAAGACAATTTCTTTGAAAATCAGTTTCTAGCGATTCTGATGAAGTCAATAGTTTTATTTATTTCAAGAGCTTTTAATATTTGGTATCTCTTTCGATCAATTTCGAATCCCAAAGTTGGCACGCTGGGGCGGTATCAAACCTCACACAATACTATTTACGGCAAATTTCACTTAGATGGTCATTAAATAATTTTAAGTTTACAAATTCTCGTCCAAATTTTGTATCCAAACTGCAAGCATCAATTTAATGTAAACAACAGCAAGAACTCGTATGATTCTCCTGAATCAGCATTTTTCAGCTATGTAAGTTCAAAGCACATTCACGACCTCGCTCTGCCAGTCTGTCGAATTTGGAAACTTGTTTATCGGTAATATTCTGTTCGAACGAACATTCGTATAACCTTTCATGATTGCATATTTACGTATAATACATGTACACTGAAAACTCGAAAACAGTGCTTACGTGCGTGGTGTATCGTGCGATAACACGAAATAGCAGAGTGAAAATATATACATTTCTATGTGCATATAAATACATATGTACATACATACATACATATCAGCAGGACCTGGTAAAACTGCGCAATTTCGAGATAGAAAAGTTTATTAAAGAGTAGAATATCGTCGAATGGAATTCTCGCAAAAACATGAAATGTTTTGGGAATTATCAGTTAACATGGGTGGTACCCTATTTAGCTTTGATCAACGTCACTCGCAGCGACAGGCCGTGTGTTGTCTCATTAAAGTGAAATGTGATTTGCTTGTTCGCAACTGATAGAACGATGTGTTTGATTAGCACAATCGAATGTACTTATTGTTTGTTTGAGCGATTTTCATCCAGAGGTAGATACCACATTTTGTTATTGTTTGAAATTATTGCATACATAGCTTTCATTGTTTTCAATCAACTTTTTCACTTTAGCGGGCATACCTACTATGTAGCTGAAATTTATATGTAGATACTACTCATAACATTGTTTCGTTTGGATTGTTTATTTTTAAAATGGATGTGATGATGAATTTGAATTCAAGAGCTTGGTTTTACGGTCGCATTGCTTAAAAACGGACGTGCTTTTCTACTAGATTCGTGAAAATTCTTAAACGGCCCACAGATGAGAGATCTCGTCGACAACTAGATCTGCAATATGCGATATCTGCAATATGCGATATCTGCAACGAAATTCTCTGTCTGTGGGCTAGTCTCAGGTTGCATTTTTAGTCTCTGCAACGGTTGCAGTAAATATAAAATTTTTTTGATGTTTGGTGGGCGGAGCTACTGATCGATGACCACGTTGCTGTGTCTGTTGTGATTTTGAGACTAAAACGGAGATTCATTTGAATTCGGTGTAACGTTATGGTAATATAATTCGAAATCATTGGTTTAACGGACTGAATTGTGTATGAATATGCTCAACAAAAGTTAGTTAGCATACCTCATGATCCCGTTAATGTTTTATTTATTTCAGGAAATATTTATGAACGAAAAGAATAGATGCGAAACGATAATAACTTTAAACATTTGGCAGCAACGGATATTTAGTTCATTTTCAGTGCTGCCTGCCTATGATGACCGCCAATTAAAATTCAATAAAAAAGTATTTAGAGGGCTACATGTGTCTGAACCAGAAAGTGCAAATACCGAATACAAAGTACAAATATCGAAATAAATTTACGTGAAACATAATTTTAAACCCTATTAAGGCACAATTGCTGCCAGCTCATGATACATACAAATTTATAATTTTCTTCGAAAAACAGTTAGTACACCCCTAATACGAACAATTACTGCCTGGTTATGATGACCGCCAGTTAAAAATTATTTAGAGGGATCTATGACTAGGCTACATATGCCTGAAGCAGAAAGTACAAATACCTCATATACCCGAGTATATCATATGTACCTGTTCGAAATTACTTTACGTAAAACATCATTTGTTAACAATGCTTACAATGTATGTCCTCCCTTTTCTTACAAAGAAAATGACCTGAAAACACCCATTCCAAAGCGTGGGTTGCCTTAACGAAAACAACGTTCGAATGAGATTGCAATTCAAGTTGCGATTACATTCTGTGTCTGTGGTAAATCAATTGAGATCCAGTCGACGACCAGATCTCCGTGTCTGTGGGCCGTTTTACACTTTCATGCTTACTTTTGAATAAGGACTGTCCAAGTAAATTTTGAATCTTTTACTAAAGCACATAAAATGAAACCTTTTGAGGTTAGGAAAATGAGAACATTTTTTTTTATCATAGCTTACCTCCTAAAGATGGGCAGAAACTTCATTTGTAAACGTTAGTGTCACTTAGTGTGAAATTTCATCAAGTTTTTCACAGAGACCTCATGCACGATTTCGTATGCTTTTTCCATTTTTTTTTTGTAGTCTCGGACATTTGTATCTTTCCCATTACCTTCTTTCAATACTCGTTTCCTTTCAGCTCAGTATCGTTCTATTCGTTTAAGCTCAATACAATTTGATGGATTGGCTGAATTGGGGATAGAAGTGACGTGGTTGCTTTCATACCATTCCAGTGTTTTCTTATCATAATGACTTGATCATGCCTATTAATGAAAGGCAACAATCACTTCTACAGACATCCCTCGATGTAAACCTGGGTATTGACTATAACTCCCGCTATAAAAATGTAGCTCCTTAGATCACATAGATAAATTGCCTGACACACCATGTATTGTTCAGGAAATTTATTGGCTTTCCTCGACTTAAATGTTTCTTTCACTGCACTCTCCGGCGCAATCGAATTTGACCGTATTATTTTCGAACCCTCGTCTTTGATACTTTCTCTTTTTCCGCGGATACATCTAAAACATTCTGTATCTTCAATGTTCCCAGGTTGTAACGTTTCTTCATTCGATGGACCGTTGACTTCGATGTACCAGCAACCACTGCCATGTCTCAAACGGAAATGTTGGATTTGGTCTCGTACTTCCCGACAATTTTCTTCGTTAAGTCCTTTTGTCAGTGCATCCGGATTGTTTACCTTCTCCTCTTTTCGTTGTTACAACTAGTCCCTTCTTATAATTCGCTATTAAGTCCCATTTCAAGGTCCTTATCATTCTTTGAAAATTTGATTTCGGTTTTTTTTTCACATATTTGAAAATAATTTGGTGTAGTATTTTAACTGATTTTCGAAGAAACTTAGGCTTGTTTCACAAGTTCGAGGTTCGATTCGGTTCGGTTCGTTTTCGGTTGTAACCGAAAACAAACCGAACGAAACCCCTTCACAGATACACGGTTTTCACACGGTTCATATTAGGTTTTGTGTTTTCTTCCTCAACTTTGCGTAAAATTTCCACACAATCGTTTTTCCGTGCCTCTTGCGTCTTAAATTTATCTTCATACTTTGCCCAAGTCTTCTCCCATAGCGCTACTTTAGATTGTACAGCACGAATCAGCCTATCCACATCAACATCTTATAAATCGCTCATTTTATCAGAAAAACTGCGACTGATTATTTCAAAAAAATTTGAGGTAATAATAAAACTAATTAAAACTGACTAAACTAACTAGATAAAATGTCTAAATATTTCACATTAAGAGATCCAAACTGATAATTTATAAATTTAAAAAAAAATTCAAATGTTCCAATCAGTTAAAACCGAAACTAAACCGTGCATGTGTGAACGCCTTGATTACTTTCTGTTCCCTGGACACGAATTCACACCTAATAGAAACCTGATGAAACCTATTCGTGGTCAGGGAGTATTCGGTTCTATACGGTTTCTATTAGGCACCGAATAGAAACCGAATCATCGTTTCACACTTGTCGGCAGCGACCAAAAACGAACCGAAAACGAACCGAACCGAATGGAACCTCATATGTGTGAAACGAGCCTTAGTATTAAACTCGTTTTGCCCAAAATTGATAATTCTTTATAGATACATATAAATTTATATAAACATATATATATAAATATATATATATATATATATATATATATATATATATATATATATATATATATATATATATATATATATATATATATATATATATATATATATATATATATATATATATATCAGCAATAAGATTAAAGGGTGCGTGATCCGATGGAGCTGAAACTTTCATAGATGTATAGGACTAATGTAGTAACTAAAAAAAATACAGATATCTTCCCCCTTTAGCAGGTATTTTTGTAAATTTTCAGTAACCCCTAAAAATTCATGCAGAGTACATTTTTCTTACAATAAGTAATGGAAATGAAAACAAATTACGTTTTATGTTTGTTCATGATAAAGAAATGGAAATTATGACCTTATGTGAGCACTGAGTGCCTAAAAGTAGGCAAAATTTAATTTTTCAAATTTCGGTTTGTCATAATTTCTAACAGAAATATTGAGTAATTGTGAAATTTACAGTGCGTATCGATGTCGACTAAAATTATATACAACTTTTAAGACTGTGTGGGCAACCCATTAGCTACGGCAGGCACGTAAAAAAAATCCTTCAAATCATCGACCTTCCTGAAAATTGTTTGAGTTTTGATAAATTTCAACCTTCGTCCACCATGTCAAATCAAAATTTTCAAAGCTTCACGTTGCACAAGAACGGCAGTCCATCACCAAATTACTTCTATTTTCAGCACTCAAATCTTTTTCTCACGAGAACTGTTGACCAGATAATCTGATCAATAGAAAATTCACAGGACATGTAGGTATTAACTAGGACCAGGTCTGGTAGACGTGATTTTGAAATGCGGACATCCCTGTGGCAGTGGTGGCATCTTGATAAATCACTGAGAAAAAACTGCTTTTTTGCCCATCACTTCCGATTCTGTCAACAGATTTTAACAAAACCTAACTCTATGGTAGAAATTCGGTTGAAAAATTAGGATAGAGCTGCCACTTTTGGTGATTTTTGTTTCCAAAATCTTGTAAATTCCCTCAGCAAAATACAGGTTTTCCCCGTTAGCTTCCGTTGCAGTCATAAATTCAAAGCGAATGGATCATACTGTAAGCCGAATTTTTTAGGAACTACTTTGAAAAATCGTGAGTTGGTTGTCAGCTGTAGTAATGCTTATAATTTTTTGACATTTCTTTATTGAGCGATATTGTCATTAAATTATAAAATGGAAATGATCCTGCACTAACAATTAACAACAAATATTTAGGTTTCGAAAATTTGAAAAGTTTGGCGGGTTGTAGCCCTAAAATTCTTTTCACCTCTACAGCTTTCAACGCAGTCTTCCAATCGAAATTAAATTCACAGATTGGGTTTAATTTAACGTGAAGCAGATTTGGTTTATTTTGGCTTCGATTGCAAAACAGGTTTGACATTTTCGCAAATATTGCACCAATAGATGCAGATATATTCATATGCAAAGCTTGTAATAAAACTAAGGAGCCAATGTTTAAATATTCTGAGTTTTAGAAATTTTTCGGATGGCAACCCCAGACATAGTTTAATCGCTGAAACTTTCGATGATATCCCTGGATGAAAGCGAAATTCAAAGGATAGCTTGATATCAGCACGAGCTAGTTACGGTAGACTTATTGCAGCTGCTTTGGAAAAATATTGCTAGTACTGAACATTTGTGTTATAGGAGATGCTGTCAGGAAAAGATTTTTGTTATTTTGAATAAAAAATGGTTGATATGATAGTGCAAAGAAGTGTATTACTTCTTTCCACATTTGTGAGTCACTCAAAGATAATTTCTTCGAAAATCAGTTTTCTAGCGGCTCTGATGCGCTAGAGTTTTTTTTTTGTTGCAGTTGTCAGTTCAAGGTGCCAAGCACTACGTTGCACGGCCGAACTGATGGTCGTATAAGTGGAGATATATTTAAGATGGCATCAAGCAGCGTTTCAACTGCAGATAAAGCCAGTCGAACCTGGATTCCCATGAAAATATTGCGGTCTTCTTCTAATCTTGCCAAAGCTCGTGTGGTACGATCTGTCAAAGTAGTACGATCTGTCAACGACAGTGGCAGATCTGGCATGTAGGGCTGTCATTACAGAAGAATATATCCAGAAATGGTTTCAAGAATTGAAAGATTACTTAAACTCAGACCAAGCCGATGATTGTGTAAGAGTGCGGACGATAGATAGAGTGCTGGTTGGGTGGGACGAATAATCGGCGGGAGCGAAACATGTAGCAGAATCAAGAGAGAAAATGCAGAAATCTGGTTAGCTGGTGTTTAGCTCACCAGCTTCACCATCATTGTTTGCAGGTGTGAGGGAGCAAAACAGGCAGTAGAGTCGAGAAGCAATATGCAAAAAGGGGTTTAGCAAGTATTCAGTTAGCATGGATACCAGTTTCTCGATGACGATGATTCTGTATCTTAGATGTAGGAGTGAGTAGCCAGACTGACGCGATGTAAACAAATCATAGCCAGCTGCTGGAGCTTGTGTGTTTGGGTGTGCTTTTGTTTCTGGCTTGCTGGTAAAACAAGTATATCTGAGCACGAGCTAGCTTCCTGTGGGGTAGGCCAGTTACTTACGAGTTTATGAATATTAGGTATGTTCTCGTACTACGATTAATTGCGATTAATCGCGATTAATTGCAATACTCCGTTTTGCTGAAAACTGAAAATATCTCCTCTTTCAGTAAGTACGATGAAATTTCAGTAGGGTCTGAGCTACTGAAAAGTGTCAAACGGTGTTGCGCGAGTAAATATTTTCAAATGTGCGCGGCAAGCAACATATTTTTTGCGTAATGTTGCTATGGAGGTCGAATATTTTTGTTGCGATAATTTATTACCGCTTAGGATGACTTTCTAATCACTATTGTTCTCCCTTAAACCGAAAACTGGCACTTTTGTTTGTCGATTTTCAGAAAATGCAATGAGAGCGTTCCCGTACTTTTCATGAATTCACCCAACACATGATTCAGTAAAATTCAGGAAAATTCAGTGACTGAAAGTACGGGAACAGACCTATTTTTTCAAAAACTCGTTTACGTTTATGAAAATATAAAACTCGATTTTTGTGGTATTATTGATCAATATGACTAAGCACACGCTTCTTTGAAAATAGTAACCAGCAGTTTGATTGCTCTCTACTCATGCTGTTCAACTGCTTATTGCTCTTTTGCAGAACAAAATTGTTTTCCGAAATTGCCACAGCTGCACCTCTAATCCAAATCAATTAGCAAAGTGTATCGAGGCGACCATCCACCAAACTATATAAAATTTTAGGCATGGATGTCACAGTCATACATATTTTTTCACCAAAAATTGCATTCTTTCCCAAATTTGCATGGAAATAGGCTGTACTATCGAAACAGAGACTTTCTGTCCTTCGATGTTCGAGAAAAATATGTGAATGTCTTATTTATTTATTTATTTATTCATTTATAAACGGACAACTGTCCATAGAAATAATTATACAGTAGCTGAAGTATGTGTTAAATTATATGTTAAACTCTGATGATCCGATCGTGAGTTCTCGTTAACACAAATTTTGAGAGCTCTAAACATAGACAATTTGGTGAAAGGTAAAATAATTTTGAAAATTTCATGCTGACAGGTTGCATGTTTTCTTTTAGAAACAAAACCAAAGCCCAATTGTAGCTCCGCACGTCATACAAGTACGCATTTTGGTCAACTACTGAGTTGTTCTGACAAAATAATTTCGAAACTAGTTTCTCAAATAACTTCATCAAGCACCTTTCTTAAGTAATTAATATGCGGTTCCAAATTGCTAGAAATCAGTCATTAAATTTTGGTTGAAGTATCACTTTGTGCTATCACTCCAGAACATTCTAAGTGAAACGTTAAACACTAAATGATCTACACGCTTAGTAATTTCGAAATGCGTCAACCGAAGAAAAACATGTAGGCTTTTTCTATTAGCCATATTATCAACTCGTAAAAATTGAGTATATATGTACATATGTATGTACCATTTGTTTACCTTTTACAAACAATATGAAATTATTTCCTAGCATGATTGCTTTCACATCGACTTTTGATTAAATCAAATTGGCTTCCATTTTTAGAGAAAGTTCCATGAGCGAAATGGACTTTCACAGCTTCCTGATTTATATACATATATAAATTAAAGTTATGGATGTTTTGATTTATGTTATATATAAATTTTAAAATCTTCTGGGCCTCATTCATAATTGACTGGAGATAGTCCGGTACCTGTTTCATGCAAATCTTCTGGTTCTCAAAATTGTGTTTGCAATATATTTTTGATTATATCAATATATTTTATATATTATATGCATAGCTATGGTTTAGCACTGAGGCTTCCGCCGAATTGAATTTCAGTAGAGCAAAAGTGACTACTGGAGCGATTTTGATCCAAGTATGGTTTACTTTAGTTAGTTTTTACATCAGCCCGGTTGATTAAAAAACACAAGCAAATACTCCATATCAGGGTTCGCCGGTATATATCAAAGGATATATATCATGATATATATCACGATATATATCAGTGGATATTTATGCGGATATATATCAATTGATATTTTCTATCTTGGCAACACTAAAAGAAAAACTAAAATTTAGATTATTTTCCCCCGAATATCTATCTCATCAGAAGTTCGGGGACTCCCCGTTTAACTTACGTACAAGCGGACTAGCATTTGACAATTGTTAACTCAAGTATACTGTCAATTTAATATCTACCTAAGAAATGCTTTGCTAGTTTGAAAGGTGAATGCTACAATCCTACTTTTGTATTTCATTTTTATATCGTTATTTAGTTGGTATAGTGCAGTGATCTTTGCGTTCATCTGCTGCGCGATATTCATTGAAGTAGATAACTGACCTATTGAACGATAAGTTTGAAGATAGTGTGAGAACAATACAAGTTGTCAGATTGTTGAGCCTAAGTGTTTTTCTTTCTACATTTCAATATTCCACAGTACTCGAAACAATTTGAGCCATGCCGAAACCTGCGAATGCTGTATGAAGAAAATTTGAGGAAAATGTAAAAAGTGCAAGAAAGAGCTGCAAGGCATTCCTGTGCGGCTATTGAAACATGTGAATATTCGTCCAGTGTCAAGGGCTTCTAATATGTGCCACCTTCAGATTCTGTTCATGATACCCACCCCTCAACATCAAATGACACCATAATCGAATCAGTGGCAAAAAAACGCGCATTCTACATATTAGAAAAAGTAATTGTTACATCGGAATCCCAAGCGAAAAAAATTGAATTGGCGGTCGCAAACTTTTTCTATGCCACCAATACACCGTTTTTGCACGCTGATCACTTGAAGTTTAAAGAAATGATCATGGCATTTCGTCCAGGCTATAAGCCTCCTACATCTCGTCAAATAGGAGGCCGTCTCCTAGAAGAAAGTTATACTGATACCATGCAAAAACAAAAAGATGAAATCGAGGACAAGGCCGTATCTTTGTCTTTGGACGGTTGGTCTAACGTTCACAATGAGCCTATAATTTGTTGCAGCCTCACTACACCCGAAAAACAATCGATACTAGTTGATACTATCGATGCATCAGGCCATCCTCATACTGCTGATTATTTAAAAGAAATTGCTACGGATAAAATTACAAATACCAACAAAAACTTCAAAGTGATTGTTAAGAGCTTCGTTACCGACAATGCAGCTAACGTCATAAAAATGAGGCACGAATTATGTAAAGAAGATAGTAATAGCATAATTCAATATGGTTGCTGTGCGCATATACTACACCTGCTACTGCAAGATGTGGAAATCAAAGGCGTTTCAGGAAACATAATTAAGGTGATCAAATATTTTAGGAATAAACATCTACCCGCAAGTTGGTACAAGTTGGTAATGCCCATAACCGTTCGATGAAATACAACAAGAGACTGTATTAGCTCTTACCTTGCTAATCGAGGAATATTGGTACAAATATGCCAAAATAATAAAAATGAAGTTGACAAAAACATACTCGAAATCGTAAATGATGCACAAATCACGAAGAATGCAATTCAACTCTTTTCACGCTTGGATTCAATAGCTAGAGCCTTAGACAGAGCCCAAAGAAATGGAAAAACAATATCGGTGGCAGTAGAAATATGGCACCGGCTAGAAAAGGATTTAGAAAATGAAACATTAGAAGTCAAGAATTCATTTCGGTATCGACGTGACATGGCATTAGAGTCTGTTCATTTTTTGGCTAATATGTTGGATCACCGATTTCTGGGCAAAACTTTGAACAATGATCAAAGAAATAAAGTTTTTGCTGAAATGCCGCCCGATTTCATGCCTATTATAACGTCATTGCTGACGCAATCATCAATGTTTCCTAAGTATCTTTTTGGTGAAAATTTTAAACAGACTCCACCTTTAGAATGGTGGAAGCTCCTAAATATGCACACAAACGATAATCGATGGCTCAACTGGGATGGCAAAGAGAGATTTCAAACACTATGTGAACAATTACTGTCAGCAGTAGCATCAACAGCTGGTCTCGAAAGAATATTCTCCACCTTCTGTCTTGTGCAGTCGAAGATACGTAACCGATTAGTAATCGAGAAAGCCCATAAATTAGTCCATATCTTCAAGACTTTCAACCATTCCCATAAGATAATTTGCCGTACGGTTTCTTCATACAATATGGACTGGGTTTGGGAATCCAATGCGAATATGGAAATGCAAGAAGAAATATTGGGCGTAGATTCCAGAGGCCAATTTGAGTGGGAGTCAGACGATGATGTACCACTTATAGATCTGTGCCTGAAGCCTGACAATTGACCCTGATTTTTGTTATTTACTTTAGGAATAAAAAGTCAAATATTCAGACTAATTGTTATTATTTTCCATTTTGACAGTTTCAAATAAATTACAGACTGGAAAATGCTTACTTTTCGTAAACGTGATATATATATCCGATATATATCGGATATATATCAAATATCGGATTTTTTGATATTTATTATAATTATCGGATTTTTGCGAACCCTACTCCATATATCCTAAATTTATCACCTGATGACCAGAAAAATATTTGTTTGTCAGCACACACTGCACTTTTCAACAAATTTCTTTAATAGAACATGCAACTTTAGAAAGTATCAAACTGTCACAACGTTTTTGCCTGGAGTCTTCCGCCCGCTGGGTGGCCGAAGTGATGCGCGTGAATAACAAAAAAGGCAAGTACATTGAACCCCAAGTAGAACACGAATATCGATCGGGACATGCCTCCCACATACTACTGGGTGCCTGCAGTTTAGTACCTATACTACCCTGCTTAGCATAAACGTTCTATCTAACTAATTGTCATTTTTTGGTTAAGAACGGGTTCAAAAACTGCATACTTTATTACATCATTCTGCAAAATTTGAAAAACCGATCTTTTGTGGAAGTATACTAAAATCAATATTGAAAAATGCACTCTTCATATATCTCTAGTACAAATCGAAACCAAATCATTGAATATCTGGAAAGTACTAAAATGTAGATAGAACGTTTCTGCTTAGCAGGGCAGTATATATGTATAGAACGGTAAAACGATGACATAAATAAATTTTCTTCGTTAACGATATCAGATTATTACTCCGTCTCTATTTTATGTCGTTTTTACTGTTTTTTGGCGAAAATTCGTATTCGATTCACTTTGCTCAGGAATTTCATTTCTCCGGATAATATCAAGTTAAAATTAAGATAGTCTAATCTCGTTGACGGCGGTGGACATTTTAGTGAATTTTCCAGGCCCCTATTTGTCTAAGAAAGCAAATCATTTGAAAATTGATAATGCTTCAAGTTTGGTTAGGAGAACGTTTTGAAAATTTTATCCCCAAACGGGCATGGACTGCCTAAAAGTAGGCAAACAAAACTTGGAAAAATGCGATGGTGATAGCTTCTGACAGAGTTATCTGATCATTACGAAATTTGCAGGAATGTATTAATGCTAATAAAGAATGATGCGAGTTTTTGATAAATATGGGGCACTTCTTTAGCTACGTCAAGAACCGATAGTTGTATTCGCGGGAACTTCCGACCAGATTATCAAATCGAACTGAATTTCATCGGATGTATTGCTCTGAAGTAGGGCCAGGCCTGATTAGTGATTGAATTGAATAAAAATTTGGACAGCTTTGTGGCAATGGTGCCGTCCTGAAATTTTAACAGTCAAAAAACTTTATCTTTTGTTACATTCGATGCAGTTATCAGATTATAAAGAAATTCTTACAGTCGGTTGTCAAGTTTAACAGATTTTTGGACGCGAAATCAGGATAAGGGTTATAACTACGATGATTTCAGTCATTTTTGCACTAAGAAATGATACCAATACAATTTTAGGATGTACCCAGCGTGCCAAATTCGGAATTCGGAATTGGTTACGACTATTCCGAAAGTGAGCGAAAGAGATAGAAATATAAAAAGCTCTTGAAATGAATACAACTTTTGACTGGGGTATTACTGTTCATTATTTTATGAGAAACATTTGAATATTTTTTAAGAATCTCTTCTGAAGTTTGGAAGAAACAAATTTAAAATCAATCGGAATTCGTTGCGAAAATTTCACTGAGTTCGAACAAATTCCGAACAAAGTGCGAACGAATCTGTGATAGGGAAATTGTTAAGAGTTTGTTACGAAATACATTGGAATTTGCAACGAATTTCGAACCTAATGCCGTTAATGTTTCATCTAGTAAAGTAAGTATTAAAACAGTACTTTAGTCGTACAACTGTTTATCAAGCATAAGTGCAAGTGCCTACAAAGTTTTTTGAAGTTGTGTTGTTTGAGGTGCTAACAGTGTCTATTTTAAAGATTCGTAATGCTATTCAAATTTGTTATTCTCTTGTAACTTCTCCTTTTTGTATGCAGAAGCTGCTGTGCGAAAATTTCCTTCAAGAAGACGGGACGAGATCGAAGATTTATTTAAAAAGGTTTTTTTTATAGCAGCAAAGACAAGCTTAGCAAACGGGCGAAAAAAATTGTTATTTAAAATTTATAATATGAAATAAAACAACAAATAAAAAAAAATTTCTATTGGAATTTAAAATTATAAGTATTTTATTCAATAAATGTTATTAAAATCTATCCAAAAAGTATTGGAAGCATGCTCAAAGAACTATTTGAAACCTACACAAAAATCATCAAAAAATTCACAAAGAATTCGTAAAGAATTCGAAATGAATTCGTAAGGAATTCGTAAAGAATTCGCAAAGAATTCACAAAAAATTCACAAGGAATTCCGAAAGAATTCGCAATGAATCTTGAAAAAAATGAACCATTGTACGAAAGCTTTTCAGGAGCTACAGAGGGGAAAGTTTGAGCACTTTCGGCGTTTTTGTAACGTTTTCCATATACCAGTCTTAAAGAATTCGTAACGAAAAAGTTTGAGAATCCGAAACTTTTTTCTGAATTCGCTTCAATGAAATGCCGAATTTGGCACACTGGGTAGTTACAAATCATGAACACTTGTACAGGTGGTCAAATTTCGTAAATTTATATTTTTTGCACCCTAAAAATCTTTTCACTCCTGTAACTTCTGATGCAATCATCGGATTGAACTAAAAATTTCAGAAAGAATTGAACAAAACATGAATAAACTCAGTATATTTTTGAAGACAATGTTTGGTAAAACTCGACTATATCCCCCCACAGCTGTTAAACAATTTTACCGATTGATGTCAGTCTGGTATTTTTGTGTTTTTTGTGGTTTTGTGTTTGTTTTTGGAGGTTTTTTTTTTGTTTATTTGTTTGTTTGTCTTCAATGTGTTGTCTTTTCGTATATTTTGCGGTCGTTTTTGTTATTTATACTTCAATTTTTTATCTTTGTTCGTCTTCTAGTGGTACCAGGGGCAAAAACTTGAAGAAGAATATTCATAAACATCCAAAAACTAGACACGATGATATAAACATGCAAAAGCAAAAAAAAAACACCCTCAAAAACATACGCACAACCACAAAAACAGAAACTTATCAGCCAAACGTTCGATAGCTATCGGCCAAATTGTCCAACGGCTATGAGAGGTACGTATTCGAATTTACCCTAATTATTTAACTATTATACCAAGATATACCACCAAATTTTTTTTTTTTTCATGATAAGAAATATGCAAGAAAATTTCATTTTTCGACCCTCAAAATCTTTTAACGCCTATAAATTTCAATCGAATCTTCGAATCAAAAGGTTCAATTGTCATGGCAATATAAAAATGGACAATGGTACATCTTTGTTTTTTTTTAACTGGGAAGGTTTTGAAAACAAGCTATCAAATTTTTTTTCTAAAATGAGTTTCGCGAACTCACTAACATGGCTGAGTTCGCTTTCAAAACTCGTTTAAACTCGTTTGCTCGAATCTTGTTTCTTGGTCTGTCAGTAGTACGAATGGCAAAAAACTACGGCAGGAATTAAGGTCTGGAATAGGTAGAAATTCAACTTTTGCTTCTATGTATTAGGGCACTTTGTAATTCTTATTGATGTTAATACTACAAGATATATCGCTTTATGGGAAGCAGTAGCAGCTTAAGCAAAACATGAGCTTTAGCTACCCGCTAAAATTCTCACCAAAAATTAATCGAGAATAAGTGAGACAATAGTTGCTCTTTGTGCAATCAAATCAAAGGAAATACTAGTAATAATAATAATAATTCACTATTGGGTTTTCAGAGACGCGCTCGATGCTAAGAAAAAGCAAGAAAGGACATGAGAGACCTTCAAGACAACCTGCAGAGCTGCGGACGACCTCCTCACTCAACTAATCCGCGAACATAGGGCTCAGATCGTATTTATCGGCAAGCCTTATAGGGGGAGGAACTCATCCGTTTGGCTGGCAGATACTATGGGACACGCGGCGATTTAGATTGCTGACGGAGAGAAGGCTCATATCGGTGGCCGTGGCTCGGTCAACGGTCACGTATGTGTTACATACGGAGAGATAGCTTTTGTGAGCTGCTACCTGTCTCCGAATGACTCAATGCAGGATTTTGGAGTCAATCTTAGCTTTTTGGAGGACTCTATCCGTGGCATCACCAGCAATGTCATCGTAGGGGGTGACTTCAATGCAAGGGCATTGAAGTGGAGCATGCCCACCAGAAACACTCACGGACGGCGCATAGTTGAGATGGTATCGAGGCTGGGTTTGTTGGTCTTGAACTGTTTGTTGGGGTCGGATTCGACGCTAACATTCCGAAGGCCCGGATTTGGCGAATTCATTCCCGATGTCACCATGGCATCGGAGAGACTTGCGGCACTCGCCAGCGAATGGAGGGTGATGGAAGATTACACTGGGATTGATCAAAATTACATCACCTTCCAAATTTCTGAGAGCAGGCAAAGACACCAACGCTCTTCCTGTAGGTGGCTGGGCTGGAATGCTGCTAAACTTAACACGGACGCGATGGTCGCATCGGGTGTTCCTAGCTTGGAAAGAGAGCCTCTAATATCAAGCCAGGAATAGGCTGGGAGTGTCTGAGCTATCTGCTGCTCGATAAAGAGGGAGCTGACCAATGGCATTGTGAGTAGCAAACGTGCTAAATGGCAGGCTTTTGGTGAGGCAGTCAACTCAGACCCGTGGTGAGACGGCTAAAAATTGATCACTCGCAGACTTGGCTGCTTGCTACCTAGCACTCTCATGAATGGGATATCCATGGAGCGTATCGTTGGTTCGCTGTTCCCGGCACATCGGCCAAGGACCGATGGTCCCATCATCGTCAACCAGGCGGATATTCCTCTTTTTATGGACGAGGAGCTGAACAGTGCAGGGTCCAAGATGAAGAATCGGAAGGCCCCCGGGCCTGATGGATTGCCGGTCGAGGCACTTAAAGTTGTGACGGAGTGACGCACAATTATTGGATTTATATAATTCAGGTTTAATCACCGGATCTTCTCGTCGCGGTGGAAAGTAGCTCGACTGGTACTTGTAGACAAGGAGAAGGGTAGCCTGGGCAATCCATCAGCATACCGCCCACTATGCAAGCTGGACACAGCGGGGAAGCTTCTCGAAGGGTTGCTCAAGCCACTGCTGCTGTCAGCAGTGAGATCAGGCAGGACGGCTTCCGGAAACGGCTTCTTACAGGCAGGACGGCTTCCGGAAACGGCATTCAACAATCGATGCCATTTTAGAGGTTATTGGGCAAGAGGCATGTCATCAAGCCAGACCGGTCGTCCTGCTGCTAACGCTTGACTTAGAAAACGCCTTCAACTCGGCGAGTTGGACGGATATCCGGGTCCTTGAGTGGAGGTTCCGTATCACTGGCTACTTGATAGCCATTATGCGGGACTACTTCAGGGGCTGATGGTTGCTCTACGACACTGAGAACGGAGTCAGAAGGAGGCCTGTCACTTCAGGTGTGGCACAGGGGTTGATCGTAGGACCTGACCTCTGGAACATCATGTACGATGATCTGCTACATCTGAAAATGCCTGCGGATGTGTTCTTAGTAGGTTACGCTGATGACGTCGTAACTTTTGCCACGGCTAGATCTGCCAATTTCGCTCAACTTAGACTTAACCAAATCATGAGGAAGGTGGATCGGTGGATGACCGAGTACGGCCTCCAGCTGGTAGTGATTGCTAAGCTGACAAAGCGGACGATACCAACTATCATACCTATGACAGTTGGCTCCGTCGGGGTGCAGATCAGCAAGTCGGTCAAGTATCTGGGAGTGACCCTGGCCTCAAAGCTGACGTATTGGGATCAGATCTGCACGTTGTTTGACAGTGCTCTGGGAGCCGTTACTTCGCTGAGTCGACCCAGTTTTCGTGGACCCAGTGAGGCGAGACTAAGGCTGCTGATGGTGACAACCAGTTTTATCTGGAGCTGAAATTTGGGGAGATACGCTTTGAACTAGGAAGCTCCAGAAGCGCATTGCCAATGTTTAGGGCAAAGGTGCTCAGCAAATTGCATGTAGTTATCGCACGGTCTCAGAAGAGGCTGTGATGGTTGTATCGGGAGTAATTCCCATCGATCTGCTAGCGCGAGAATGCAAGGAATGATACCTATTTAATTCAGATATGGACAGTACTGAGGCTTTTACGCACGCACGTACGGTAACTCTCCAGCTTTGGCAGCATCGTCAGAGTGAAAGTAATAAAGGACGCTAGATGGCTAAGCTAATTGGTCTTATTGAGCCTATACTTGACTGGAGCTACGGAGAGGTAAACTTTTACCTATGTCAATTCTTGACAGGGCGCGGTTACTTCAGGAAATAGCTGAACAGAATGGGTAAGGTGGTCAGACCGTGCTGCCGGTACTGCGTGACTGAGCTCGATGATGCTCAGCAACCATGTTTTATATGCAGTCGCTTCGTAAGTTTGAGGCGAACCATTGAGCCCACGATTGGCCTGGCAACGCCTGAGACAATCGTGGATGCAATGCTGCGAAACGAGGAGAACTGGCACGGAGTCTCAACATACGTTTAGAAAGTACTGCACACAAAACGGGAGGAGAATTACCTAACTGACCCATAAGCTGTGGTAGTTCTTGAAGTCCGTGGTTATCAATAGGTGAGTCAGCACGACCGGGTCGAAGCAGTGCTTACACAGTTTCCGACTCAGAGCTTAATGGACTTGTAGATTGTCCTTTTTTTAGTGAGCTAAACCTCACATACGCCGTGGTGATAGATCATCCGCGGATATGATAAGCAGATTTTTTGGCCCTTACACTGGGGTTTTTTTTGGGTATATTTTATTTTGGGAATAATGTCCAGGCACTAAAGATGCGAAAAAAGGGAATTAGGTGAAAGAAGGATTTTTCCAAGGCTTTATAATCAGCTTAGATAGAGAGATCTCGTACATCATTAATAAGATCCACAACAACCTTTTGGTCTTCATCATAGGCACACTCGGCTCAGGAAATCATCCATTTTAAAAAACCTGAAATCTCTCCTAATTTTCAAATCCAAAAATTATTTTTATGATATTTTAAGTAATGTCTAAGATAACGTTTAAAAAGGGTATAAAAGGATGGGTCTGTAGTAAGCATTTAATTAGTAACAAGTGAAAAGTGATAGCTAGATATGAGCTATTAAGTGTTGAGAAAAAGTCGAAAATCGTAGCATGGACATAGGATAACGTATCAAAATGTGAAATTACTTGGCATATTGATTGTAGCAATTGGACGGTAAGCAGCGTTTTATAAAAATATACCCAACCTGGAACCGTACAAAGGAAAAATGAAACAAAAGACAACCAGCAGGGTAGACAATAATCTAAAGTTCCTCTGCTTATCGGCTAAATGTGACACAACCTCAAGCGGAGTGCAACTCTACATTATCAAGGTTTTGCTCACTTTAGACAGTGCAAAAGAGGTTGGCCAGGATAGCCTGTTGAACTTGAAAAAAACCGTTACTCAACAGGAAAATGAAGCAGATACGTCTTAACTAGTGCAAAGAGGGACAAAATTGGACCACAACAGACTAAAAACGACCTGTTTTCTCCAACGAATCAAAGTGTAATTTAATTGGTCCAAGTGGAATTTTAAAAGTTTGGCAGAGAAAAGGCGAACGGTATAGCGACGAATCTATTCAATCAACGACCAAACATTCCCCGTACGTAATGGTATGGGGATGCATCACCGGAGCTGGAGTTGGCAGTATTTCGAAACTACAGAAAACTGTTAATGCCGAAACATATTAATCGATCATCAACCGATCAAAATTTTGTCATTTTCTATTGAATTGAAGTCAGGGCTATTTCTTGGTCAGGGAAGTGACTCGATGCTAAGTCTTCTATAAAATGCTGCACCTGGAAAACAGAAGACACTTAAGCTAATCAAATGCCACGAAACAAGTTCTGAAAATGCATTCCAGACATAACGAGCACGGTGGAATGGTGCCTAATCATCCTGGTAAATAGAATTGGGATATGCTCCATGCAAATCTTCCTAAGGTTTCCTACCTACTTTCGGTGGTCTACCTACGGTGATGATCGATTTATATTCTTCAATGTAGAAAAAAGTGAAGGAAAAGAATCCAAAGACAACCAAAGAGATGCAAAGTATAATCCAAAAGATGTGTATAGTAATTCTCAATATCATCGGTAGGCTTACTAATTATTATGCTAATAGAAAAGATTTTGCTCCTAAATATAGCAGATGATTTTTATCGGCAATTGTTATTCATTAGAAGAATATTCTATTTCAGTCGATTTGCCTTCTGTTTATTAGAAATTCGGGGTACATTCTGCTTAAAATTTAATGAATTATATAAAAATATATTAAACCCAATAAGTTCCCCGAAATCACTTATGCACTCAATCTTATTCCGATTGAGCATGTTTGGGAAGAAATCGCACTTCGACTAGCACCCTATAATATTACTAGTAAGCCCATGATTGAGGCAAAAATAAAGAAAGGAGTGACACTAAATCCTATCAAATACAAACAGCTTTAAATTGCATTCAGATATACGATGCAATTTAAACACCAAATTTTTAGGTTTTATTTTTTCATCACTTTTTCTCGACAGGCTGAATTTTTTTATTTTTCTTTTGCCTTAGAGTATATCATCAATCACTGATTATTTTCGTATAATGGTCCAGTTAACAAATGTATAAATAGTAATCCAAAAGATAACAGCTCTTTCCTTCATTAGTTTTACCAATATGAAGAATGCAATCAAAAACTTCTTTCAAATGTTGGTTTTAGCATCACTTTTTGTCGGCACTATATATACTTTTATACTATATTCAATGCTCATACAATGTAAATGTGCACATGCTCTATGCAAAATAGTATCCGTTCGTGTGCTAAGCGAATGACTCAAAATTTTAAGTTCATTAAGAATGCTGCATTTTCATGCCTAGTCAGCTATAAGATGTTACGCCCGAATGACATTTAATCGCCATGCATGAAAAACACTTGACATTCTCGTTGTGAAGCACAAGAAGATATTATCGCAGCTCGTTAGAAGGCTTTTCAGCGGTTAAAACGTGAGGTCAAAACCGTTTTAAAAAAAAGTTTTAAAAAAAGTATACGAGTATGTACAAGAACTAGCGAAAATGATGCTTTTGAATGAGCTGTGACATCATAACTTAAAAAATTTTTACTGGTATTAAACTCCCTTAAACCAAACAAACTATGAACAAAAGTTGTTACTGATCCAGGTAGATAAGCCCTGCTAAGAATATATCTTCTGAATTTCGCGAGCAGCGATAGCAACATCAAACAATTAAAGCCATAGTAGTTCAAAAATATTGTTTCCCGCAACGAAAATACAATAATCTTTAAGTTTTATTTGAAGAGATATGGGCACATCGGTCCACATAAGTATACAGGGTTTTACTTGTGAGAATGGTTCAATATGCAAAACCTAAAATACGCGCTGTTATGTTTTGTATGAGTCGTTTGTGCAGCCCAGGCTTTCGAGCGCAGAGCAAAACTTTCCATAGTAATCTATAATTTTCAGTATTTTCCATGAAATTTCCGAGCGAAACACCCCCGACTCGTATATTTCTTGGGGCATCCAGCTCTTCGCTTGCATTGTTTTTTCTTCTTGCTTGATAGTTTGAAATCCTTACTATTTTTATCAATTAGAAAAGTGCATGGATGATGCAACATACTTTTATAACGGTGAGACAATAAGTAGCGCTAACTTCGAAACCTTGGTTCATCCTCCTCCACGTTCATATAATTACTTCAAAATAAATTGGGGGTGCACAGCTAAACTACTCAAAGAGCTTGCGCAGATACTTACGGTTTCCCCTTGGCTAGTAACTCGAGTTGCTTATCGATTTCCTAGCGGCATCAGCGGGATTCTATCTCGCCGTGCTACAATGCTATGCCGCAATTATACATAGGACGAACGTTTCGTGAGGGCATCCGGCAATACAATCGGCAAGACGTTCAGCAAGACATAAAGTGAACATGGCTTATCTATGAAAGGATACTTACCTATCTACACGATATGCATATCTGTACACTTAAATTTCGCATCCTTCTGCATGGTGTGAAATTTAAGTGGTAATATCGTGCAGCTAGGTAGCATTTTCTCTGTTCAAAAATTTGTTTACAAATATTTTAACAATGAACCTTGTACCCATCCGTACGCATGCATCTTGTCCGATATGATGTATCTTATCCAATACAATGCATTTTGTCCATGATTTCATGGGCAAACCAAATAGTTTTGTAAATATCATCGGTGCGAGCATCAGACCTTTTTTCAAATCCCTTTGACCCAATGCGTAAAACCGACTTCGTTTCCAGCGGCTTGGAGGTAAACATTAACATGCCCTTGGAGGTAAAACGAGACGGCCATAAACACTCAGGCACAGCCATAAAACGCTCATCATCCCTTCATAAAACAGGCAAGAGCCGACGAGGAAGTCATTTACACACACTTGCTTGCCATAAAAAAAACCAACCGAGAATAGACGAGGAGACCATTTCCACACTCAACTTGTCAACATTTGCCATGTCTCGGGGAGAGTGTAATTGCGCCATTAGACTCCTCTATCATTACTACGTTCGATCGATGTTTCCGCTGGTTTTTCATACCTATAGAGGTTTTTTAATTCCAGACAGTCGCGGCCTTTTTTCCGACGGTCCCAGTTGGTTGAGGTTGGAGCTCGTTTTAAGGGCAGCATCACCTTTAGCCTGTCTAGTGCCTTCTGTATCAACATACGAAATAAATAAATCTTTTGTCCACATATTTTCAGGTGTATAGCAACTAATAACTTTGTTTTCAACTCTGTGCCAATTCTCCAGCCACGTGCTTTGCCCAAAAGAATGTCCAAACCCCACGTCTCTATTTGATTGTCAAATTTAATATTTCACTCAGGCAGTTTGAGTTTCCTTGTTTTACTAGGTACACATGGCCGAGTGATTTCTCTTGGTACATCTTATCAGCCACGATCATAGTTGCTTGTAACGCATTACACGTGCGATATTTGTCTGATGGCAGAGAGTGAAGGATTTACTATCAGCTGGCACCTTAAAAGAACCAAAACTATAATAAGTTCACTTTATCATATGCAAAAGTGAGAAAAGCATACTCTCAAACGACTGGTGAGAATGTTTGCATCCCTGTTAGCTGATATGTGAGAGTGTGTTAGCGTGAGTATAATCCCATCAATAAATAGTAAGCACACCGAACATTCGCTGGCAACAAACCAAAATTCTATGTAGTGGATTGCATTAAAGTGTCGAAGATATTCGTTTTACTCGCCAAATGATATTGAAAGTAGTATTCCGCATTAACTATATTATCACTTACCAGTTTTATACTCAGAATAGGTTTTCAGAAAATCAAACATTGCTTAATTTGCCATTCGTTAAAATAGCCTCTTTGGCAAAGCACATGTATATTGCTTAGTGGGATTGAGAAACGTATCTGATCGTATAAAACGGGCGTGTCTTATCTTGGTGGGGTACCTTCTGTCTTTTTTCAACTTGGACTTGGATATTGCTATCTACTGCTCGCAATCAGTGGGGATATATAGCAAATTTTATCGTGATTCATGTACTTTCCGAGCTATATAAAGTTCTTAAGCTATGGTCTTGTTTAGATCATCTTTAGCTCTTGAAGGACTAATTCGGGTCTAGGCGTCATTAAAATGGAGTGGGGGTCCTAAAAACTAGAGAGATTTTGCACAAAGCTCTTGGTGTGAGCGAATCTGTACAGATTGAACACCTTACTATCCGATATGTGATTAACAACCTACTATGGTAAAACCCGAAGCAAATAAATTTGATTCAGTCTCAACCGGATCAATCGAAAATCGTACGTGTAATACTGGAGACAGACTACAATAGAATCTGGTTTCGAGAATTCGCAGTGAGCTTTGAGCTTTTAAATTTCCATTGCTTGACATACTAGGGTAAAATCTTAACGGGATTCACGAATCAAGATTTGATCGTAGTCTACCTCCGGCATAAAAACACAAACCTATGATCAAAATGAGACCGCATGTGTAAACAGATGCGTTTAGCATCGCGTCAGTTTCGAAGGTGCTCGGTGGCGCATAAAGGGTGTGAAAGCGTTGTTTATTTATTTACGAAATTCATTACAATGGAATACAAATTTGAATTATGGTAATAAAATGAGGAAAAGTGACAAAAATATGGTATTTTGCAAAGTGATAAAAAAATATGATTCAAAAATCCAGCGCCTCAAAGCTTGTCTGATTATAAATTGTTTCAAACGTCTTTTAAATGCAAAGAGCAATTGTGACATAGGACCGAGCCCAAATTCATTATGACGCCTAGAGGTTTCGATAACAGGAGAAGAGAAATATACAATTATACGCGCGCACGGAACAGTGAAATCAAAGTCGGATATAATTCCTCACTGAGATTCGAACAGAAAGCATCACCACCTTGTCGCGGTGGAGGTGACCTGTGCATCGCAAGATATCACACCGAGAGTGCCTAGCAAATATGAAAATGACACCTATGGAACTTATTTCTGCAGGTGGTAGCCATCAGTACTGGGCGTGCTCAGTACCGCAGTGGCTCAGATTCTGCAGGCTCCAACTTCTTGTATGACTCAATGGAGAACCCTGGTTGCAGTTGAAACTCACAGGTTAGCACCGTGGAACCACAGCCGGGAAGTTTTCGAACTCGCTGATAGTATCCCCTCTGGTCACAGGCTACTGAAAGGCGAGTACAGCGCCAGCCGGAGGTCCCACTTCGGCCATATCAGGGGAAAAGATGAACCCTCCTGAATCCATGCACTGAAGGAGACAGCTCCGGCTATTGTAAATAAGACTCCCGCAGGTAGTACTGAATGCAAGAGTACAAAAATGTCCTGAACTGATGACTGGGCGCAGTGACCAGCGAAAGCTCTCAAACATCGACAGAGGAGGATTCTGTTCAGGAAGTCAACTCTTCTCGATGCAAATCGTAAGGAGGCTAGGAGGGACCAACTACACCAGAGATCTTCTCGCCGGCCGGCTCACATGTCAAATTTGTCAGTTATGGAGCGCGGAAGAGACGCAAGGTTGAAAAGAAAGCCGGTGTTTGTGATTCTGAGCGCAAGATGCCAAAAAAAGCCGAAATTAGTGAAATTGATAAAACTGCAAGCTTCCCCTTAGATTGCACTTATACACACTTGTAGAGAAGCCGTAGGTTCGAATCAGCAAGATCTACGGACTCAGTTCAATCAAAGGGTCAAAGATCTTTTATGATGAAAGATCAACATGACCGAGGACTTGTGTTCTGGTTTCCAACCTGCTTGAAGCCACCATGCTCAGGCAGTTTTCAAACCGGGACCTGTCAGCGGTCGTCGTACAGGGAAAATGACAGGCTGTAACTCATGATAGTCGCCTCAACTTACTTTCCTTTTGACTCCTTACTACCGTCGCCAATACAGGAGCTGAATGACCAGGTCCTGTACGCTGAATTGGAGTTCCCTAGAACCTATATCCAGCTTACCAGCTGGAGCATCAACAAATGTAACGCCAGAGCAGACAGACTCTTTAATTTAATAGCTTCTGCGGGGCTGATGACTCTGAACACAAGGATTTTCCTTTCAGAGACCCAGCACCTGTGGTGGCGAGAAGAAATCTAAGGAACAATGATTGAGCTAAGTTCAATTGACTTCCAGCTAACAGAGCGTGAACCCAGTGGTAGGATAAAGTCGCCGAAGTCAAAAGAATCCTGGTTGAGCACTCTGAATAGAGACATAATTGGTAGCTATTAAAAGGCCTGCCCAATCAAAAAGAGTAGATGCAGCAGCATGGTTTTGTACTGTAACCGTGAACTGCAGAAGCTGAGAAAAAATACCAAGAAATTGAACTTGTAACAGCAACATTGGAATCAACAGGGAATCATTCAATTTTCCAATTAGAAATATTTACTATATTGAGAGCTGCCAGCTCGGTGATTGAAGAAAAGGGGAGAAGAAAACGCATCGCTATATGCAGTGAAAGTTATGTTGCGCTGTTGGCGCTACGTAAGCCCCTGAATTTAACCAAATCACCCAAGAGTTTAGGGTATGATTGAACTCTGTCGCCAGGTTCAATAAGGTGCAGCTGCTCTGGGTATCGAGTGACTTTGATGCGACGGTTTTGCTATAGGGTTCTATGCCGACAGCATCTGCACATGACATTTTTCGGAAGTGGGTAGCTGACGCCCACAGATATATGGATGTTTTCTGATGCAGCCAGGTACACTAAGGTCTTCCTTTCAGAGCCCAACCATGGGACTGCGCGATTCCTACTCAACACTCAACACATATGTACCGAATAGGTGTTGCACATGATGACCTCTGTCCATCCTGCCCAGAACAGGCTGAGGGTAAACTGGACTTGATGCCCCACACCCGGGAAATCCCGCCACCAGAGGGCGAAAAGGTGGTAGAAAGGTTGAAAAAATGAAGAAAAACAGACAAAATTATACAAAAAAAGAAAAAGTTTTACCCAGGCTGACTCTGCGGTACATTTTCTCGAGCGTTTGCGAGTCTCAAATATCAATGTTTTGGCTGAGATGTGGCACATTTCCAGAAAATAACCTGTTTTTCCCTATGACTGATCCTAGATTTCGACAAGAAATTTGTGAAACTAAGGTAGGCTGGGAGTACGAGCACAATTGGTCTTTTGGCCTGAGTCAGACGCCACTCCCCCAATCCACACACACAAGCAACAGTCGGTGTGACTTCACTGAAGAAATTAGACTGGTAACATGTGACATTTTTTATTGTTGTTTTATTGTAGATGTTTTATTGAACACAAAAAATATAGACTCTGGTCGAAACTGAGACAGAAAGAATGACTGAACTGATCATGTAAACAGAAACGGAAATTGATCAATCCAATTGAGACTGAGCAGAATCATCTAAAAGGGGCTTAAGGCAGCACTAAAGGCAATGAGAGAGAGGCTGGTAGTTCTGCTTGCTAAGGCACCAGTCTGAAAGAGTGATGTACTGCCCGCGGTTTTCATGCTTGTATATGCCCCCTCACCGCCATAGCTAAGCACTTGCTCCAACTCCACGAAAAAATCAATCAAAATTGATGGAAATCTTTTCGTAGAAGTTTCGGTTTTTTTACAGAAAAGCACAGTAATTCTAACCATCATATACACACATATCTGTAAAGCATGGTTGGTTTTTACTGATTTGCGAAGAATATTAGTATTAAACTCACTTCGCCGAAAATTCGTCATATAATATATATATATATATATATATATATATATATATATATATATATATATATATATATATATATATATATATATATATATATATATATATATATATATATATATATTGTTGGATATTGCCAGATCCATTGTAAAATGGCATTTGAATCGTCATATAAATTGTGAATTGTCATATCAATTGTAACCTAGCAGATGACATATGAATTTAATAAATGTAGGTGTCGGTCTCTTCCGCCACCAACCATCGAGTTGACAACACGTCTTTTTCTTCGCTCCGAATACACTACAAATTGGCGACGAGGATATATCACAGCATTTCAACAAAATCGATAATATCGGTAAGAATTAAAAATGCCAGAAGACACTTTAAACGTGAGCCAAATGATCAATCCGGTGGTACAGGCATCAAATATGCCAGAATTTTCTGTAAACGAAAACTTCGAATTGTGGAACGAGCGATTGGAGATGCATTTTGTTGAAGTTGGGTGTACTACACCAGAAGGAAAAGCTTCAACATTGTTGAAAATGATTGGTTCGGAGGCATATGGAATCATTCACAGCATTTGCAGCCCGACATTGCCGAGTGAAAAGACTTATGATCAATTAGTGGAACTTTTGAAACAACATTACATGCCGCCAGTGATTGTTTATCGCGAAAGAAAAAACTTTTATAGTGCCAAAAATATGGAAAGTGAGACAGTAGCCGCATGGTTTGCAAAAGTTAAAAAGTTATCAGTGAACTGTAAATTCGGTAATAGTATGGAACAAAAGGTGCTCGATAAATTTATAACGGAACTACCAGCAAAAATTTTTGAGAAATTTTGTGAAGAAGACGAAACATTATCGCTTAATTCTGCATTCAAGAAAGCATTGATCTTCGAGTCAAAATATGCCGTTCAACACTCCAGTGATGTAAATTTCATCAACCGACGAGGGAAACAGAAGAACAAGTCGAAGCCTAACGCGAGAAACAACAACAGCAATGCCAGCAGTGAAGCCAAAACGAGGAAACCATGTACTCATTGCGGTTGGAAAAATCACGGGTCAGAGAAGTGCAAATTCCGTACATCCAAGTGCCATTCGTGCGGAAAACAAGGACATTTGGCAAACATTTGCCGTAACAAAGGAAATCAAAGGGAAGATCATGAAGTAAAATATGTATATACAGAGTGATGATTTTTCTAATAATTTTTCAATTTACAGTGTTGTTGAAGAAAGCAATTCGGACTTCTCGGTTTTTGCCATCGACGATCGGAGTAGGCTGTCTAACTGTTATGAGCTTCCAGTGGAAATCGAAGGCAAGCCAATTTTGACCATGTGTGATACGGGAGCACCCTGTTCTCTAATGTCGATAGATGTTTTTTCTCATAATTTTGATAGAAGGATTCTTCGATCGTGCACTGCATCTTTTACTGGTTATGGTGGTGAAACTTTAAAATTGTTAGGCGAATTTGAAGCAAATGTGAAATTTAACGGCAGCAAAATCAAAGGTAAAATAATCGTTACTGAATCTGATAGACCAACATTGTTGGGTAGGGATTTTCTCCGTGGTTTTGGTTTTGAATTAATTCAAAAAACATCTAAAGAAATCAATTTGATAAAAGAGGAAATTTTCCCAAATGCTCATGTATACAATGAAATCATTGAGTCAATTAAGAGCGAATTTTCTGATGTTTTCAAGAGCGGTTTAGGTCGATATAAATTATCGGAGATCAATCTACCTATTTTGCCTGATTCTCAACCTATTTTTTGCAAGCCACGTCCAATTCCTCTTGCATGGAAAAACGAAATTGAAAATCAATTAAATCAATTGATTGATTCGGGAATGCTTGTCCCAACTAACAATTCTGAATGGGGTACCCCTCTAGTTCCCATTCTGAAACCAAATGGCAAGCTTCGTATTTGTGGTGATTACAAGACAACCATTAACAAGTTTTTAAAAGACTTCAAATATCCATTACCACGAATTGATCAAATATTTGCCTCAATGCAAGGAGGCAAACTTTTTACAAAATTAGATATGTCGAACGCATACAATCAACTTGTTTTGAATAAGGAAACTCAGAAACTGTGTACTTGGAGCACTCATAAAGGCATATTTTCAATGACCAGACTTCCTTTTGGAGTCAAAACAGCAGCAGATTCAACAGGACTGTCTAACAACAAGGAGCGCATTAAGGTTGTACTAAACGCACCAAAACCTTCAAATATTTCGGAATTGAGAGCTTTCATTGGTTTGGTCAACCATCATTCAAATTTAATTGAAAATTTTGCAAATAAAATGACGCCTTTGTACTACTTATTAAAAAAAGGTGTTGAGCTCAATTGGACCAACGAATGTCAGCGGGCTTATGAATTGATGAAGACGGAAATCTGTTCAAGCAAAACGCTAGTTCATTTTGATCCGAAATTACCAATAAGTTTGTCGACTGACGCATCTAATTCGGCTATTGCCGGAGTCTTATCTCATGTTTTCGACGATGGAAGTGAAAAACCTATCGCGTATGTCTCAAGAGCGTTGAACAGCGCCGAAAGAAATTACAGTACGATAGAAAAAGAAGCCCTCGCAATTATCTTCAGCGTAACTAAATTAAAGCAATATTTATTGGGTATTCATTTCGTCTTGAAAACAGATCACAGACCACTTTTGGCTATTTTTGGCCAATACAAAGGCATCCCAGTGATGGCCGCATCACGAATGCAACGATGGGCCTTCACACTTTCGGGATTTGACTATGAAATCAAATATGTAAAGGGCATTTTAAATCGAGCAGACAGTTTGTCTAGGATGGCTCAATTGGAAATTTCTGAGGTGAAGCCAGAACCGAATTATATAGATTATGTTGGATTTATTAATCCTTTAAATTTAAATTATAAAACAATTGGAATTGAAACGAAAAGAGATCAAATTTTGTCTAAAGTATTAAGTTGCATTCAGGAGGGAACTTTAGAAAAAATGGACAGAAAAGACTTCGAACAATTCAGGACAAGGCATTCTGAGCTTACAGTCGAAAGAGATTGCATATTATGGGGCTATCGCACCGTGATACCCAGCAAATTGAGTAAAGCTGTGTTGAATTTATTACACCAATCACATTTTGGTATAGTAAAGACCAAATCACTAGCCCGCTCATATATTTGGTGGTCAAGAATGGACCACGATATTGAAAATATGATCAAGAATTGCAATTCGTGTCAGAAAATACAAGCTAGCCCGGAAAAGGCTTCTTTAATTCCTTGGGCGCCTACCGACTCAGCATGGCAAAGAATTCATGTTGATTATGCCGGTCCAGTCAGAGGTTATTATCTTTTGTTGATTGTGGACTCCTTTTCAAAATGGGTTGAAGTCTTCAAGACGAAAGACATAACGTCCTCTTTCACTATTGATAAGCTTCGTGAAGTATTTTGTCGATTTGGTTTGGTCGAAATATTGGTTAGTGATAATGGCAGGCAGTTCACCTCACAAGAGTTCAAAAAATTTATTGATATGAATGGAATTAGACACATTTTCGCAGCTCCTGGTCATCCCGCTACCAATGGCCAAGCCGAAAATTTCGTAAAAACTCTAAAAAAATCTTTACAAGCAACTTTACAGAACGATCACTCTGATTTTGAAGCGATTTTAAATAGATTTCTATTTGATTATCGCACAACGAAGCATTGTGCAACTGGGGAATCGCCAGCAAAATTATTATTTAATAGAGAACTTAGATCTCGTTTTAGTTTATTGAAACCGCCGCTCATAAAAGAAAATATCGAAAGAGCTCAAGAAATGGCCATAAAAAATTTTCGAGGTAATCGAGACTTAGATTTTTCAGTTAATCAAAAAGTTTACGTGAGAAATTATAGCGATCCTAACAAGCCGAGTTGGTCGCCCGCCGTGATAAAAAATAAAATTGGCCCGAGAAATTACACTTGCTTATTAACTCATAACAATCGAGACATAAAAAGACATCTGGATCAGATTCGCCCCGCCGCCAGTCAGAATGAAATGCCGATTGACGAATCGAATAATACTTTGGAACCCACAATTTTACCCAATATTTCTGAATTTTCAACCGATCAGTCCCAGCGGCCGGTGCATGACTCGATGGCAACAGCCGAATCCGAAGTAAATTTAAGAGAGAGAGTTGGTAGGGCTCCTAGAGTAGCATCAATTAAAGCCAAAGAAAAAATGAAAGAACAGAAGTAAATTAAAGATTGATTAATTTTTATTTAACAATTAAGTATTTGAATTTAAAATATCGCTCAAAAATGATAATTTAAGATTGGAAATCGATAAGAAGTATAAACTGTCTTTGTTGCTTTGTTTCAACATTTTTAGTTCTGAATTATATTATGCTTTCCAAATTGTTTAGATTTGCTTCATCACTCTGAGAAGTATTTGTAAAAATTGTAAACAATTTAGGGAAGAGGTTGTTGGATATTGCCAGATCCATTGTAAAATGGCATTTGAATCGTCATATAAATTGTGAATTGTCATATCAATTGTAACCTAGCAGATGACATATGAATTTAATAAATGTAGGTGTCGGTCTCTTCCGCCACCAACCATCGAGTTGACAACACGTCTTTTTCTTCGCTCCGAATACACTACATATATATATATATATATATATATATATATATATATATATATATATATATATATATATATATATATATATATATATATATATATATATATATATATATATATATATATATATATATATATATATATCAGCAAAACGATTCAGGGAGATAATCTCTGGAGTGGCCGATCCGATTGAGCTGAAATTTTCGGAGGACATAGATGTGTATAGTTTAACCTTTTGGCGGCGGCGGGCGTTTTGGTGAATTTTCGGGTAGTGTGAAGCAGTGTCAATTTTTGTTAAAAAAGTATTGGGAATGAAAGCGTATTATGTTTTAAGCTTGTCTATGATAAAGAATTGGAAATTTTGAGCCTTGTGAAGGCGCTGAGTGCCTAAAAGTAGGCAAGGATTTTTTTTCAAATTTCGATTTGTCATAACTTCTAAGAAAAACAGTAAACCATCATGAAGTGTGCAGAGCGTATTGATGTAGACTAAAATTTAACACTCATGGACTTTCAAGACTGTGCGGGCAACTCTGTAGCTACAGCAGGCTCTTGAAAAAAATCCTTCAAATCATGGACCCTCCTGAACATTTTTGTTTTTTGAAAATAAATTCTAATTATTGATATACTTTGATTTTTGCCCACCAAGTTAAATAAAAAATTTCGGAATTCCGCGGTAAACAAGAACGGCAGCCCCTGATCAAATTACCTCTATTTTCAGCACGAGAACTGACGATCGGATAAAGCGATCAATTCGAAATTTACAGGACATGTTGGAATCAGCTAGCACCAAGTCTTATAGAAGTGTTTTTGAAATACGGGCAATACTGCGGCAGTGGTGCCATTTTGAAAAATTGCCGAGAAAAAAACTGGTTTTTGGCCTATAGCTTCCGATTTAGCCTCCAGAAATTCACGCAGTATTTGAACCTTACTGGTAATTTGGTTGAAAAATTAGTATGGAGTTGCCAGCTATGGCAATTTTCGTCTCCTAAATATTGTAAATTTGCTCAGAAAAAGAAAAGTTTTTTCTCTTTAACTAATTCTGTAGGAGTTTCGTGGAAAAATCATGAAAGGATTGCCAGCTATGATTAATGTCGTAATTTATTGACATTTCTTTATCCAGCGATGTTGTCATAAAATTTCCAAATGGGAATGATTCTGCAATGACAGCTAACAACAAATAGTTAGGTTTCGAAAATTTGAAAAGTTTTGAGGATGGTTTCCATAAAATTCTATTCACTCCTATTACTTCCAGCGCAGCCATCCAATCGAAAGGAAATTCACAGGGTGGATTTAACTCAACGTGAAGCAGCTATGGTGCTAACGCATGATTGCCAGCATCAGACAATTTCGTATGTATTGCACCAACAGATGCTTCCATTTTGTATTCATAAGCAAAGCATTTACAATCAAATAAGCAACCGATATTTCAATTTTCCGAGGTCCGAATTTTTCGGATGGCATCCCCAGACATAGTTGAATCGCTGAATATTTTGATTATATCCTTGAATGAAAACGAAACTTTAAGGATAGGTTGATTAAGCACGAGCATGTTATGGTAGACTTATTGCTGCTGAGTTAGACAAATGTTGCCAGCACTGAACATTTTCATCATTTGTGTTATAGGAAATGCTGTCAGAAAATGATATTTGTTTCTTTTAGCCCAGTGAAATCCGACATAAAAAGGCGAAACTTCGGAAAAATTAGGGGAAAGCTGAATTTTGGTGTGAACCTTGGTACTAGCATGTTGAACCAAATATCAAAAGTCCCCATCGATACGAGTGCTGCGTCACTTCTTATACGGGGTCAAAGGTCACCAAAAGAGGCCTTTCCTAAATATCTCAGTAACGGCTACGTCTTCATAAAAACAATGTATGACGAATTTGTAGCTTAGAAAATTTTCCAACAAAGAAGATTGTAAAGCTTTTTCCTGTAACCATAACCGTTTTTGAAATATACTAATCTAAACATTTGTTACTAACAGCATCCTCTTTTTCATCGGCATGTTGATATTATCCGATTTTGATTACGACTTGGCATGTTTGTGAGTTTGTTTTTCTATGTTTAAGAGGCGCACAAAAAAAACATGTACACAGACTTATCTACCAGACTCCAAGGTAGGTGGAAACGTGTACTCCGAAAATTTACCACCACCCCCCGCCCCCCTTTGCCATAAAACTTGTAGGGACATCTGTTCGCTACTCTCTTCTCCTAAAAAAACTGTATTGCTGCATCATTTATGGGATATTCTACGAAAAAGCAGTACAAAACAACAAAATTGCAGGTGAAAATAGGTTTTGTAACATATCATGGGCCTAGAAGTATGAAAAAGCAAGATAATATCATGGCATAATTCTGTAAACGCTCATTCTTGACATGATAGGAGCTCAACCCGGTGCAGATTATCCCCAAATAATCAGTTTTTTTTACTAATTCTGTGATGACTGCGTACCGCCAAAGGGACATGACACGTCTCGAAACCGATTTTCACCTAAAATTACGTGACCTTGCCCTGATCGTTCATGGGATAAGACGGTATGGAAAAAAAAACCTAAAAAACCGGGTATGGTTCGTTTGCGGGGGTGGATAGGGTGTGGGTAAGGTGTGGATGTAGGGCTGGTCCTGCGATGTCAAGAATAGGCAATTAGCAGGATAAAAAATGATCCAATCTTGTTTAACAGAGGGCAAAGAGTAGGTAACGAGCTAATTTCTGAAGATTTGGTATGGATGCTCAGGGATACCATTTTATGGCAAAGGGGGAGGGGGGAGCTTTTCGGAGCACACTTTTCCACCTACCCTGGAGTATGGTAGATAAGTTTATTTATATGTTTTTTTATGCGTCTCTTAAACATAGAAAAGCAAACTCACAAACATGCCAAGTCGTAATCAAAATCAGATAATATTAACATGCCGATGAGAAAGAGGATGCTGTTAGTAACAAATGTTTAGATCAATATATCTCAAAACGGTTATGGTTACAGAAAAAAGCTAAAAATCTTTTTGTTGAAAATTTTTCAAGCTACAAATTCGTCATACATTGTTTTTCTGAAGACGTAGCCGTTACTGATATTTAGGAAAGGTAACTTTTGGTGACCTTTGACCCCGTATAAAAAGTGACGCAGCACTCGGATCGATGGGGACTTTTGGCATTTTGTTCAACACGCCAGTACCAAGGTTCACACCAAAATTTTCCCCTAATTTTTCCGAAGCACCATGTTAGATTTCCCCGGACTATTTGAGTAAGAAATGGGTGATATGATACTACAAAGAAGGGTATTACGTCTTCCATTAAGATAATTTCTTCGAAAATTAGTTTTCTTCTAAACGTGAAGTGGAGTCAAATTGCGATTCTTGCTGTTTCTAACAAAAATCAAGCTCTCTCATCTGGTCAAATAAACTTTATTTAACTGTATATTTTGCGCTTCATAAGTTTTCATTTCATTCGGAGTACTTTTACTCGTGAAGCGTAAAAAATATCTTACTAAACCTTTAATTCCGAATATTATCACATCGAAAGTGTTTTTCATGAACAATTAAATTCATTAGTATTATTCAATGTCGCACGGCCAGTTAACCTACATACTTGCGACGGAGCATGCGTTAATAAGAAAATTAATGATTATTGTTAAAGCGCAGCTATGATATTATTACGTAGATCGCAACACTCTTTAAACATACATACTCGTATGTGCTACTTGTGCGTGACTGTATTAAGGGGTCAGGTACACTTGGGACCTCCAGAAAAAGCTCTTTTTCAAGATTTTTTTTAAGATGCACATTAAAGTAATTAATAAGAAATGTTTTTTTACTTGAAAGAAATATATTTGTAGAAGCTATTGTAATTTTTACAAGGCTGAAAATTAGTCGAAATAGAGTAAATTTTCGAGGGGTCCAAAAAAAATTGTTTTGCCGTGATCACTGTAGCTTGTCACTGGATCATCCGAAACAAAAAAAAATTGGAGATTATTAGTTAATGACATAGTGCTGTGGATGAACGAAGGACTTTGGCAGATTTTGATTTGTAGAAAAATGGCGCTTGTTGAAATTCAAAATTGTATTTTCGACCAAAATTTCACTCACATTTTCGGCTATTGAAAAAAGTATATCGCCCAATCCAAAAATCCTTCGTTCATCCGGAGGATAATTACATATCAAATAAGTGAGGAAAATTTCATGCTGATCGATAAAACCGTTTTCAAGTTACAGTGATCACCGACTTCGTAAACATAGTTTCGAGAAAAATGCTTTTAAAGCATACGAAAAACGCTTTATGCAAGAGAGACGACTTCATTCAAAGTTATTTACCTCCATAACAAATCGTCCGATTCGTCTGAAATTTGCAGAGAATGCTCTTGAAATATGCTACTTTTAGAAAATGCAAAGAAAATAAAATCGATTTTCTCAAAAGTCTAAGTGTACCTGCCCCCTTAAAGCAACGTGCAGTATTAAAGCACGGTGAACGCTATTGTCTTTATCTTGTATGCAAATATATAAGATATGCTAAAGTGAAAGATATTTCATCTGAGCCTGTACACAATTTGCAATAAAACTATGAAAAATCACCTTGCCTCTCGTAGGACAATATGATAATAAAATCTTCACAAAATAATCTGCAATTAATTAAGATATCCAATGAATAACCGTGAAATGTCGTAGTAATGAAAAAAGAAAATTTCAAGGAATTAAAATAGCTATTTTGAACTCTAATTTCGTTGAAGATATTAGATGACTCGTAATTTAAATGAATCCAAACAACAAGCAATTGTATACAAACATATTTATATATAACTATTTAGTGCAAAATTTGAATTTAAACTACGCGTACAGGGTGGTGCAAAAGTTTCTGGCCTTCGACATGGAAAATCAACCCGAATGAATTATCTGGGAAAAACTATTTCTTTTTTTTCTCAATATTTTGTGATCTCCTCTAATTTTCTTAAATCTACGTTGCTTTAATTCATCCCCGTAAAGAGATAAAGCAGAAGTTTGAGTGTTAGTATCAAAATAATGACTTTTGCTGAAGAGACGGCAAAAACTGGTACCGAAATTTGACGAGGATTAGTATGTATACATAATTCCTAGTAAAATATGGAGCCCTAATATTACTAGGGTATTTTTTATTAGCATCAGATGGAGTCTTTGGTATAATAAAAGGACGATTGAAAACATAAACATATTCATTCAGATTATGGCTGAAGCGAAAGCACCAAATTTACCCAGAGACCTTGATTTTATGACCTTTTGTTAGAACCGGAAAAGGTTTGGAACTTTATTTATTTATTTGTCAAACAAGGCATCATTCAAAATACATAATCCAATACCTGACTTATACCGTTGAAAGTTCTACATTTATTGCTGGCTTCATTATACCCATAGACTGTGTGGTGCTGGTATTCTTTAAGGGGACATAGCACCTTCAAATTGGAAAAAAAAAATGTTTTTTTCAAAGGCTAGTTTTTAATTGAAAAAAAGACATACCTTAATGAAACTTTTTACACACACTCAATTTTTTTAGACTACATAAACAAAAATGTTAAAAATATTTTGTGGCCCCCTGTCGTCTGCTACATTTTTTTAAAATAACCTGGCGTGCATGATAACTGCCCTCAAGAAAGTCTGAAAAAAAACAAAAACGTGATTTTCATCAGCATCAAAGTGGCCTTGGAATGAACTAAAAAAAGTTTGGCTGAAAAATAACAAAATGGAGGTTTTCCCCCCAGAAATTTCAGAACGATTGGATAATATTGTCTTTCTTAATAATGCACGCCAATTTGAAAAACGTTGTTTTGAAAAAATCGCGTTTAAAGTTAAAATTCAATATTTTTTGCAATAAATCTTACTGAAAATTAATCTGCGATGCCTGGACCATGCAATATACCTTCCTCTTGCTCATTATCTTCCTCATCTAAAATTTTTTGCTCCCTTCGAGCAGCTCTGGCCTCTTTAGATGCCTCAATCGAGTGTTTTTCCACCTGGTTGATTCTTGCAGCACCTCTACTTTCTGGATGTTCCAGCGCACATTGGCCAATTGTAGTTCACATGACTTGCATTATTTTCAAGATAAATCCCTCCATAAATCCTTCATTGAATGTACATGCAGAAATATTTGCAGCCATATTTATGATATTTTTTCCACAAAAAGTATGTTGCCGAAAAATTCCAAATACAAGAATTATAGCTTTCGTTATTATTCTGCGTAAAATTGCCCAAGCAGCGCTTTAATAAATTTTTTGATGATAAGTCTTCATAAATAGGCTTTAAAACTTCTCGTACCTCATCATCTACATGGGGAGAATGCTTGAAATTTTTTAAAGTATTACCACCAGCTGCCACCGTCTTGCGCCAGTGACATCAAGTCTTTTCTCCGACAGGACAATAAGAGTGTTGAGGGTTCTCATCAGTTGAAATTTTTTGGGAATATGCTGCCCAAATTTCCTTGCGTATGTTTTTAACTGAAATATAATTTCGTCGCATAGGTACGCCATAATATGTTGATAAATTTTTCATTAATTTTAGTGTCAGTTGAACTTTTTTCGGATCTTTTGTTTTGGAGTTTCAGCACTTTTTTAGAAGCATCTTTTTCAGCTATTTTTTTTTTTGTTTTTTTTTGCCGATGCCACCTTTTTTTTACTTTTTTTTTTGAAGGAGTTGACTCACGTATCTTTCTCTACATTTTAGCCTAAGTCGATGTAGCGGTATAGCGAAGTGAACGAAAATCATAGAAAATATGACCTTGGCGCGCTTCGCTATATATGGCCATACAATTTTTTTTTATAATTTCAATTTTATATTATTAAAATCATGTTTTTAAAGCTTCATTCTAACATATCGATTTATTAAAAATTCGATTTATTAAAAATCGATTTATTAAAAATTTTGAGGGTGCTATGTCCCCTTAAGGAGAGTTGTATGCCTACACCGTCTTGTTTGACTGTTAAATGTGATTTTATAAGAGAGATTTCCTACCCTTACTGTTCCATAAATAATGTCAAAGATTCGGCATGCGCTAATTAAGTTTCTTCTTGATGAAAGAGTCTTAAGGTTTACAAGATAAGTCTGTATTCATAAGAGGAAAGATTACTAAACTCGCATGGAATATAGAGGTGCCTCATGGCGAAAAGTAAAAATTGTTTCTGAACCGATTCAAGTCTGTCGCTGTGTAGCTTAAAAACTGGGCTCCAGATTATGAAGGCGTTTTCAGTAGAGGCTGCACTAGCGACGTATATAGAGACTTAATGCCCCAAATGTTTTTGAACTCTTTTGCGTGCCTATTAAGGAAATCTAGTAGTATATTTGCTTTGGTTAAGACTTTGTCGTACAGCAGGTTAAAGCACATTATGGTGTGTAAATTTTATTGTTGTTGAGATAGAATTAGGAGGCTCTGATTTTATTTTTTTGTGATAAACCTACCACTTGACACTTGTCGATGTTGAGATTAAGTTTATTCAAGTGACACTAATGTTCGAGAGATTTAAGTTTTGTTTTGAAAAAAGCTATGTCGGAATACGTTTGGATAGTTGATATAATGAAAATATAGTATTAAACCAATCTCTTTACAACAAAATTTTAAAGAAGAAATACTGAGGCCGGACACTTTTGCGCCACCCTGTAATAATCTCCAAGCAAATCTGCAAATCATTGGTTATATTCTTAAACCATATACATACATATATCACAGTCATTCTGATCTTCAGAGGTATGATAGCTAGTGGGCCTTTCCACACTTGTATTCTTGATGCACTCCTCAAACCGGTTTTCTGGGCAAGAGACGGAAGAATCGAGGGGAATTCTCTACTTTTTGTAGAAAGAAAAGAAAGCGTCATAAGTCTACGATACGTGAATCAACCTATCGGACCACTTTCGCTTCACCCACGTATTCTAAAAACTAGAGTTGGCTGGTATAAATGCATAACGCATGAACATACGTCTAAAAACACATGTACAGTTAAAAATATAAGATAACCTTGTTCTCTGTTTGACCCACAGACATAAGAGAGAATGGGTTAGAAATTGACCGAGAGAAATGTGCCAATTTTCGACTTTTTGCTTACTGGTGTGAGAATAAGGTACTGGTGTGCCCCTACACAGTTCATATGGTAACGCTCATGTAAAAACCACGAAAGATCGCCATTTTGAACGTCGTTTGACATTTCTTCCCCCGAACCGGCGAGTGGAGATTAAAATGCTTTTTGTGAATGAATTTAATTATGATTTCACACAAAAACAAAACGAAATTGATGCCAAAGGTTAATTTTACTACTCGAAATACGATATCCCTTGCGAAACACTTTAGTAGCTACTTTTGCAGCCTGGAACGCGGCACTTCATTATTGCATTATTTCATAATTTTTAACCGCTGATTTATTCGCAAAACCAACACAAATTATTGCGCACAAACGTAGATGTACGTTTCCACCGAATACAAGGAAAAATTTTCAAATTTTATTTCACAAATTTTGACTGAAAGTCAATGTTTTCAGTCCCTGACACAAATCAAACTGACATCGACGTTTCTTTCCGTGTTGCCCGTTGCACGCTTTTACCCCAATCTGGCGTTCACAGCATTAAGACAGCATTAAGGCTTTTCGGTTGTGAGTGCGGTAGAAAGGGGCGCACTGAGCAGAATTTTTGTGAGAGAGCAATTTGTGCGTGTATTCAAAAAGGCGCATTCACGTATGGGTACACGGATTGCCATTTCGTATCCATATTCTTTCATATCTGTGGTTTGACCTTTTGCGACTCATTTGTCTCCTTTGTTTTATGATAAATATTTGAATAAACTTGCTTGATAACCTGTACTCGATAGGTTTCTCGAACAAAACGAGCGATTTTTGTTTGATCATCATAGTGATGTTTTAACGGTTTCTGGAAGTTAGTATTTTTCACAGTGTTGTTAACGAAAACAAAACGCTGGTAATTTTTTAATTGATTTGTTGCTAGCTGCATGCGCATTGAACGTTTAAGTGAGCTTGAGGAAATCAAATTCGACCTGCTGATGTGTATGGTAATTTGGTTTTGTTTAAAATACCTTAATATAAAGTAGTATTTAACAACGTTAAGTTTAAATGCATTTATATTACAATAAATATCTTTTGTAATAAAATTTGGCCATCATTAACAGCATTGAGCATAAAGGGACTGGATTGAATCAGCGGTAAGAAAACTGGCAACAAACTGAAAAACAATATCCGCGCATTCTCTAATAAAACTTTTGCTACTTTTACAGGTCAATGGGCTACTTTTATAGGTCTTTTGTATGTCTTTTATAGGTCTTTTATAGGTCTTTTATAGGTTTATAGGTCCATGCCGTTTCTAGATATTGTGCTGCTACGGACTTACAAGGTATATGATAGAAAGGGAATGGTAATTTGGAGAAGAGCGGCTTTAACATCTACCAATGCAACCAAGTGGTTAACATAGTTATTATACACAGCATAAAATGGGATCTTGTAATAATCTACATTACAGCGATAATCAAAAGACTGCGCGCACAAGGCTAATTCAATTAAAGCAGCCTCATTGACATTCATGTTTCGGCTGAATAATCTACCTCAGACGGAAGGTATTTTTTGAGCGCTCGCTGAATGCCCCAGTTATGATGTCGAAATTGCAACTTTAACAGCAAAGTAGGAAAGGGATCCACTTGCAAAAACTTCAACGAGCCAACGTCCGAAAAACAGCGAATCACCCGGGGCGAACAGGTCATATATTATTAAAGAGGTATTATTTAGAAAATATGACGATCTTCGGAGAGTAGCTAATAGAATAATTAGACGTAAGAAACGAAAGCATTTTGACACCATGCTGAATAACATGAATGACAACTTTATGGCTAACAACATTCGACAAGTGTACAAAGTAGTGAGGCACTTAAAACAAGGCTTTAAACCACGAACTAGCCTATGTAGGGTTGCCGATGGAAGCATCATAGGTGGCTCAGAACAGGTGAAGGAAAGATGGGCGTCCTATTTCCAGCAATTATTGAACGGAAATGTCCCCGCACCCAACGAATCGCTATCATTAATTGGCACATACCTTGACAGTGCCTCATCTCACCTTCCTACACTAGATGAAGTCCGACAGGCCATGGACCGCTTGAAATCCAACAAAGCACCGGGCATCGATTGTATCCCCGCGGAGCCCCTGAAGACAGGCGGGATTTCCGTTTTAAGGGCAATCCATGGATTGGTGACAGGCATCTGGCAACAAGAAACGATGCCGGATGAGTGGCGAAAAAGCGTTATATGTTCCATTCACAAGAAAGGAGATAAACTGCTATGCGAAAACTATAGGGGCATATCACTACTTTGTACGTCGTACAAGCTCTTGACAAAAATTTTAGAGCTAAGGATTTCCCATCACGCTGAAAAAATTCTCGGTGAATATCAAGGTGGTTTCAGACGTGGAAGATCGACAACTGACCAAATATTTACGGTCAAACAAATTTTGGAAAAATGCTGGGAATTCAACATTGATGCCATCAAATATTCGTCGACTTCAAACAAGCGTACGACAGCATCAACCGAACTGCATTATATAACACCATGCTGCAGTTCGGAATCCCAGCAAAGTTGGTACGACTGGTGAAAATGACCATGACCGACTCCACGTCACAAGTGCTGATTCAGAATAATATGACCGACTCGTTATGACCGAATACAGGGCTAAAACGAATATGACCGAATACAGGGCTAAAACAAGGGGATGGATTAGCTCCGGTACTCTTTAACTTAGCGCTTGAGTACGTCATCAGAAAAATCCCCGGTGACACGAGAGGAACTCTATTATTTAAGTCGACACAGCTAGTAGCTTACGCTGATGACATCAACATTATGTCACGTTCGTTCAACGACGCCAAGGAAGTATTTGTAGCTCTAGATGAAACCGCCAAGGAAGTTGGTCTTCAAATTAACGAACAAAAAACTAAAGTTATGACTCAATCAAGGAAAAGGACGCCAATAAGACAAAACATAACGATAGATGACTATAACCTTGAAAACGTTGACAACTTCGTGTACCTAGGGACGAACCTCTCGAAGGATGGGAATGAGCTTGACGAAATCAAACGACGGATTCAATTAGCCAATAAGACATTCTTTTCGGTGCTTCTCACTTTAAAATCTCGATGCGTACACAGGAATACGAAGCTTCGCATCTACAAAACAATTATTAGACCTGTGCTATGCTACGGAAGCGAAACCTGGACACTGACCCAGGCGTCTGAAAAAGCATTGAATACGTTCGAGAGAAGGGTATTTCGAAGGATCATCGGTCTAATACGGGAAGAAGATGGATGGCGAATCCGATACAAAAACGAGTTGTATACCATATATGACGACCCGGAAGTCTCTACCATCATACGACTCCAAAAACTACAATGGGCTGGCCACGTCGAACGAATGAGCGACAATCCAATCCCCAAACGATCTCTCAAGGGGCGAGCGAGCGGAGCCAGGCCAGTCGGCAAGCCACGCAAGCGCTGGGAGGATTCTATAGATGCTGACAGCAGGTCACTTTTGGGAGCACCGAATTGGAGGACGTGGTCACTGAACCGAGACGAATGGAGGCGAAGTATTAAGGAGGCTAAGGCACGATTCGGGCTGTAATGCCCCGATGATGATGATTATTTATTATACACACGCTGAAAAATAATTGTTCTTCCCTTAATATATTTTGCAGCTAATAAAAGTAAAGCAATCCCACGACAACCCTTGTACGGGTCTAGGGGTTGAAGCTGGTAGAGAGCTTCATTACAATTTATTTAATCATTGTGGATACGAGTGTGGAGTGATTAGTTCCACGACTCACTTTACCCCTGATTTAAATCAGGTACCTAATCAGAGCTAGGTGAACTCAAAGCTTGGTGCGCGGACCCTCGTCCGAACCTGGATTCGAACCAGGGACCCCACACGCAAGAAGCCAGTGCTCTACCCACTAGGCTACTCAAGCTATATTAGGGCCACTAGGCTACTCAAACTATATTATACAATATATTTACATTAAAAACATTTCTTTACATTATTATATTGACCTAGTAATAACATTATATTGCCAACACATAGTATTCTTAAAATTTTATATATTAACATGCGTGTGGTGAATTTGTCTGTTACAATATTATATTAGTAGGCTAATATTAAATAGTAAAACGGCAATAAGTTATATTAGCATCTTACAATACCATTGGTATACCAATAATTCATATTAACACACCATATGCTTTATTTGCTGTATTAGCATGTCTATATGATTTTTTCATAGTTCCAAGAGGTCCCCCATCTAAGAACTAACCGCGCCCAACACTGCTTAACCTCGATGATCGGACAAGATTAGGTTATTCCAGTGTGCTATTGCCGTATTTGATATTATCATCCTAACTAACAATACTAGCAATGAACTTTGTTGTATGACCAACAATTTCAACACCCTTGGTTAATATTAGATTGCTGCAAATGAAATGGCTGATTTAGTAATGACATAAAGTTGGCTGCAATTTTCGTGTATTATGTTGGCATAAAGCGGCGCAAATGATATGACATATTGAAGTAAAAATACTGCTACTTTGGTTTATGGAGTAATTTCTGTTTCGCACTTCATAGTGATCGTAAAAACAAAAAGAGAAAGTGAACATGGAAGTGAATCAAAAATGGCTACTTTTATTATACGAATTTAAATTAGAGCACAACGCAACGGAAGCAACGAGGAATATCAACAGCGCATTTGCGCCTGATAAAGTTAGCGAATGAACCACTCGGCGGTGGTTCGAAAAATTTCGATCCGGAGATATGGACCTTGGAAGTGAGCCACGTGGACACCCAGGACCATCGATCGATAACGACGAGCTGCGTGCATTATTGGAGTCTGACCCCCGCCAAATCATAAGGGATTTTGCCGAGAAATTAAGCGTTCACAATTCAACAGTTTGCCGCCACTTGCAACAACTTGAAAAAATGAAAAAGCTTGACAAATGGGTTTCGCATGATCTTACCGAGCAAAACATGATGTGTCGAATGGAAATTTCAAGTTCTCTTCTCTCCCGCTACAAAATGGAACCGTGCTTGCACCGAATTGTGACCTGCGATGAAAAGTGAATTTTATACGATAATCGTCACCGATCAGCCCAATGGCTGGATGCCGATGAAGCGCCAAGACACATGCCGAAAACAAGCTTTCATCCAAAGAAAATAATGGTAACTGTTTGGTGGTCTGTAGCTGGAGTTTTCCACTATTCGTTCCTGCAACCTGGCGAAACCATCAATGTTCAGAAATACTGTGCTCAACTGGATAAAATGCATCTGAAATCGATAGTCCAACGACCTAGGCTTGTCAGCAGGGATGGAGTGATACTGCTTCATGATAACGCACGACCTCATGTATCGAGAACAACGGTCCAAAAATTGAACGAGTTGTGCTATGACACTCTTCCTCAACCTCTATATTTACCAGACCTCTCACCAACAGATTACCATATCTTTAAACATTTGGCTCACTTTTTGACAAGATAAAGATTTAATAATGAAGCTGCTGTCAAAAATGCCTTCGAGGAGTTTCTTCGAACCAGAAACTCGGACTTCTACAAAACTGGAATAAATGTACTTGTATCTCGTTGGGAAAAGTGTGTTGCATCTATTGGTACCTATTTTGGTTAAATAAATTGTCTTTATAAAAATTTACAGCTGTTTAAAAATTTATTACATTTCATCTGCAGCAACCTAATACATTTATATTGGCATAGTAATAGATTTATGTTAAGATGATAAAACATTTATATTTACAAATGTTCTTAACATAAAAAGTTGACTGCTTAATATATAATGTTAAACTGCAAACATAATATTGTAACTTCCTAACATAAAATATTGAGCTGTTAAAATTATGTATTAGGGACAATGCTGTTACTATAACAATATTAAGATGTTAATATATTGATTTCGGTCATTTCTCAGCGTGCATGCATATAAACATCGCTATGCTAGGTAGGATGGCCCCATTCTGTCCGAAAGTAATTGAATTACTTATATCATCGAGGTTTCACTTTAGATAAACCAGCAACAGATCATGTTTCAGATTGTGATCTCAGGCATTTGCATTGCATGTTTCCTTTAACTTCAATGACATAAGTATATAATAGTGAAATCAGAATAAAACCCGGTACGGCCTCGGGAGGGCTCGAAATCACAAACAAACTGAAGAGTCTGCCGACGCTGAGCATGGAACGCATATGTAACTAGATTTAGGCAGATGGACCCTTATGTAAGCCGGTCACTGGCAACAGTCACGATCATTTGGGAAAATTGATTTTTTTTTTAGTAGTACAGTATCCTGTTTTACGAGGATTAGGTTGGCTTATAACGATAACGCATCAGCCATCGGTTTCGACAGCACCCGTTTATGGTGGGTTTGATCTTAATATATTACTTGACAACACAAACACATAAGTGACTTAAACAACGCAACGAACACGAAACCGCAGTTTAAGACACGTTGATACACGTATTGTCAATTTCAGAGGAAGACCGTCCTTCGGAGAAAAGCAAATCCCTTATGATTTGGCGGGGGTCAGACTCCAATAATGCACGCAGCTCGTCGTTATCGATCGATGGTCCTGGGTGACCACTTCCAAGGTCCATATCTCCGGATCGAAATTTTTCGAACCACCGCCGAGTGGTTCATTCGCTAACTGTATCAGGCGCAAATGCGCTGTTGATATTCCTCGTTGCTTCCGTTGCGTTGTGCTCTAATTTAAATTCGTATAATAAAAGTAGCCATTTTTGATTCACTTCCATGCTCACTTTCTCTTTTTGTTTTTACGATCACTATGAAGTGCGAAACAGAAATGACTCCATAAACCAAAGTAGCAGTATTTTTACTTCAATATGTCATATCATTTGCGCCGCTTTGTGCCAACATAATACACGAAAATTGCAGCCAACTTTATGTCATTACTAAATCGGCCATTTCATTTGCAGCAATCTAATATTAACCAAGGGTGTTGAAATTGTTGGTCATACAACAAAGTACATAGCTAGTATTGTTAGTTAGGATGATAATATCAAATACGGCAATAGCACACTGGAATAACCTAATCTTGTCCGATCATCGAGGTTAAGCAGTGTTGGGCGCGGTTAGTTCTTAGATGGGGGACCTCTTGGAACTATGAAAAAATCATATAGACATGCTAATACAGCAAATAAAGCATATGGTGTGTTAATATGAATTATTGGTATACCAATGGTATTGTAAGATGCTAATATACCGTATTGCCGTTTTACTATTTAATATTAGCCTACTAATATAATATTGTAACAGACAAATTCACCACACGCATGTTAATATATAAAATTTTAAGAATACTATGTGCTGGCAATATAATGTTATTGCTAGGTCAATATAATAATGTTAAGAAATGTTTTTAATATAAATATATTAGCTGCAAAATATATTAAGGGAAGAACAATTATTTTTTAACGTGTGTATAATAAATAATCATTATCATCGGGGCATTACAGCCCGAATCGTACCTTAGCCTCCTTAATACTTCGCCTCCATTCGTCACGGTTCAGTGACCGCGTCCTCCAATTCGGTGCTCCCAAAAGTGACCTGCTGTCAGCATCTATAGAATCCTCCCAGCGCTTGCGTGGCTTGGCGACTGGCCTGGCTCCGCTCGCTCGCCCCTTGAGAGATCGTTTGGGGATTCGATTGTCGCTCATTCGTTCGACGTGGCCAGCCCATTGTAGTTTTTGGAGTCGTATGATGGTAGAGACTTCCGGGTCGTCATATATGGTATACAACTCGTTTTTGTATCGGATTAGCCATCCATCTTCCCGTATTGGACCGATGATCCTTCGCAATACCCTTCTCTCGAACGTATTCAATGCTTTTTCAGACACCTGGGTCAGTGACCAGGTTTCGCTTCCGTAGCATAGCACAGGTCTAATAATTGTTTTGTAGATGCGAAGCTTCGTATTCCTGTGTACGCATCGAGATTTTAAAGTGGGAAGCACCGAAAAGAATGTCTTATTGGCTAATTGAATCCGTCGTTTGATTTCGTCAAGCTCATTCCCATCCTTCGAGAGTTTCGTCCCTAGGTACACAAAGTTGTCAACGTTTTCAAGGTTATAGTCATCTATCGTTATGTTTTGTCTTATTGGCGTCCTTTTCCTTGATTGAGTCATAACTTTAGTTTTTTGTTCGTTAATTTGAAGACCAACTTCCTTGGCGGTTTCATCTAGAGCTACAAATACTTCCTTGGCGTCGTTGAACGAACGTGACATAATGTTGATGTCATCAGCGTAAGCTACTAGCTGTGTCGACTTAAATAATAGAGTTCCTCTCGTGTCACCGGGGATTTTTCTGATGACGTACTCAAGCGCTAAGTTAAAGAGTACCGGAGCTAATCCATCCCCTTGTTTTAGCCCTGTATTCGGTCATATTCGTTTTAGCCCTGTATTCGGTCATAACGAGTCGGTCATATTATTCTGAATCAGCACTTGTGACGTGGAGTCGGTCATGGTCATTTTCACCAGTCGTACCAACTTTGCTGGGATTCCGAACTGCAGCATGGTGTTATATAATGCAGTTCGGTTGATGCTGTCGTACGCTTGTTTGAAGTCGACGAATATTTGATGGCATCAATGTTGAATTCCCAGCATTTTTCCAAAATTTGTTTGACCGTAAATATTTGGTCAGTTGTCGATCTTCCACGTCTGAAACCACCTTGATATTCACCGAGAATTTTTTCAGCGTGATGGGAAATCCTTAACTCTAAAATTTTTGTCAAGAGCTTGTACGACGTACAAAGTAGTGATATGCCCCTATAGTTTTCGCATAGCAGTTTATCTCCTTTCTTGTGAATGGAACATATAACGCTTTTTCGCCACTCATCCGGCATCGTTTCTTGTTGCCAGATGCCTGTCACCAATCCATGGATTGCCCTTAAAACGGAAATCCCGCCTGTCTTCAGGGGCTCCGCGGGGATACAATCGATGCCCGGTGCTTTGTTGGATTTCAAGCGGTCCATGGCCTGTCGGACTTCATCTAGTGTAGGAAGGTGAGATGAGGCACTGTCAAGGTATGTGCCAATTAATGATAGCGATTCGTTGGGTGCGGGGACATTTCCGTTCAATAATTGCTGGAAATAGGACGCCCATCTTTCCTTCACCTGTTCTGAGCCACCTATGATGCTTCCATCGGCAACCCTACATAGGCTAGTTCGTGGTTTAAAGCCTTGTTTTAAGTGCCTCACTACTTTGTACACTTGTCGAATGTTGTTAGCCATAAAGTTGTCATTCATGTTATTCAGCATGGTGTCAAAATGCTTTCGTTTCTTACGTCTAATTATTCTATTAGCTACTCTCCGAAGATCGTCATATTTTCTAAATAATACCTCTTTAATAATATATGACCTGTTCGCCCCGGGTGATTCGCTGTTTTTCGGACGTTGGCTCGTTGAAGTTTTTGCAAGTGGATCCCTTTCCTACTTTGCTGTTAAAGTTGCAATTTCGACATCATAACTGGGGCATTCAGCGAGCGCTCAAAAAATACCTTCCGTCTGAGGTAGATTATTCAGCCGAAACATGAATGTCAATGAGGCTGCTTTAATTGAATTAGCCTTGTGCGCGCAGTCTTTTGATTATCGCTGTAATGTAGATTATTACAAGATCCCATTTTATGCTGTGTATAATAACTATGTTAACCACTTGGTTGCATTGGTAGATGTTAAAGCCGCTCTTCTCCAAATTACCATTCCCTTTCTATCATATACCTTGTAAGTCCGTAGCAGCACAATATCTAGAAACGGCATGGACCTATAAACCTATAAAAGACCTATAAAAGACCTATAAAAGACATACAAAAGACCTATAAAAGTAGCCCATTGACCTGTAAAAGTAGCAAAAGTTTTATTAGAGAATGCGCGGATATTGTTTTTCAGTTTGTTGCCAGTTTTCTTACCGCTGATTCAATCCAGTCCCTTTATGCTCAATGCTGTTAATGATGGCCAAATTTTATTACAAAAGATATTTATTGTAATATAAATGCATTTAAACTTAACGTTGTTAAATACTACTTTATATTAAGGTATTTGAAACAAAACCACATTACCATACACATCAGCAGGTCGAATTTGATTTCCTCAAGCTCACTTAAACGTTCAATGCGCATGCAGCTAGCAACAAATCAATTAAAAAATTACCAGCGTTTTGTTTTCGTTAACAACACTGTGAAAAATACTAACTTCCAGAAACCGTTAAAACATCACTATGATGATCAAACAAAAATCGCTCGTTTTGTTCGAGAAACCTATCGAGTACAGGTTATCAAGCAAGTTTATTCAAATATTTATCATAAAACAAAGGAGACAAATGAGTCGCAAAAGGTCAAACCACAGATATGAAAGAATATGGATACGAAATGGCAATCCGTGTACCCATACGTGAATGCGCCTTTTTGAATACACGCACAAATTGCTCTCTCACAAAAATTCTGCTCAGTGCGCCCCTTTCTACCGCACTCACAACCGAAAAGCCTTAATGCTGTCTTAATGCTGTGAACGCCAGATTGGGGTAAAAGCGTGCAACGGGCAACACGGAAAGAAACGTCGATGTCAGTTTGATTTGTGTCGGGGACTGAAAACACTGACTTTCAGTCAAAATTTGTGAAATAAAATTTGAAAATTTTTCGGCGTATTCGGTGGAAACGTACATCTACGTTTGTGCGCAATAATTTGTGTTGGTTTCGCGAATAAATTAGCGGTTAAAAATTATGAAATAATGCAATAATGAAGTGCCGCGTTCCCGGCTGCAAAAGTAGCTACTAAAGTGTTTCGCAAGGGATATCGTATTTCGAGTAGTCAAATTAACCTTTGGCATCAATTTCGTTTTGTTTTTGTGTGAAATCATAATTAAATTCATTCACAAAAAGCATTTTAATCTCCACTCGCCGGTTCGGGGAAAGAAATGTCAAACGACGTTCAAAATGGCGATCTCTCGTGGTTTTTACATGAGCGTTACCATATGAACTGTGTAGGGGACACACCAGTACCTCATTCTCACACCAGTAAGCATAAAGTCGAAAATTGGCACATTTCTCTCGGTCGATTTCTAATCCATTCTCTCATATATCTGTGGGTCAAACAGAGAACAAGATTATCTGATATTTTTAACTGTACATGTGTTTTTAGACGTACGTTCATGCGTTATACATTTATACCAGTCAACTCTAGTTTTTAGAATACGTGGATGAAGCGAAAGTGGTCCGCTAGGTTGATTCATGTACCGTAGACTTATGACGCTTTCTTTTCGCTCATTGTCATTTGTGGATGATATATGAATGAGTAAAATTTTAACTGATTTGTAAATTATATTAGAATTTGAATTACTTAGGTCAAAAATTCATATTTTTACACATCTATTAAATATTTTAATGCCACCGATAAGTTCTGCTTCACTCCCGACATCCAAAAACTAGCTTTGAGTATACTCGTGTAAATGCAAAACGAATGGGCGTACGTTTGAAAACACCTTTCGGGTGGCTGGATAGTTTTTATATATATACGTACATATATTGGATAAGATTATGTATGCACATCTGGGCTTCTTATACTATGCACTTTAATTTTATACTGGCAGAACAATATGTATTACCATTCCAAATTTATTTTATGCCTCGATTTCATGAGTCGCTTACGAAATTGTTTTGTTTCTCGTTGTTTACCACATCAATATACAGCAAAGAAAACCAGATAAGCTCGTGTGCATACAGTCACGTAGTCCCTAGATTCGAATCTGATTGGAGCCCATATCATATTCACATATTTTAAAAAGTTTAGCTTCACAGTAGCCCAGTCAGCCTTCGCTTCCAGGGCTGTTTCAAAATTTATTGGAGGTATTTTGATTTTCAAATGTGCTACAAACTTACCCAATCTGCTATTAACATATAAATTTCAATTTGTTTACATGATAATTTGAGTAGCTTTACTTATAGCTTTAGTTGGATTTATGTCTCTTACGTACGTATGAGTAACAACTAAAAAGTTAACTGATGTAAATAGGGCCAGCAGAAAAGTAAGACGTGATTCCTAATGTATATGAAAGCACTGGTAATCAAGCCCTATTAAAAAGTAAAACTAGTTGTGCGCACAAAAACCGCTAGAAAGACTGATTTTCGAAGAAACAGAAAGGATATAGTTAGATTTCAAATAAATAAAAAAACCAGCTCGTTTTTACAACCAACCTGTGCCAAATGTAGTGTTCTATTTTGATCCTATTACTGCTTCGGAAGTTATAATGTAAAAATAAACCCAGAGTAAACATTCGCAGAAGTTTTAAAATTAAGGAAAGTAAAACACATGTCACTTGTTTTTGCAATAGAATCTTCAGTGTATGAAATTAGATAGCAGCATCTCCCATTACTGATCTGCCGATTTCAGTCAATTTTAGCTTAACCAAGTCATGAGGAGGATGGACTGTCAGCTGGAGACCGACCACGGCCTCGAGCTGACAGTCTCAAAGACGGAGATTGTCATGCTGACGAAGCCTATTGTCATACTCACGACAGTTGTCCCCGTCGAGGTCGAGAGCTGCAAATCGGTCAAGTATTGGGAGTGACCCTGTACAGCAAGCTGGTGTATTGGAACCGATTCCGCAGGGCATATGACAGGGCTCTACTAGTCATCACTTCGCTGAGCAGGCTAATTATCAACATTGGTGGACCCAATGAGATGAGACAGAGGCTGCTGATGGTGACGACTAATTCATTCTTGCTATATGATATATCGTCGATGCTGTTGCAAATTGCTGGTTTCCACACATATATTTTTTCTGGCCAGCGAAGACCAAACAAGAACTAAATTGAAAAAAAATTAATTTCTCTCATTTAAATTATTTTAAAAAAAACATAATTTAACATTATTGTTGAACACCCCCCTTAGCGAATGAGTGCTTAATCGATGGGTGCAGAAGTGTGTGTATGTGTGCTTGATGCTCGCGACAAAGTGTATAGAATGATAAGTGGGTGAACTCCTTCCCTTTTCCAGAAAAAACACTTTGACCTTGAAATTGCGCCTCCATTTACGCAATGCATTATCTGTCAAAGCAGCCTGAGATTATGTTGGTATATTTTGCGAGAGTGGGCCGTATGTGAGCAGCGAAAAATCTAGCCTGAGTATGTAGTTGTCGAATCGTATATTGCATTTATTTCTGTTCCATACGATTTCTTCCAAGTTTCCAGGCTGACCAACAATACAATCTCAGGTTAGATCACTGGATTTTTGGACCGTATACATATACGGAGTCCGCACGCTGGTTAGGAACTAACTCTTTACGCTGTGCTCGCGATGAGCAGCTTTCGGTTCACAACTGATACACTCAGAAAAACATATTTCCGAGAATCAAAGAAAATATTTACTTGTTTACGAGACATTAAATCTTCCACAAATCAAATAAACTTTTGTTTGAAGTCAGCAATTTGTATAAATATTGTGTAAAAATTTCGAACATTCAATGGAATACATTTTTTACTTTTACTTATTTCAAGGAAGTAATTTTCCTCAAATTTAATAAATTTTGTCTACGAATTAAGTAAATTATGTATATCTATAATGCGAACACGTTTTTACATGTTCCAACATCAACCACGCATTAATTTTCGACGAAAAAATGGATAGTTTTTATGATTTCTGTCTACATTTGCTTTACATAAATGAGAGGTCGGTAGCTTAGGTCACTAACGCGCCAGTCCGAAGCAGCGATCTACTGCTCGCGAGTTCGGATTCCGCCGGGTTCATGGCTGTATGTGTTCGTCTTGAGTTGGTTTAACAGCTGGCAACTGCGATAATACCAGTGCTCCATTGATTAAGTATCACATTATAGCTTTAAGTGGTGACTAAGCCATAAATAACACTGGCGCTTCAGAAAATAAGAAAAAAATGTGACACTTAAAATAAAGAATAATGGAATAATTGATATCGGCTTCTCCCATATGTGTCTCCTTACCGCCATAACTAAGCATTTGCTTCAAAAGATAATCCGCTGAGCCTGGGCGTTATAAAAAAAAATTACTTATTGCAAGTTGAATATTTATCTGAGGTCAAACCATATTGCTTCGGCACGTGGGAATATTTTTTTGCTTGTTTTTATTTTTTCACTCCGTTCAAAGTAAGTCGCGCTTTTGAAATGAAGGGAGGCAGAGTTTTTGCGTGCATCCAGAAACTGGACCAGGGACCGCTTCAGCAGTATTAAGTGGTACTAAACACACAAAGCACCCATTTTTGACGGACAAACTCCTTGGACCATCTACTACAAGCAATTTGAGGTGGTTCCAGAATGTAACCATTGAAGTGATTGAGAATGTGCGACCACATTGAGATTTTCGTGGAGTGGAACAGCGAAAATCCATTTCCAGTTATTTAAGGATGATTAGCGCTTTGGTTATGCGATACGGTGAAGACCACCAAATATTATTTCATCGTTCGCAGCACAGGGCACTTTGGACCTTGTAGGAGCTGGCTCAGTATACCGAGTGGTTAACATTTCTGTCCTACTCGGCTTCGGATCCAGAACTTCGGATCCAGAACGTAAAGATGCTTTTATTCAAGGAGCACATGATGAAGAACTGCAACAAGCACTTCATTTTGCTGACAAAGGAACGCTGAAGGATTCTTTGACCATCGCTACGAATCGGTAAAGTGGGAATCTCGTCCGTTTCAATCCGTGAAAGAAAGGGAAGTGCACGAAAAATCCGTGTGACAAAAAACCGAGGTCGCCAGGGAATCAATAGCAGGCGGAGCTCCATGATGTTGAAACTGTAAAGTAAAATGACACTGGAGGCGTGAATGCGGAAGGAAATGGAAGCCGAGAATTTGTGAAGAGTGTATAGTTAAAAGTTGGCAAAGGAACGGAGCTGGCTTAGCGCACGTAGCGATCTCTTCTTCAGAGGAGGTAAAAACTAGCAAGAGCCAATCTTATGGGTCAGATGTTGGCTCGGGGAATTGTCGACCCTAGAATCATCATCACAGTTTCCAGACTCTATCGACATGAGAACGACTTGGTTCTCCAAGGAATAATCGATAGCAAGATTTGCAGTATCACTAGTAATACTAGAGTGATGAAATCCACCTTGAAAACAGAAACCTGGACAGGTGAATCAACACCTGTTTGGGAGAAATAACTCGGCAAATACAACTCGGTCATTTAGTGTTCCAATATCAGTTATTTCTAGTGGAAATAAACGACGAGTGTATACTTAGGCCGGGCTTCTTAGATCCTCACGGTTTCAGACTAGATTTTGAAGAAAATGTGATCACATTGTGGGAATATCGTTAGTAAGGTAACAGGAGGGGTAACGCTAATGAAACAAAATGCAGGCTGAAAATCGTCGTCTGCGAAAGCACCAAAGTACCGAAGTCGTCGGATAGCATGTGGGCTACATTTAATAGTGAGCCTGGGGGCTATCAATTCTTCATCATTGAGCCAGCCCAAACCGCAGTGCTCTTATGGTGGCAAAGAGCCTAGTCACAATGATGGAGGAAAACTATGTTCCTGTAAGAGTGCGGAATTTTGCGGAGCAGAAAAGGAAAATTAAATATATAATGGAAAAATCCTATAGTTCAAACGGTAAACGCTGATAACAAACTCCTAAAAGTCAAAACGTAAACGGATTCCCATAGAGTCAGAGAAATTGAGAATAGCAAAGAAGCATGCAATTACAATCGACCATTCTGGAAATGGCCAAACAAAGTACGAACATCCCCGCCGAGATGTCTTTGGCAAGTCAGTCTTTTGATGCGAGTCTTTTGAAGCGAATCTGTTGAAAAAACGAATTGTGTGTGCTTTGTGGTGGACTAATTTCAGAGCGAGCTAATTTCAACACAACGCGAGTGATACTGTTATGAAATATGAGCACGATAATTAAAGTGTGCACACGAGTTTAGTAGAGTGTAAAATAAAGCGATTTAGTTGTAACAATTATAATTTCTAATAATAGTGTGTTTAGTTTTAGTAAATGAAATGTTTTATTTTGTGAACTCAGAAAATATGGAATCCCCGAAGCGTGTTTTCCATGGAAAAATACAACAATATTTTTCGATAAAATTCCTTGAAATCTTACCGATGGGGTTTGATTGTTCGAGTAGGAGCTAAATTAGCTGAGTAACGACCCAGCGACTCCGAATTTGCACAGCTTTATAATCAAGGTAGTATGGTCGTCTCTGTCAAAAATATTACTAAAGTATTTTCAGTTAATATTCTTAATTCGCCCACTTCTAGAAAAGTGGCATTGAATATTATTCGGACTACTCTGATGGGTCTAACATTTCTAGGGACAGCATATAGAGATAGTTAGATAACTACGAATGCTAAACTTTTTTTTTTTTTATTTTCAGAAATGATCAAAATATAAATGTGTAATCTTCTATTTGCTTTTACTATCAACTTCCCACGGCAAACACTAAACGGCCGTCAACAATTCACAGCATTGTCAACATTAGCGAACAATATTTGTTCAGGGCACTTTGGAATCAAAAACAATATATGTATACTCATAGAAAATTGACTACTTCCACTTTGGTTCTAATTTGCGATTACCTGAAATGCATTTTTTGTGCAATAACAGCATTCCCATCTCAGCCCCGCTTACACAAAAAGCAATTAGAAATTGATCTCGTGAGCTGCAATTCTGTAGACAGAATAATGCCAATAGCACAAAACATTGCCTTGTTGACGTAGATACAAACATATGACTCGAAAATAACTTTATAACATACCAATTGCTTCAGACGTAACACATATGTTTTTGATAAAATCACTTGATATGATAAAACTTATCAAGACGTAAATTGGGAAGTGAAAGCGCAATGAAAGGAAATATGGCCGTCGATTTTTCACAATATATTTTTTTTTCACGAATCTAAAAGCTGAACCAATACTGGTATTTTTTTACGAATATTTGGAGCTGTTCTTTTTTGATTTGCGATCTTTGCAAAAATTAAGTGAATATAGTCTTATTTCAGCTTTTTCAAATTTATTTCAATGATCGATTATGATTTGATTAGACTTTCCCACAATATTCAAATATCGCATATTGAGTGGCGTAAACAATTCAAAACGTATATCTTTGTTTGCTCATGTAATTAAATATAACTGCGAACTCCTACATTTTGTTTACATATTTGTTTTGTCGATTTATTTGATTTATTATTATCCAAAGACAGATGTCAACTTTTTCCTTTGTCCAAATGTCGAATGTTTCCCACTTTATCTTATCATTTCTCCTCGAAATTATCACTACCACCGTGCACTACGTCAACGGTGGCCGTAAGCTTTGATAAGAATCCAAACACACGCAAAAAGAAAACAGTATTTTTGGTTGACCTCACAAAAATGTGTCGGTCCCAATGAAAGAAATAAAAATTAATTTGCGCACGACTATTTTAAGCATGTGATTCAGGTTCTTTCAACCAAAACAATATTGTCCGTATTCAAGTACCTGTATACTCATGTCAAAGATTTACTGACTTTTACGGGGTATTTCTTAATTACTAGAGGCACTTGAACGGGATACTTAGCAAACAAGAGGTGAAAATTACTAGTGTAGGTCGAATAATTAATGTTTGGATAGCAGTGTTTACAGCATTTACACATACGAATGGTTTCAATGGTCAAAGAATGTGATTTTCAATCCAAACCAATTTACACATGGTCTAATGCTAATTAATTCTCATGAATGAACACATTAACATCGCTTGGTCAGGTTTGTTTTTCAATTCATTCAACTATATTTTTTGCAAGAGTATATGGAGCACAGGTTTATTTTTATTATTTTTTACAGAACTGAAGCTTATTTTTGTTTGTTTTTCGGATATTCGTACGCCTACGCATACAAAACAATTAAAATTTGGTAAAAGAGCTAGAGAAAACCACAAATTGTCTACTAAATGAAAATTTATACATAATTGAATTCACGTAATGTAGATTGATGTGTTTTTCTCAAGAGTGGGTGCCAAATTTTTCAGCACGTAAAACAAAAATAGAAAATTTTAATTCCGAAGTAGCTGTTGATGTTATGGCAGTCAAAGTCGAATTGATTTTTTTATAAATTGACTGTATCCTAGTTCCTTTCGTTTATACCCTGCAGGATGTAGCTAAGTGATTTTCGGCATTCGATAAAAGGCTTAAGCTTTACACAGTGTCTTCAACATTAACTGTGAAACATTAACAACAGCTGTTGATTTGAAGAATACTGCCCTGATTCGCATAAACGTTCTATCTACATTTTTGTGCTTTTTGAGTTAACAACAGATTCAAAAGCTGCATACTCTATTACTTCATTCTGCGAAGTTTGAAAAACCTATCTTTTGTGAAAGTATGTTAAAATCAATGTTGAAAAACGCACTCTCTATATATCTATCTCCTGTACAAATCAAAACACAAATCAATGAATGTCTCGAAAGTACAAAAATGTAGTTAGAACGTTTATGCGAATAAGGGCAGAATACCAAACTAAGCAATTCTCAAAAGATTTAAATTCAAATATTCGATAAAACTTCAGAAATAGTATTCTGAGGCTTTAGACACATTTTCCTTTAGAGCTAACTTAGTTTATTTTGGTTGGAGTGAATGCTGCCAAATCTGATTTCTAAACGAAAGAATATGCTGAAATTTACATCAAGTGACTTAATGACGAATTACGAACGAAATATCTTCTTTGCATCCAAAAGAAATTTCGTTGAATGAAAAAATACATCAAAGAAAGAAATTAATTTTATTCAGCAGGAAAATTCAAGCTTTAAATACCTACTCAAAATAGCAAACGGTTGATTCGGCGGTTATATTCTCTGCATGAAAAATCGAAGGTAGATTTTAGCAACGGACACGAAATACCGGGGAAAAATTAAATATCTCACATATTCTTACCAAATCATCATCGTTGCTCGTTCTAATTAGTGGTTGTTTCCTGTTGTAACTATTTATTGTCTCAATCTCATTATTAGGCACTACTGTATTTTCTACGACACTCATGTTTACGCTTTTAATATTTGAAACATTTTGCCTTCAGCCACTGGACAACATCGACATTTTGATTGAAAGTGGCGTTTGTGATCATTCTGCTTGATTTTGCCACTTTGAAATCATGTTCTTACAACTTCTTTGCAATTTCTAGAAATGTCTCTTTTATTTCTTGCGTTTTCAATTTGATTATCATTCGAAAAACCTCTGGCACAGAGAGATCGCTATTAAGACTGATTTGTGACGAAAAGCAAAAGAAATTTCGAAATTTTTTTGTAAGACTTTTTATACACTCAGAAAAATATGTTTCCGCGAATCAAAAGAAAAATATATACTTGTTTACGAGATGTGAAATCTTCCACAAATCAAATAAACTTTTGTTTGATGTCAGTAATTTGTATAACCTTATTTCTTTACCTTATTTCAAGGAAGTAATTTCCCTCAAATCTAATAAATTATGTCTACGAATTAAGTAAATTATATCTATAATGCGAACATATTTTCAACATCAACCACACATTAATATTCGACGAACAAATGGATAGTTAAACTACTTAAAATAAAAAAAAAAAATCTAGCGCATCAGGACCGCTAGAAAACTAATTTTCGAAGAAATTGTCTTTGAGCTACAAAAATATGTGGAAAGACGTTATAAACTTTTTTGTAGAATCATATCAACCATTCCTTATCCCAAGCAACAAAACTCAACTATAACACAAATGATGAAAATGTTCAGTGCTGGCAACACTTTCCCAACGAAGCAGCAATAAGTTTACCATAACAAGCTCATACTTAAATCAACTTATCCTTTGAATTTCGTTCTCGTCGGAGGATTTCATCGAAAGTTTCAGCAGTTAAACGTTTTTTGAGGCTGCCATCCGAAAAATGTTCAAAACTCGGATTATTTAAAAATTGGTTTCTTATTTTTATCGCAAATGCTTTGCATATGAGTACGTAATTTGAAGCATCTGCTGGTGCAATATTTACGAAAATGGCTAATGCTGGTTACCCTGAGTCAGCAGCAGAGCAAAATATATACCAAATCTGCTTCACGTTAAGTTAAACCCAACCAGTAAATTTCGTTTCGATTGAATCACTGCGCTGGAAGTTATACGGGTGAAAAGAATTTTAGGGTTACCACCCTCAAAACTTTTCACATTTTCAAAGCGTTAATATTTGTTGTTTATTTTCATTGCAGGATCATTCCCATTTGCAAATCTAATGACATAATCGCTCAGTAAAGTAATTCCACAAAATTACAAAAATGGTCATAGCTGGCAGCCCTTTCATTATTTTTGTACGAAATGTCTACGACATTTACTTCACATAAAGGTCCATTTACTGCATGAACTTGGTTTTAATTTTTACACTGGACCGGAAGTGATAGGGAAAAAAGCTTTATTTTGCTGAGCAAATTTGCAAGATTTATGAGACAAAAATCACTATAGCTGGCAGCTCTATTCTAATTTTTCAACCAAATTTTCATCAAATGTTACATAGAGTAAGATTCAAGTACTGTGTGCATTTTGTTAAAATCTGACTGCTAAATCGGAGGTTATAGGCCAAAGCTGTTTTTTTTCTCAGTGATTTTTCAAGATAATACCACTGCCACAGGGTTGCCCGTATTTCAAAATTACTAATATCAGACCTGGTCCTAGCTAATACCAACGCGTCCTGTAAATTTCATTATGCTCGGAAAATCCGGTCGTCAGTTCTCGTGAACAGAACTTTCGAGTGCTGAAAATAGAGGTAATTTGGTGATGGGTTGCCGTTCTTGTGCAAATCGGAATTTTAAAAATGTCAATTTGACATGATGGACACAGGCTAAAATTTATCAATGATTTGAATTTTTTGTCAAATTTCAAAAATTTTTGAGGATGATCAATGATTTGAAGGTTTTTTTTTCAGGAGCCTGCCGTAGCTACAGGGCTACTTGCACTATCGTGAAAATCCATGTGTGCTAAATCTTAGCCAACATCAATACGCTCTGCGAATTTCACGATGATGCAATGTTTTTGTCAGAAGTAATGACAAATCAAAATATGAAAAAAAATCCTTGCCTACTTTTAGGCACTTAGCACCCACACACGGCTCAACATTTTCAATTCTTTATCATAGACAAGCTTAGAACATAATTAGTTTTCATTCCCAATACTTTTTTTAACAAAAATTTACACTGCTTGGAAATATAGGAGTACCTCAAAATTCACTAAAACGCTCGCCGCCGCCAAAAATTATAGAATATCTGAATTTGAGAAAGTCATGGACCTACTTACTATATATATCTACGTTCGCCGAAAATTTCAGCTCAGTCGGATCGGCCACTCCAGAGATTATCTCCCTTAATCATTTTGCTGATATATATATATATATATATATATATATATATATATATATATATATATATATATATATATATATATATATATATATATATATATATATATATATATATATATATATATATATATATATATATATATATATATATATATATATATATATAAGAAATATGAATTTTCGGCGAAACGAGTTTAATACTAATTTTCTTCGACAATTAGTAACAATGGGCACAACGGGCCTCTCCTGTGCCTATGTGTGCTGGTCGTCAGGCCTCTGAAGATCGGCAGCCACGTCAACCTAGTAACAATGGAATAATTGATATCGGCTTTTCCCACATGCGTCTCCTTACCGCGTTTTTAAAATGAAGGTAGGCAGAGTTTTTGCGTTCCAACGACATGCGATGTTCTTAAGCGGTCCCCCATTTAAGTAGAAACCGCGACCAACTCTGCTTAACTTCGGTGATCGTAGGAGAACTGATTGATGCCAGATTTCTGGGAACATTTTCTTGAAACTATACCAAATTTTACTCAGGGCAAGTTCAATATCAGTTCTTTGAAATGAATAAATTCCTTTCTTTTGATTAAGTAAACATTTCTTTGGCGCAGAATCATTACCAATTTTCTTGGATAATGTGTTCATTTTTCCTCAAAAAATTGAATTATTTTTCTAAGTGTGGTTGAAATGTTTACAAAATCAATTTTCGTGTATTGAGTATTGTTAATACTAAAATTTCTCAGAACGAAATAGATCACCACCACCATATAGTTTTTGTGCCAGTCCCATTTCAAAACCAATTTGTCCGTTGAATTTTGTTTTGATCCGATGACTGAATCGAAAGTTATAGAAGTCAAAAGTGTGGAATATTGATGGCACAATGTCTTAGTACAAAAATGCCCTGTGAATTTTATTTTAATTCAATAACTGCATTGGAAGCTATACAGGTAAAATGAGTTTTAAAAAGTCAGCCCGCAAAAAATTCAGAATTGTGGTTAGATCAGGTTCCGTGACTGTCTGTTTCAAAAAGACTTTGGATAAGGCGCACAGGGGCCACTGTGACACCGCATTGCGTAGTGCTCAACCCTCATGGAATGGAGAGCCACTCTGAGTCCCTGGTTACCTGATAATTATCTTCAGGTCCACTGAAGCCATTTCGGTAAGGCAAGCAAAGAATCATGAACCAAGGGACTTCATCTTTCCTCTAGCGAGGGCAAAGATTCACACAGGTGATGAAAGGATGTCTTTTTTTTCTTCCTATTCGTATCTGCAACTCCGGCAGAAGTCTTTGTAAGAGGCACCCAGCCATGCTTGCCAAACAGGCAATGTCCAATTAAGATAGCCACCACTGCACCAAGGGCCAACTTTCGAAATCGAGAAAGTCCCTAGCGCAATCAATGTCAAAAGTTCTCCATGATTCTCCAGCGATCGCACGGGAGGATTTTTCCAACTAGAACCTCACGTCTTTCAAGTAAAGGATGTTTTTTTTACAGATGCTGCATTTGGAAAACCACCAGTGTCAAATGAACTGATGACAGCTGTCGATGTAAGTATAATTTTTACTCAGTAAGGTCTAATAAATTGTCATGTATAGATTTACACCGTCTGTAAGTCGCGGAAATTTATTTCCGAAATTAGTGTTCAGTTGTACAAACTCAAAGATCACTTTGTGAGTTTTATGGACCACATAGTCGTCCATCAGCACTATTGGCCGTGTGATTGCGAATTTTCGCACCCATATCCCACTGTAGGACCGTATGTTTACGGTAAGATTGAGAACAGTGCATTCCAAAGAGAATATGACAGCCATGGAAGCCAGTGTTGCTGACAGCACAGATTTCTCGATTCGCCGGCGTGCGAAAGACTTTGGGAACTGTCCGTTCACTTCGTGGAAAATTTTGCGGTAAGATATCGGCCTAAAGGCTTACAAAATCCAACTGATGCAAGAGATAAAGCGATATTACTATCGGATGCGCCGCAGGTTTGGAGATAGTGCCGAAAATAAACTGAAACTTGACCCTCTGCTTTACGAGAAATTTTTATCCAGTGACGAAGCACATTTCTGGCACGTCAATGAGCAAAACTGTTGCATCTGCAGCAATACAAAGTTCCGTTAATGTTTTTAAGAGATCCACGGAGTAGGCTTGGAAACCTCTTCCTGCTAACCAGAGGATAGAGGTAAAAGTAAGGTGGCCGTCAATGGTGGAGCATGTTTTGCAGCTATATCTTCTTGCAACCACTTATCCTCTTACATAAGTCCCTTTCTTGTTATAGAACATAAAACGAGGATGCCGACAATCGTTTTCTCGCAAGCTTCACGCGTGTCAAACGCATCTCTCATGCCATGCCATGCGTGAGTGGACTAGAAGTATAAATACTGCTACCTTGGTTTATGGAGTCATTTTTGTTTTGCACTTCATAGTGATCGTAAAAACAAAAAGAGAAACATGGAAGTGAATAAAAAACGGCTACTTTTACTATACTAACTTAAATTAGAGCACAACGCAACGGAAGCAACGAGGAATATCAACAGCGCATTTGGGCCTGATTCAGTTAGCGAACGAACCACTCGGCGTTGGTTCGAAAAATTTCGATCAGGAGATATGGACCTTGGAAGTGAGCCACTTGGACACCCAGGACTATCGATCGATTACGACAAGCTGCGTGCATTAGTGGAGTCTGACCCCCGCCAAATCATAAGGGATCTTGCCGAGAAATTAGGCGTTCACAATTCGACAGTTTGTCACCACTTGCAACAACTTGGAAAAGTGAAAAAGCTTGACAAATGGGTTCCGCATGATCTTACCGAGAAAAACATGACGTGTCGAATGGAAATTTCAAGTTCTCTTCTCCCTCGCAACAAAAAGGAACCGTTCTTGCACCGAATTGTGAACTGCGATGAAAAGTGAATTTTATACGATAATCGTCGCCGATCGGCCCAATGGCTATATGCCAATGAAGCGCCAAGACACATGCCGAAACCAAGTTTTCATCCAAAGAAAATAATGGTAACTGTTTGGTGGTCTGTAGCTGGAGTTATCCACTATTCGGTCCTGCTACCTGGTGAAACCATCAATGCTGAGAAATACTGTGCTCAACTGGATGAAATGCATCAGAAACTGATAGTCCAACGACCTAGGCTTGTCAACAGGGATGGAGTGATACTGCTTCATGCTGGATTACATATACTTGTATCTCGTTGGGAAAAGTGTGTTGCATCTATTGGTACCTATTTTGGTTAAATAAATTGTCTTTATTAAAAGTTACAGCTGTTTAAAAATTTATTACTGAATCGCCCATTTCATCTGCAGCAACCTAATACAATAACTGTTACAACAAAATCATTACATTTTACTGCACACTAAACACGCTGAATTGAACACTAAACACGCGTTTACACTTTAACAGTCGCGCTAATATTATTTTCGCTCGCTTAGAAATTAATTCGCGTAGAAACGCACTCAATTTGCTTTTTCAAAAGACTCACTTCTTTAACAGCCTGGCTCCAAAGATTGACGGACAAGGCTAACGAGAGCGATGTTTATACATACTTCCCTCGGGCATTACTGCAATTGCTAGTTTCGAGGCTATCCAGGATTTCTCTCCTCGTATGGGAATTTGTTTATTTTTACATGTATCTTGGCTACTAGGAGTTTCTTACCGGCGTTTTACGTGGAATTTTCTATGGGATTTTTAGATCTATGGGATTTATTATATGTTTTGTATGTAGCTAGTTCGAGATAATATTTATCGATGTTTCTCGGTATTTCTGGCACAGGCTTACCTACTTGACTCGCATAACATCAAACGAACATACACATTCTTAAGAAGTCACCATGAAATATGTCTTAAGAGTTCACCATGAAATATATGTACGTTGTTAGACAAATTTTGAATGCTTTAACGCCTTAAAAAAGAAATAAAAGATGTTTAGTTTAAGTTCAAAGCAGGAGAATACAGTAAAATCGTAATTGCAAAAATTTGATTAAATAAATAATTTTAATTATTGTAGCTAACTTAAGCCAGCCTCTAAACATTTCCTTTCAAAGTTAAGAGAGGTACCTCTGGCTCTATTTACCGTCGGTTTCGTAATTCGATTCTTATGGATTAACAATAATTTCAAATTAAAGTCTTAACTGCTACGGAGATTCAATTCGTCACCACAAATGAACTCATTTGATCTCTGCTTTGAAATGAAATGAAAACTGATTATTTCCAGCATCGACGGCAAATCACACAATGTAATTTCCTGTAATACATCAGAAACTCTTGATATACGAGTAGCTTTCTATATTGCATTATCTCCCATGGCTCTGCCCTAGTTTCATTTTTTCTGCTCTTCGAAAGACTTGAAATCAACGAAGCGCACATATTTTGTACAGTAATGACAATGTGAAAGATATTATCACGAGTCACGAAAAAAGCAAACACACGAGTGCACATTTTTGCAAAAGCCCACTAAGTCAAGTAGGATCGGCAAATCTTCATGATCATGAGTATACAGAAGAAGAAGAAATTGAGAAATTTCTTCCTCTGCATTTAGTTTTATTATTGCTTCATGATGAGTGGACCGCAAAAGTGTACTTATTATCAACCCGCAACAAGAAGATAGTATCAAATGAATTGTATTCTTTTACGCTTGCAGCTATTATTGCTTCGTTATTTTAAATCATGGCATACAATAATCTACCACAACTGGGGAGGCCCATTCAAGGAAACAAATTTTAAATTAGTTGCCTTTGTATATTGCATGCACGATTTGCTTTCTTCGCTTAATTTATATTTTTCTTTGCAAGTAAGAGAAATAAAAAACAATTTGTTATTAATTGTGGCCAATCATAGCAATTGGTTGGCCAATAACTTCGTAAATATGCAGAAAGAATGAAAAGGAAAGGAAGGCGAAGTGGAGAAAAGATGGCCAATACCAAAAGGTGCACGTTACTGTTTTTTATGGACATGATATTTTGAAAAAAATTGACAGAACTATTAAGTAAACTCAAAAATTATTGTATTAGATATATCAACCAACAAATTCACACGTGCTGGAGCTCTGCAAATCTAAAATATAAAAGTTATCTACCCAATCACATTTTTTATTAGCTAATTAACATTTCTATCCAATACAAATTTTATTAGAATCGATTATCATTTTTTTTCAACTGCGATTGCATTGAGTCTTTGATTAATGATTTTATTAAATGTTGTTGAAGCACAATTTTTTTATTAAATCGCTATAAAAATAAAATATGAATACGTGCGCCACTTTTATCTAAATTCAATAAATAAAACCCCTAAACCAATATTCAAACTTCAAACGATCGATCATAAGATGATTAGCATTATCAAGAAGGATTCTGTTATTGATTAGAACCTCCCGTATGTGATTGTGATGACGACTTATTGTCTACCCGCCTCGCAATCTCTTGACCGATAGGAATAAATAAATCATTTTTGCAAATTTCTTTAATATGCCCCATCAGTTTATTCGAAAGATTATCATCATTTCATTTGCGTCAAACGGACGATCATAAATACTCCACCCAACAAATCGAGGTTTTTTTTATAGAAACAATCTAATCGAATAAATTGCTCGCTCCAACCGGATTTTATCATAAATATATTGTACAAATATACATACATATGAGAAACTGTGTACGCATAAGAAATAAAGCTGAAAAACATTGCAAAAATATAATCGTGCTATATTATAAAAATAGAATACATTCAAATGATTATTTGGTTTTGATTGATGGTTTGTTTGTTTCGTTGGTGATTTGATAAGGCTTGTAGAAGGAAATGTACGTCAGAGTACAGGATAGATTCAGATTTGATTGTTTTTTGAAGCGATATGTTTTTGAGTATCGCAGTTACCAAACTGGTATACAGTTTACGTACACGTACGTACTTTCGGACAAAGAGGGCAATAGCGTTGGGAAGTCCACTTTAGTGAATTAATAAACGATCAATTCTGTGAAGAATTGGAGGCTCCACCAATTCAAGTCTTAATCGCCAAAATGTAATTTTTGGGTTAATGCTATGATGTAATAGAGTGCATTTAGATCTGTCTTTGTAACCTGCCAACAGTTTATTTCTGAAGCGTGTTTATAATATTATTGTCACATCTCCAGAATGTAGCACTCGTCCTTAGTTAAAAAGTCCTAACTCCCATTTTTCTATGCCAAAACATCTTGAGATTCTCTGCGCTTATGGAAAAAAACTCTAGCGCACCTGAACCGCTGGAAAAACTTATTTTCGAAGAACAGTAGAAGAATCGTGCAGGTTTTGAGTGCATATTCCACCACATGAGCTGCTTATTACGGCCAAACTATTTCAAATGCCACGTTTTACTTTGGTCTCAAGAATGCATTATAACTCATATGGTAGAAGGTTTCAGATATTACCACTGGCATGAGTTTCAACGTTTATGAGAGCAAAACACGGGTTAATTATATTCGTTATCAGTTGCTTATTTCACAAACTTTTGAAAGCAGCTTCTCATATAATATCAATGAAGAAAATGCTCAGTGCCTGCAGCACTGTAACTGAAGTTGGTGTTTGGGGCTGCGATCCGAAAAATTTGCAGAACTTTGGGAATTGAAACATCGGTTATTTATTTCCATTGTAAATGTTTCCGGTATAAACACTAACTGTAAGCATTTATTGATACAAAAGTAGCACAACCGACTCGTGCTGGCAACCTTTCGCCAGTATCAAAGCCAAGAATATATAACATCTGCTTCACGTTGTTATATTACATACGAAGTTATAGGAGTATAAAGAAATTTAGGGTTACCTGCAGCGAGTTTTTTCAAATAATCGAAAGCTTAATATTTGCTGTTATTTGTCACTAAAATATCATTCCCAATTGAAAATTCTACGATAAAACCGCTTAATAAAGATATTGCAGACAAACACAAAACCAACAATAGCTGGCAACCCTATCGTGGCTTTTCAACCAAATTTGGCCTGAATAATGTTTGTAATAGGTTCCATTAATTGTATGAAATTCGTATTGATTTCATGACTGCACTGGAAGTTATAGGGCAAAAAGTTTTATTTTCCTGAGCGAATTTTCAAAACCAAAGAAACAAAAATTACCATAGCTGGCAGCACCAATCGAATTTTTCAACCAAATTTATATCAAACATGGCTTAGAGTAAGGTTCAGCTACTGTGTCAATTTCATGAAAATCTGGTAACTTATTCACATTTCATAGGGCAAAAAGCAGTTTTTTTTCTTTGTAATTTTTCAAGATGGCACCACTGGCACAGGATTGACTACAATTCAAAATCGCTTCTATCAGACCTGGTCCTATTTAAGTCCAATGCATTCTGTAAATTTCAATTGTATCTGACTATTGATTCGTGAGTTCCCGTGAATAGAAGTTTTTGATGCTAAAAATATAGGTTACCTGGGAAAGGGTTACCGTTCTTGTCCGACATGAAGTTTCCAAAGTTTTACTTTGAACGTGTAGATAAAGCATAAGATTTGTATACAGATTGGTTTTATTGTAAGAAACGGACATTTTTTAGTATATTCGATGGTTTGAATGTTTTCACTTCCAAATTTTTATTTTTTCAAATTTAAGACACCAAAATTATCATTGCTGGCAGCTCCAACTAAATTTTTCAATCAAATTTCTACCAAACGCGGTTTAAATTAAGGTTCCGCTACTATGTGAATTTCGTCAAAATCGAACGATTGAATCAGAATTTATAGGGCTAAAATCAGTTATCTTTTTTAGTGATTTTTCAAGATGGCACCACTGGCACAGAATCGACCGCATTTCAAAATCACTTCTATCAGACTTGGTCCTATTTAAGACCAATACATTCTGCAAATTCCAATTAATTCGGCATATCGGATCGTGAGTTTCCGTGAACAGAAGTTTTTGATGCTAAAAATATAGGTGAATTGGGCAAGGGTTACCAGGCGTGCCCGTTGTACTATATCAAATTTTTTACCTTGGCTATGTAAACAAAGCATAAGGTTTACATATGAGTGGCTTTTTTTAGAAGAAGTGGCATTGTTTCAAGAGAAACGATGAATTGGAGGTTTTCACTTTCAGTGTCTGTCCTAGATACAGGGTTCAACACGCTCATTAATACACAAATTTACAATTAAATAATATTAATATGTCCTGAAAATTTCGTAATGATTGAATAACTCTGTCAAAAGTTATCGCAATTTAAAAATATTCAATTTTTCCCGTTCTCTTTTTAGGCACCTAGCGCACACATGGGGTTAAAAATTCCAAAACATTCGATTCACATGTAAAACACGTTCGAAATTTATTCCGTCAACTTTATTTTTGCAAAAATTATTTTTGTACGGAATAATAGGTGTATTAAAATCAAAACCTCAATCGGATGGCGCGTTCCCGAGATTATCTCACTGAAATTTTTTGATGATATATATATATATATATATATATATATATATATATATATATATATATATATATATATATATATATATATATATATATATATATATATATATATATATAAATATATATATATATATATATATATATATATATATATATATATATTTATATATATATATATATATATATATATATATATATATATATATATATATATATATATATATATATATATATATATATATATTATATATATATATATATATATATATATATATATATATATATATATATATATATATATATATATATATATATATATATGGAATTATGAATTTTCGGCCGAATCGATTTAAATACTAATGTTCTTCGAATGAAAAGAAAAAAAGTCTAGCGCATCAGAACCGCTAGAAAACTAATTTTCGAAGAAATTATCTTTGAGGGATTTAAAAATGTGTGAAGACGTTATACATTTCTTTGTAGTATCATATCAACCATATCTTACTCAAAGGACCAAATATCATTTTCTGACAGCATTTCCTAGAACACAAATGATGAAAATTTTCAGTGCTGGCAACATTTGTCCACAGCAGCAATAAATCTACCATAACATGCTCATGCTTAATAAATATATCCTTTGAATTTCGTTTTCATCCGAAGATATCATCGAAAGTTTCACCGATTAAACTATGTCTGGGGCTGCCATCCGAAAAATTTCCAAAACTCGGAAAATTGAAATATCGATTGCTTAGTTTATTGTAAATGCTTTGCTTGTGAATACAAAATGGAAGCATCTGTTGGTGCAATATTTACGAAATTGTCTGGTGCTGCCAATCATGTGCTAGCACCATAGCTGCTTCACGTTGTATTAAACCCACCCTATAAAGTTCGTTTCGATTTAATGGCTGCGCTGGAAGTTATAGGAGCGAATATAATTTTAAGGTTAACACCGTCCAAATTTTTTAAATTTTTGAAACGTAAATATTTGTTGTTAATTGTCATTGCAGGACATTCCCATTTGGAAATTTTATGACAACATCGCTCGATAAAGAAATCTCAATAAATTACGAAATTCATCATAGCTGGGAACCCTTTCACAACTTTTTAACGAAATTTCTACAGAATTAGAAATGCAACAAGATCCACTTATCACATGAATTTTGTTTTGATTTCGTTACTGCATCGGAAGTTATAGGGAAAAAACCTTTATTTTCCTGAGCAAATTTACAATATTTAGGAGACAAAAATTGGCATAGCTGGCGACCCTATACTAATTTTTCGATCAAATTTCTATTTGATCTATCTTAGAATAACGTTCACCTACTGCGTGAATTTTGTTGAAATCTGGTGGCTAAGTCGGAAGCTATAGGCCAAAAATCAGTTTTTTTTTTCTCAGTGATTTTTCCAAATAGCACCACTACCACAGTATTGCCCGTATTTCCAAATGATTTCTATGAGACCTGGTCCTAGTTAATACCAACATGTCCTGCAAATTTCATATTGACCGCATTATCCGATCTCAGTTCTTGAGAACAGAAGTTTTGAGTGCTGCAAATAGAGGTAATTTGATCACGCATTGCCGTTCTTATTTACCGCGGAATTTTGAAAATTTTTATTTGACTTGGTGAACAAAAATCAAAGTTTATCAATAATTTGAATTTATTATCAAAAATCAAAAATTTTTCAGGAGATTCGATGATTTGAAGGATTTTTTTTAGGAGCTTGCTGTAGCTACAGAGTGTCCCTCACAGTCTTGAAAGTCTATGTGTGTTAAATTCTAGTTTACATCAATATGCTCAAAAATTTCACGATGATCCATTGTTTTTCTTAGAAGTTATGACAAATCGAAATTTGAAAAAATCCTTGCTTACTTTTAGGCACTCAGCGCCTACACTTGGAGCAAAATTTTCAATTCTTTATCATAGACAAACTACTAACATAATAAGTTTTCATTCCTAATACTTTTTTCTGACAAAAATTTACACTGCTTGGAAATATAGGAGTACCTGAAAATTCACTAAAATGCCCGCCGCCGCCAAAAGGCTTAAGATATTTAAATTCTAGTAAGTCATGGACCTACCTGTAATATACATTTATGTCCTCCGAAAATTTCACCTCAATCGGATTGGCCAATCCAGAGATTATCTCCCTTAATCATTTTGCTGATATATATTTAATACTAATTTTCTTCGAAAATTAGTAAAAAATGAGCTGGATTTTTATTTCCATAAATTGAAACAAGAAACAAATAATCAGAATACTTTTATAAGCACTCTTATTCCTTCCTGTTGTAGGTTCTTTGCAACTGGTGATACGTTCGTCTCACTTTGACTATATTTGGCCACAGGAAAACTACTCTGTGAAAGATAGTAGAATCATTTCCGATCATTTGGGACGTTTTGAAAGATAGTTACATGCCCTTGCCAAATAAAGAGCAGCGGAAATCCAGTATAGAGCCTCCCAAATTATATCGATTTAAGAATTGAGAACAGCTGATTATAATTATAAATCGTTTCAGTCAGTCATTTTAATGGCATGCTGTGATGCACATGGACTATTTTCTATGCTTGAAACAGGATTTACGGGTAGAAAAAGTGGCAGCCGCATTTTCCGCGCATCAGCAATGAAGCACTGGTTAATGAATTCACAGCTTAAGATTCCAGAACCTTATAATTCACCCCATGATGCAAACGAAGACTAGCTTTAATGAAGCGCTTCTCCAAATGAGGTATGTGTGGCGATAAAAATTTCAATACTCAATAGCCCCATACTTTGCTTTAGCCGCAAAAAGGTTAATGACATCGTTAAAGCCATTTGAAGCCTACACAATTATGTTCACAAAACAGAAAGCATTTCGTGAATATCGCGACAGCCGGACCAACTTGATTACATCTCCCGCAATGATGCAGTTAATATTCCCCCACCATGTGCCAATCTAGCCAATCTACTGCTAATGCTCTACGAAATTACCTAGCTAACCATGATACAATGAAAACAAGGTAGTCTATTCCGAGTACCAAAATGCGTTCGTTCTGCGCTGGTGACCACTGTGAGTGATTTGCCTTTAAGCCAATGTAAAATTGGGCATCTTCAAGGAGGGCGCTTGGGGTGTTCATGGTGCGATATTTCGATTTTGATGATCAGGTTTGAATGGTTGGTCTGTGCTTTTAAATGACCTAGAAACCCGCAAGGAAAAAGCTTTTCATCCAGCCCGATCGGGTAATAGATACAAATATGTACTGCCTTTTGAAAATGTCGGAACAGTTGGAAACAAGATTTGTATTTTGTTATTAGCACCGCACATTATGAAAATGCTTTATTGACACAGAAATAAGTACCTAAAGGAAATTGATCATGAGCGAAAAAGTTAATATAATTGATGTAAGGATGCGGATTTATCCTGCCTGATAAAATAATAGATATAAATATGCATTGAGAAATGATGCTTTAATGAGATGTATTTTCGCAGTGCGCATTTTCGCAGTGCGAATTTCCGCAGTATGAAATTTCGCAGTGCGAATTTCCGCAGTGCGAATTTTCGCAGTGCGCATTATCGCAGTGCGAATTTTCGCAGTACGAATTATTGCAGTGCGAATTTTCGCAGTGCAAAATTTTGCAGTGCTAATTTTCGCAGTGCGAATTATCGCAGGTCGAATTTCCGCAGTGCGAAATTTCACATTGCGAATTTTCACAGTGCGAATTTCCGCAGTGCGAATTTTCGCAGTGCGCATTATCGCAGGGTGAATTTCCGGAGTGCGAATTATCGCAGTGCGCATTGCGAATTACCAAAGTACGAATTTTCGCAGTGCGAAATTTCGCCGTGCGAATTATCGCAGGTCGAATTATCGCAGGTCGAATTTCCGCAGTGAGAAATTTCGCAGTTTGAATTATCGCTGTGCGCATTTTCGCAGTGCAAAATTTCGCAGTGCGAATTACCACATTGCGAAATTTCGCAGTGCGAATTACCACAGTACGAAATTTCGCAGTGGAAATTTTCGCAGTGCGAATTTTCGCAGTGCGAATTTTCGCAGTGCGAATCATCGCAGTGCGAATTGAATTTTCGCAGGGCGAATTTCCGCAGTGCGAATTATTGCAGTGCGCATTTTCGCAGTGCCAAATTTCGCCTTGCGAATTTTCGCAGTGGGAATTATCGCAGGTCGAATTTCCGCAGTGCGAATTATCGCAGTGCGAGTTATCGCAGTGCGAGTTATCGCAGTGCGAATTTCCGCATTGCGAATTTTCGCAGTGCAAATATCCGCAGTGCGAAATTTTGCAGTGTAAGTGTTCGCAGTGCGAATTACCGCAGTGCGAAATTTCGCAGTGTAAATTTTCGCAGTGCGAATTTTCGCAGTGCGAATTTCCGCAGTACGAATTTTCGCAGTGCGAATCATCGCAGTGCGAATTTTCGCAGCGCAAAATTTCGCAGTGCGAATTTTCGCAGTGCGAATTATCACAGGGAGAATTTCCGCAGTGCGAAATTTCACAGTGCGAATTTTCACAGTGCGAATTTTCGCAGTGCCAATTTACGCAGTGCGAATTATCGCAGTGCGAATTTTCGCAGTGCGAATTATCGCTGTGCGAATTTTCGCAGTGCGAATTATTGCAGTGCAAAATTTCGCAGTGCAAAATTTCGGAGTGCGAATTACCACAGTGCAAAATTTCGTAGTGCGAATTTCCGCAGTGCGAAATTTCGCAGTGCGAATTTATGGCAGTACGAATTTTCGCAGTACGAATTTTCACAAAGCGAATTTTTGCAGTGCGAAATTTTCACAGTTCAGTGCGATATTTTCGCAGGCCAGTGCGAAATGTTGGCAGTGCGAATTTTCACAGCGCGAGTTTTTGCAGTGCGAGGAAATTTCGCACTACGAATTTCCGCAGTGCGAATATTCGCAGTGCGAAATTTCGCAGTGCGAATCATCGCAGTTTGCATTTTCGCAGTGAGAATTTTCACAGTGCGAATTTTCGCAGTGCGAAATTTCACAGTGCGTATTTTCACAGTGCGAAACTTTGCAGTGCTTATTTTCGCAGTGAATTTCGCAATGGAGTGCGAAATTTTCGCACTCCAGTGCGAAATTGTCGCATACCAGTTAGTGATGGGCTCGAAAAAGCCAAACAGTTTGAAAAAAAACGTTTGGCTGTAAAAAACGAAGGAACAGTTCTTCCAAACAGCGACAAACAGTTTTTCTAAAACGAAATTTTTTTTCTTAAACGAACAGCATTTCTAAAATAAACCTTTTTGTACAACGAATAGTTTTTCTATAACTAAGCATTTTTCCAAAACGAATCGTTTTTATAAAACGAATCGTTTTTCGTTTGTCTCAAGCGAATCGTTTTTTGTTTGTCTTAAGCGAATCGTTTTTCGTTTTTTTAAAACGAATCGTTATTCATCGTTTTTCGTTATTTTCAAATGAAACTTTTTTCGTTTGTTTAAACGAACTGTTTGGCAATGGAAAACTTTTTAGCTGCGGAAAACAGTGGGCCCTATTCTGAGAGCCATCTCACGTGAGATCTCTTGTCACTTGGAAAGTCACGTCACTTACGAATCGGTATTCTGAGAGTCACGTGAAATGACTCTAAGTGAGGTGACTATGAATTTGTGTTTGAATGGCAACGCCTGAGCGTTTGAAATTTACCATTTCATTGAAATTTATCATCACTCAAAATTTACCGCGTCCATAGCACAGTGGCATCGACCGGTTCTTGTTCGATCACTGAAGTTAAGCTGTGTTAGGCATGGTCAGTACTTAGATGGGGGACGGCTTGGGTACACCGCATATCGTTGGCGCGCTCAAACTTCTCATGTGCCAAATAGATATTGGCCGAGCCCAGGTGAGATCTGGCGAGCCTGAGTGTGTGGACGGTCCAGACAAGCGACTTTGACAGCACTCGCAGGCGCTCGTGCGACTTCCGATCGGAATGGGTTTTGGGCACGAGCCAAGGCGATTCGTGACGAGCTGTCAAATGCCGTCCACATGTTGGCGGCCTCGTCTGACTTCGGCTCGCTGGGCCTCGGCCAATATCTATTTGCTACATCATACCTTTGTATCACAAGCTCGGCTTACTTTGGAGATAGTGCAATCAATAAAAAATATTAAGTTCAAATGGAGAGTAAGGAAAATGGAACGTAAACAGGAAATTTCCAGGGGTAACCAAATGATTAGTGAAATAAAAAAGAGGACAGTGTTTACAAGTGTACCAGGTATACTTAAACTTGCTATACAAGATTATAAATATAGTGATTAGGAAGAAGTATTGGTGAATATTAGAAGTAATTTTTATATGTTCACTGTGCTGTTTCAGGCTTTGTGGATGACTCTCCATCAGTCCAATAAGGCATTCGAATTGCCGCTTGTTTTTCCAATAAGAAATAGCTCGAAAATTGATATTCTTCACATTTTATCCGTCAGGAATAAGCTGTGTATCTGTTTTTCTCCATTGCTAAAATTTTCACTCGAAAGAATGACGAGATAATGGAGACTTGTCAAAATTTAGCTTCATGGTATACTTTTTAAGGCTGGCACTTTGCTGGTCAATTTTCGATCGATTATCTTATTGGAAACACATTTGCACAGTTCAATTTTCAAATTAAAACACCAAATGCGGCTTTTTAGCTCGAAAAAATGAGCGGCACGTACTAAATTGGCGTGAAGTGATTGTAGACATGTGTCAATGCTATCTGCATTATCAAAACGACAGCAAAAAAAAAACAACCAATCAAACATAAAACACCCCAAAAATTAACACTCAACTACAAAATCACAAACATATGAGCCAAACATTTAAGGGCATATTTTAAGGGCATATTTTAAGGGCATATTTTAAGGGCAAAAAAATTTTTGATAGGGGAAATTGAGCAACCCAGCATGAATTTGGGGACCTTTCTGAGTTGTTTCGGGCGAAATTTACATACAAGTCTGGGAAAAAGCGGCCTAGTTTCGAAGATACGGCAAAATGAAATCCGCCGGAAAAACTAAAAGTAGCACTAAAAGTGCCAAGGAGGAAAAGGTTGAGATTCTTTTTGGTTCATCAGTTGGCGTCTTCGGATGTGCTGAGGCCCTCCTCGTGACTGCAGGTCACCACGAGGGTGTCTCCATACCTACCGGGGTTGTAAAATTTACGAGACCACGGGAAGTAAGGTGCCCCGGATTCATGCCCAGCCTTACGGAAGAGGTTGGCCCCCTAGTGGGTGCATGTTTAATAATCGAAACATTTTTATTATTTCTTAATATAAACTTCATCCTTCAGTGAGGCGAAGTGGAAATCCGACTGTTTTAGATTAGCCAGGAAAAGTTTGGTATCAGACATCGCTCGACGCAAAGCCGTAAAGATGACAGCAGGATTAGTTGGTCCTATCTTAGTAATTTTTTTTTTTACTTTTGTCATTTGAATGAATACAGGATGTGTTTTTTTGCATATAATAAAATGAAAAACAAACTAAATTGATTCAATTTGATAGTTTTCCTTTAGATGGCCCCTAGATTGCAGAAAGACTTGCCAAATAAATGACCTGCCATTGAAGAGTTACGGACAAGCTGCACAGACTAATGACTCGGTATTCTTAAGGTGCACCATCACCATTCTAGCTTGGGAACGTTGTGTCTCGAGGGTGGAGGAGGGCATATTAGTCCATTTCATTACATTACTGCAAATCGTATGCATTGTATGTATACATGTACATACTTCAAACAGGTATTTGGAACAGGTATTTTTTCGTACTCGTACTAGTTATACCTTGTATGTGAAAATCCTAGTACGCCCTAACTCTAATTGTTGAACAGTATAAAATTTGTTTCTTTTCGTTAATTCAAACTGTTTTCTTTTCAAACAGTTTTAAAAAAAACAGTTGTTTTTTGAAAAAAAACAGTTCGTTTTCGTTTTTTGAAAACAACAGAAACGCCCACCACTAATTCCAGTGCGAAATTTTCGCAGTCCATTGCTAAATTTTCGCATTCCAGTGCGAAATTTTCGCATTCCAGTGCGAAATTTTCGTATTTTAGTGCGAAATCTTCACATTCCGGTGCGAAATTTTCGCTTTCCATTACGAAATTTTCGCATTTCAGTGCGAAATTTTCGCATTTCAGTGCGAAATTTTCGCAATCCTGTGCGAAATTCGAAATTTTCGCATTCCAGTGCGAAATTTTCGCATTCCAGTGCAAAATTTTCGCACTCCAGTGCAAAATTTTCGCATTCCAGTGCGAAATTTTGGTATTTCAATGCGAAATCTTTACATTCCAGTGCGAAATATTCGCTTTCCAGAGCGAAATTTCTATGTCGAAAATGCATTTTCAAATTGTGCGGAGTTAATAACACAATACAAATCTTGTTTCCAACTGTGCCGATATTTTCAAAACGCAGCTCACAAAGAACTTCAAACAACAGAATTATTATACATCAATTAAATCATATGTATACACTTTGCGCAAAATCGGCAATTATTTCATTGGCTTTGACCTATATGCATACGCACATATATATCTCATTAAAGCATCATTTCTCATATTACATCTATTATCTTATCGGGCTGGATAAATCCGCATCCTTACATCAACTTTATTAATTTTTTCGCTCATTATCAATTTCCTTTCGGTGCTTGTTTCTGTATCAATAAAGCATTTTCATAATGTGCGGTGCTAACAACAAAATACAAATCTTGTTTCCAACTGTTCCGACATTTTCAAAACGCAGTTCACAAAGAACCGCAATTAACAGAAATACTATATATCAATCACATCATAGTTTCTCAGTACATATTTGTATATATGACCCTATCGGGCTGGATGAAACTGCAACCCAACATCGCACGTTCATACAACTAGCATCGTACCCATAAGAACACTCTAAATTATTCGTTGTCGTGAGTGGATTTAATATCTTCTCCGGAAATATAAGCTATTGAGTTTTTCATCATTGTAATTTGTACAACAGCTTTTTCCTTACGGGTTTCTAAGACATTTAAAAACACAGACCAACCATTCAAACCTCATCATCAAAATCGAAATATCGCACCATTAACACCCCAAACGCCCTCCTTGAAGATGCCCAATTTTACATTGGCTATAAAAGGCAAATCACTCACAGTTGTCACCAGCGCGAGAATGGGATAGTGAGCGACATCCGCAATGGATTACCTTGTTTTCATTGTATCATGTAGCTAACTATATAATTTCTCCTACAGCATCACTGCTTTGGCAGTATAGGTACTGCTTGTGAATTTATGTTACTGTTTTTGATACTTTTACCTTTGATTTTCCTTTCACTACTCCGCCGTCTTTACCATAAACGCCCTATCTTTATTTTAGTAAATTTGGACACATTTGATGATTTGGGTTTCTCTGCAGCATGCAGATGTATGGAAAGGGATTTTTTCACTATTAGTTTTAGCATACTACAACAAAATATAGGTTTTTCATATTTTGTAGAATGATGAAATAGGGTATGTAGTTTTCAAATCCGATTTTAAATCAAAAATGAAATAAATTTCAGTTAGGTTGTATATGATAAGCACGGCAGTCCTTATTTTGATACAGATGCGGAATTTAAAAATGCAGTGAAAATGTAAATAGATTTGTATGTATGTCCATGCGAAAATATATGTAACAATAAAAATGGTTAAGAATGTAATGTATTCGTAAAATGGGTACAATAATGCCAAGTTATATATCCTTGAAATAAATACAAAGTTATATAACCTGGTATTTTTTTTATTCCTTATCTATATTGTCGCCTCCACATCATGGGCCATCGTCGGCCTCTACAATGGCTGCAATGATAGCGAAAACCACATAAACCTGACTCTACACGAAGGGCCACTAGATGAGCCAGCCCTGATTTTTTGGTCGAGCATGGTGGCCCGCTTTGATGTGCGTGAAAAATCGCTCCGAAAGTCATCCTCGGCCATCGCCATTTCCATGCTCCGTCACTGTCGGCTCCTACAAGGCATTGCCTGTCTACACAATAGGTCACATGATGGCCCACACACATGGACCACATGTTGAATAAAATGATCAATCGTTCGGTTTGAGAACTGTAATGCACAACGCTTGAAACGCATTCACAACGAAAAGACTACGCTTCTCACTCTATATACTCTAAAGATAGATTGACGCTCCATTAGCGTTCACACATTCATTTGACTAGGCTATAACGACCAAGCGTTCAAAAATCGATACCTTGACGAAACCTTAACCATCATCCCAGGTAAGCTGATCAAACTTTTACTCCTAAGCAGGCAATGGAAAAATGTCTGGAATTCAATATTCCATTGCACCATTTATTTAAAGAGTTTAAAGCCGCCTATGGCAGCATAGCCAGGGTAAAACTGTAATCCCAAACTAACTGATATGACATGACCAATGTAAGCTATTCAGACCTCTCTACATCTTCAATGTGTTCCGGCAAGGGGATGGTTTGACCTACCTTCAACCTGGCGTTGGAGACAGATATCCGATGGTATGGCACTTCAACGAGAGGGACTATCGTCACCAAGCCCAGCCAGATACTGGCGAATACAGATAATATTGGCATCATCAGAAGATCTGAGCAACTGTACGAAAATCCTTCGTTCAGATCGGGACAAAAACTAGAGCTGCACATATATAAAGGAAATACAAATTACATGGTGGCAGAATCTGCTGGAAATTTTGTCAAACGATAAGAGTAGTGGAGCATGAGTTTGAAGCAGTGCTATCCTTCAACTTCTTTGCGTCAACAGTAGTCGTCGATAACAATATTAAGGAAGGAATACGCTGGTGGCAGCTCAATTCCAAGAAAGGCTACTAAAGTATGTGAAGGCTCTTAAAGTCTTGAAAACTCACTCGAGCTTTTAAGTTTCCGCTGCATAAGACCATGGTCTTGCCAGTACTCAAAAGTGGATCTGAGAATTGAGTACTCAGAAAAAAGCACCTCTTAGCCGCGTTCAAGACGAAAGTCTTGCGAAGAATATTTGGCCTCGTATGTGAGAAGCTACAGCCAGGAGTTGTCCGCAGATATAATGACGAAGGTAAAGCACGATGGACTCTAGTGGGCTGGAGACCAAGCTAGTATGAATGAAGAGGAGCCTACTCGGAGAATATTTTGCGACATATTTTTGCGACGACAACGAGGCAGACCTTGCTTCCGCAAGAGGAATGTCATTGACCATGACGCTTGGAGCTTAGGGTTGCCAGTTTGGATGAAATCGGCTCGTGATTCAGACCGGTGTGAAAATTTGTTGAAGGGACCATGACCGGAACCCGGTGGCAGTGCCGGCGATGATAATACAAAAATACGAAATTTGAGAGGGTTTTTCGCTGGATCGCGTGATCCGATCACACTGAAAAATTTGGGATACATTATTATTGGTGAAAAAATAATAAAATAAAATATACTTAGCCCTTTGGTGGCGGTGGATGTTTGAATAAAAATGATTTGAATAAAAATAGGTAAAAAAAATGAAAATTAACATTGTCAATTTTCATTTTTTTAAATATAATTTTTTTAAATAGGTGATGGTGATCTTTTGGAAATTTGGACCGTATGCAAGCCCCAAACTCCAAAAGGAAGGCATAGAAAAAATGAAATATAACTGAATTGCGATGAATTCTTAGCTATTAGATTATTACGAAATTTAAAGGACACGTTGATAGGGATGAGAAATATGCTTGCGTGCTTTGTGAAAAATGTGCAGCCTGCCTTGGATCTATGCAGGCACGTTTTGAGGAAACCTTCAAATTAACAATTATCCTGAAATTTTTTTTCCTTTAAAAATAAACACTAAAAAATTAGATACTTTTTCTTTGTTGTCAAATTTAAGTTTTCGAAATTCCCCATCGCACAAGAATGGTAACCCTTCACCAAATAACCTTTATTTTTGTAACTTTATGGTGGCAGTAGCATCTTGAAAAAATGCCACGAAAAACGAAAGCTTTTTGCCTTGCAAAACCAGACTTTAACGAAATTCACACAATAGTTGAGTTAGTAATAAGGATATTTTTGTGAAAATGAGTTTCGAAAACTTTGAACTGTTCGCATAGGGTAACTATAAAAATCTTTCTATTTCCATTACTTCTAACGCAATCATCAAATCAAAAAACACTGTATGGGATGATTTAGCCTTGATTTGCAGTTTCTTTGGTAAACTTTCGGATGTGGTGTTAGCAAAGGGCTCGTTTTTTCGTACCAAAAGATGCTGCCCTTAAATTTTCATATGATAAACATTTACAAACAAGTAACAAATGCACAGATTTTCAGATTTTTACTAATGTTCGAAGAAGAACATTAGTATTAAAATCACTTTGGCCAAAAATTCATATTTCTATATATATATATATATATATATATATATATATATATATATATATATATATATATATATATATACACTGTGACAAAAAAGTATCCGGAAATTTGAAATAAAACGCATAAATATTAAACTTCTTAAATATTTATTGAATCTCCTTCAAAATATGCTCCATTTGAAGCGATACACATGTGCCAACGTTTTTTCCAATCATGGAAACATTTTTTATAGGCGCTTTCAGGGATGGCCTTCAGCTCCTTTTGCGAATTTTGTTTTATGGCGTCTATGGAGTCAAATCTGGTTCCCCTTAGCGGAAATTTCAGTCTGGAGAAAAGAAAAAAGTCGCACGGAGCTAGATCAGGCGAATAAGGTGGCTGATCGATGGTATTTATCGAGTGTTTGGTCTTAAAATCGTTAATAATCGTGGGTCCATGAGATGGTGCGTTATCGTCATGGAAAATCCACGAATTGTTTTGCCACAAATCCGGCCGTTTACGGCAAATATTTTCACGCAAACGTCTCAAAACAGTTAAATAGAAGTCCTTATTGACTGTTTGACCTTGCGGAACGAATTCATGATGAACCACACCACGAATATCGAAGAAAACAATAAGCATCGTCTTGATTTTCGAATGACTTTTGCGAGGTTGTTTCGGTTTCGGCTCATTTTTTCCCACCCGTTCCGATGATTGTTGGCTCGTTTGTGTGTCGTATTCATAGACCCATGTCTCGTCACCAGTTATAATCCCTCCCATGAACGTGGGATCAGAATTCGCACGATCCAGCATGTCTGCAGCTACCTGCATCCGGTACTGTTTTTGAAGAAAATTCAGCTCTAACGGAACGAGCCGAGCGGCGACGCGCTGCATTCCCAATTGGTTCACCAAAATCAAACGAGCGGTTTCACGAGAGATGTTGAGATCACGAGCTATCTCTCTAACACTGGCATGACGATTTTCGAGCACAATTTCCTTGATTTTTTCGACGTTATCTTTGGTTGAAGAGGCCGACGGTCGTCCTGAACGAAGCAAATCTTCGACGATCTCCCGACCGTTTTTAAAGGCTTTGTACCATTTGTACACTTGGGTTTTCGATAAAACAGAGTCTACATAAGCCTTTTTCAGCATTTGCAACGAGTCAGCACACGAAATTTTGTTCAAAACACAAAATTTGAGACAAACTCTTTGTTCAATATGTTTTTCCATTGTAAAATTCGCAGACTACCACTAAGATCGACTGGTTTCAACAGCTGTCGTAAACAAACTAGTTGACAGACCGCGCTCATTTTTGGCATAGTAATTACGGACAGTCCTTCCAACATACAGAATTTTCAAATACTTAAAAATACTCAACGCTGGCAATTTAAATGAGAATTTCCGGATACTTTTTTGTCAGAGTGTATATATATATATATATATATATATATATATATATATATATATATATATATATATATATATATATATATATATAATCAAAAAATTTCAGTGAAAAAATCGCAGGAACGCGACATGCAATTGAACTGAACCTTTCAGGACACATTGGTGTATATGCAAAGAAGGTCCAAGTCTCACTAAATGTCAATTATCTTTAACCCTTTGGCACCGGCGGCCATTTTAGTGATATTTTCAATATACCTATTATTCCGTACACAAATATTTTTTGCAAAAATAAAGTTGACAACGAACGTATTTTACATGTGAATCGGATGTTTTGGAATTTTCGAAAAAAAATGTGTGCGCTGGGTGCCTAAAAAGAGAACGGGAAAACTTGAAAATTTTTAAATTGCGATAACTTTTGACAGAGCTATTCAATCATTACGAAATTTTCAGAACATATTGATATCATTTAGTTGTTGATTTGTGTAGCTTTTAATGAGCGTGCTGGCAACCCGTGCTGGCAGGCACTGAAAGTGAAAACCTCCAAATCATTGTCTCTCTTGAAAAAATGCCGCTTCTTCAAAAAAAGCCACTCAAATGTAAATCTTGTGCTTTGTTTACATAGGCAAAAAAAAAACATTGATATGGTATAACGGACACGCCTGGTAACCCTTGCCCAATTTACCTATATTTTTAGCATCAAAAACTTCTGTTCACAGGAACTCACGAATCAATAACCAGATACAATTGAAATTTACAGAATGCATTGGACTTAAGTAGGACCAGGTCTGATAGAAGCGATTTTGAATTGTAGGAAACTCTGTGCCAGTGGTGTCATCTTGAAAAATTACAAAGAAAAAAAAACTGCTTTTTGCCCTATGATTTGGGAATAAGTTACCAGATTTTCATGAAATTGACACAGTAGCTGAACCTTACTTTAAACTCTGTTTGATAGAAATTTGGTTGAAAAATTCGATTGGTGCTGCCAGCTATGGTAATTTTTGTGTCTTTGGTTTTGAAAATTCGCTAAGGAAAATAAAACTTTCTGCCTTATAACTTCCTGCAGTCATGAAATCAATGCGAATTTCATACAATTAATCAAATTTCATCTCATAAAATCAATACGAATTTCATACAATTATTATAAGCATTATTCAGGCCAAATTTGGTTGAAAAGCCACGATAGGGCTACCAGCTATTGTTGGTTTTGTGTTTGTTTGCAATATCTTTACTAAGCGGTTTTATCGTAGAATTTTCAATTGGTAATGATATTGTAGTGACAAATAACAGCAAATATTAAGCTTTCGATTATTTGAAAAAACTCGTTGCAGGTAACCCTAAATTTCTTTATGCTCCTATAACTTCGAATGTAATATAACAACGTGAAGCAGATGTTATATATTCTTGGCTTTGATACTGGCGAAAGGTTGCGAGCACGAGTCGGTTGTGCTACTTTTGTACCAATAAATGCTTACAGTTAGTATTCATACCGGAAACATTTGGAATGAAAATAAATAACCAATGTTTCAATTGCCAAAGCTCTGCAAATTTTTCGGATCGCAGCCCCAAACACCAACTTCAGTTGCAGTGCTGCAGGCACTGAGCATTTTCTTCATTGATGTTATGTGAGATGCTGCTCTCATAATTTTGTGAAATAAGCAACTGATAACGAATATAATTAACCCGTGTTTTGCTCTCATAAACGTTAAAATTCATACAGGTGGTGATATCTGAAACCTTCTACCATATGAGTTATAATGCATTCTTGAGACCAAAGTAAAACGTGGCATTTGAAACAGTGTGGCCGTAATAAGCAGCTCATGTGGTGGAATATGCACTCAAAACCTGCACGATTCTTCTACTGTTCTTCGAGCATTAGTGTTTCTAGCGGTTCAGGTGCGCTAGAGTTTTGTTTTGTTTTTAATGAAATAAAAACTTATGTGTGTAGATCTTGACGTGGAGTAGTTGATAGACTGACTTTTGACTCCAGTGCTAAGAAATGGCGGCGCTAAGCATTTTCATCATTTTTGTATTTTATAAGCATCCTACTTGTAATGCAAATAAGGAATAAATGTTTTACTGTCCTAGACTTTGAGACTCCTAAAAACGTAACGCTGAAAATCCTTCAACCCTGTGGATTCCTATGCAGTAATCGGATCGGAGTCGAAAATTACCTATGATCATAGGCGTACCGTGACCTAAAATCTGGCAGGGGCCAGGGACTAAAAGGTTCAAGACATGCGATGATTTTGTCTTCCGTAAGGTACACGTACTGTTCATACAACTTACATAATTTATTAATACATTACATATTTGTTAATTTATTCTTTGTTATTTGCTTATGCATAATGCATTATCGAATAAACTTCATGGCTGTGAATATGTATGAGCTACAACGACATGCATATAATGTGAACGGTAGGTACGAACTACACACGAATTATCTATGATCGCTAAGAAATGAACGCTTGTACAAATTATATGGGGATAGAATGGAAATAATTAGAAATATAAGACTATTTTTTTTGTTTAGCTACATATATTTCAACTTATACTTGAAGAAGAGGATATCTAAGTTTCAAAATATCTTTGAAGAAATTGGAATATATTAAGCTTAGAAGGAAAAAATTGACCTCTTGCTTCAAACTTTTGTTACCCAGAAAACTTAGAAAAAGCGTAAATAATTTGGCAAGATGAAAGAGTGCTTTAACTTCCTCTTTTCGAGCCATTTGGTTCGCAGGGATATCTTCGTAGCCCTAACTGCGTGTCCGAGGCTAGATGAAACAGCAAAACCTTTGAAACTAGTGCGTTTTGCTGTTTACCGTTTTCGCGATCCTCTGGGCAATGTGAGATCGAGACAGTTCTTCTCTGCGAATAATTTAATTTTTTCCCAAACTACATACAAGTCTTCTCGCTCACTTAGTAGTGTTTTAACTGTTCCATTTACAAGATCTATCCCATCCCTAAGAGTTGCATTTTTAGTTTGGAAATATGTGCTTAACATGTTCGTTATAAAAAGACAATAGTGAAAGATGAAAAGATTTACTACAAACTTAGGATTACTGATTGAATGAAAGATCCCCAATGCATAAACTGAGTCGTTGCATTTTCCCTCATTCATTTCTTTTTCTAAAGCCTCTTTCATAGTTCCATAGCTATCGACCACATAGTTGCAATTGTGAAATCTCATTGACTTACGAGTCAAGTTTAAACTTCTCATTCTACGCCTTGAATTTAGACCAACTGCTTCTTCAAGTTGCTTCAACAATTCGTGTTGTGATGGCTTCGAAAAGTGTAGTCAAAGGGATTTGATGGCATTGAAAAAAGGATGTACACGTTTCGATTGTGAAAAATGTGTACATCACAACAAGGATAATTTTATGAGCTAGACAGTGTACAAATGTGGCTGCAAGGTGTTTCATTTTAATTTAGATTTGTACACCACTTTTTTGTCCTGACATGACAACTAGCACCATCATAAGACTGTCCAACAACAAGCAATTCACTAAATCCGTAGCTGGCTAACAGGCTGAAAATTATATCTGCTAAATACGAGGCATCTCTAGCTCCTGAACAGTTTACAAAGCTTAAGAACCTTTCTTCGACCGCTAGCTCTTTAGTAAATCTGACAACCACGGAGAGTTGTTCCTTTTTGTGGACCCTTGCTTCGTCTACCATAATAGATATCAGTCCGCACTCTTTTATTTCAGCTGTATTATCCTCGTGAACGATTTCAGCAATTATTTTTATTAATTCATTTTGTGTTTTGCCACTACAGAAGTTCGCAACCTTGTTTTTAAAATTATTTGCAAAAGTTGAATCATTCTTCGCGAATAATGTACAAAATTTCAAAAACTAATTCATGGTTATCACTGGCACCACTGTCATCATGTCCTCTGAAAGCACATCTTTGGCGACTGAGACACGTCGTAAGGTCGATAACCTTTTCCATATAATTTCGGTTCATCTTGACAATATTCCAAGACTGTTCAAGCACCATATCACTTACTGTCCTCAAAGTACTGTTCGAGCTTTCACATTGTGCATGAATTTTACCATCCGGATAATTAATCCGGATCGCGAAGTTTGGTCGAACTGAAATTTTGGTGTATTTTTGGCAACAATGGAAATTCTATGGAAAACTTCGCATTGTGATAGCTTCACACCGAGTCATCAGACCATCCCAAAATTTACAAGACTTATCAATGGGCATAAAAAGTAAGTTTCTGTAGTTTTTAAATAATGTATGGGCAATCTTGTAGCTACCATAAGTACGTAAACACAAATCTTTCACACGATTTTTAGAATAAAATGCAAACGATTGATGAATTGGATACTATGTTTATACAGTCAAATTTAAACTTGTAAAATTCCCAATCGGTATATACTGGTCTTGAGTAGATACAGGTATAAAAAAAAGTTTAATGAATATGATAAGAACCATGTGGTGGTTGTGTCATTATGGAAAAACACTCGGTGAAATTGAAGTGCTATGCCTTTTAACTTCTGATGCAGTTATCAGATTATAATAAAATTCACACACATTTATCCTGAGTGTAAACCAAGTAGGTCATAGATAGTGTGGAAACACATAACACAACCCACAATCACATATCCATACAGCACTATACAATACAATAATATAAAGTAGGTTAAGAAAAATGTAAATAAAAATATTGGAAATCAATAATATGTTTTGTAAAAAGCTGTCAAGACGTGTTTCTCTTGATAACATTAAAATTAAATTTTCAGTGGAAGTATTTACTTCCAAATTAGAATTTACTTCTAAAATAGCATAAAAGTGGCAGCGATACCATTTTTATTCTCCAAATGACTTCGAAAATTGTATTCTATGTTAATACCATTTTAATACTCAGACTATGTTTTGTGAGAAACATTATTGCATAAAGCGCCAGTTTATAAAAGTGTTCTTATCTAAATACCTGTATAGTGCCTACTAGGAATGAACAGATAATCTTAATAAAAAAAGGATGATTGGCGTCTTTTTCGTAACGTATAACTTGTCGAAATTAAATATTCTCGTCCATATCTCAAAATAAGTCCCATAACATCGTAATAAATACCGCAAATAACACAGTCTCTAAGTTATAAGTACACTCTAAAAAGTGGGTCTATAATTAATACTTTGATAATAGGAAATAAATTCATTTTTTCGTTTCAAATAACAAATCATAAATTTTTTTACACATTCGATGTGCATTTTTTTGCTTTTACGTCATATCAGCTGAAGAATTTACAGCTTTTTGTAAATTGAAGCAAAAAGAGTGTAAATTTACTAGTTTGCTATTCACCTTTGCGCCAAAGCCATAAAATTGCATCATTTTTTAGGGTAAAATTACACGATTTGGTCGTAAAAAAAATATTCTTTTTACGCACTTTTGAAAATTTACATCTTTAATAGTAGTAAACCAGTTTCCTAGTACTATAAGGGTAAACTTCAACCGAAATTTCTTTGAGTGTAGTGAAAGTTGGTATAGGCTTACACTACTGTACTACACAACTCTTGCTGTGACCACAAAAACCTAACAGGCAAAAACTTAAGTGTCTGTTGTTGGAAATATTTATTTTTCTGGGAGGGGCCAACCTAGGGTCTGGGGGGGTCCCGGCCCCCTCTGGCCCCCCTTACGGCGCGCCTATGCCTATGATACAGGTTGTTTGCAGGTAATTGCTAAGGTATTTTAAGGACACACTGAGGATTTATGATATGAATATGGGCATAAGATAGTAATGTAGATATTTTGCATTTATTTGACAGAATTATATATATAATAGAGGGGTATCGGAGGTAGGTAGTTTTATCTATAAGTAATCTCCCTGAATTGGGGAAATAAAGTAGCATGTCACTTTTCTATATATATTTTTAACGAATAAGATCTTTTTGTTTTTCAATAAAATCGCATTGTTGCGTCCAAGTTTCCTTTATTTTCATCGCCTCATTCCAGAAAAATACATAAATACACACATGAAAAATATATAAATAGGCTTCATGATTCTTAAATGGAAACGGCTAGTGATTGCGCGAAAACTAGTTTGGAGCTATTATTAAATATAAATAAATGTTGAAGGACAAGTTGTTGGTTTAATTCTATTGATCGTTCGTTTGTTTGGTACTGTTACGGCAATATTCATATCAATGTATACTAATTTCAATGTTTGCGGCTATTTTAAATTTGTGTATTATAACTAGCCAGCGCGCGCTCTCCATTGCAGGAAGTCTTCTGGATGAACCAAGGCTGGCACGTCCACTGTCCAGTGATGAGGTGGCTTTGGAAGAGCAGTGGGTGCCGGGGCATCAAAGTATGTTGCAGGAACAGCCCGATCTAAAACCTGAACGCCGTTGGTTCGTTGATTATTCGTTTTGTTGCCCGAATGGTTGGCGTCCCCGGACTGGGCTGCCATATTTGAATTGCTGACTCGTCGACTTGAACTCCTCGAATTGGCGTTATTTGGATGCGAACGTTGCAAGGCACCACGATTTGTACTTGCTAAATTTGCGTTACTTGCACGCGAACGCCGTCGGGCACTACGATTATGATTTGCGTTCCGGCTCGAATGCATACCGCCGCTACCCCCATATTCGAAGAAGTTGTTTGGTGGATTCGATCCATTTGCATAACGCCCTGCGTTATTTCGGTTTTCTGCAATTCTATTGTGCGAATAGGTCATTTTCTATACGACCACTTTCACGGCTCGCCCCAAAATTGGAATCACGGCTTCCACAATTCGATTAGAAAAACTCTTCAAAAATCTTTTCGTGGACACGATCTAGCATGCACTTCCTCGGCTTCTTTTATAAATCCCAATGTTTTATGTTATATTCGTCAGACTTAAGTTTAAAGAACCACTTGCTAGACCCGAAACTCAGTGTCTTGTCTTCTGCTACTAATATCTACACTTTTTTTCGTATTCGTTCACAAAATTTAAAACTATCGCTTGACGAAAAAACACTTTCTTCTGGCTTGCTCCTAGTTGATCCTACACTAGAAATTATCACCTGGTAGTTGAGCTCTTCAGCTGTTCACACAATATTTATTCTTCAATATAGATATCACTGCTCGTTCTCAGTTTTTCCGGTTGTACGACGACGAGAGTATCTCTCCTGCCTTTTATAGGTACTTCTTTTATTCAGATTAGCAGAACTTCCTTTAGAATTCTACGTAACATTTAAATTGAATTTTAATCGCTGACTCATACTTTAATGGCTTCAAAATTATCATAGCTCTGAAAGGGTATATGTTAATATATCTTCATCTTAATATTTCATTTAAGGATTTCTAGTTATTATCTCGTCCCAAAATAGACTTTATTTTCTGGAAAGCGATGTCCAGGTAAAAAGATCGTTAGGGAAATTTGCAGAAGGCCTCGATCACTTAAAATTAATTTAAATTGTTTTTAGATCATTTCATACTGACACTGTACTTCTTAGAAAGTTAGGTTTATGTATGCCCAAATTGTTGGAATGCTTGCACAAACTATCGTCGTCCCCGTGAAAACTTTTACTAACTTGAGATCTTTTACAAAATAGATGGGCGGATATGTTTTCGGGCATTTCAAAAATAATGGTACACAAATACGCTGAATAAGTGTTTTGGAGTATAAACAATATTTCAACTTAGAGTGACGAATGAGTCACTTTGTACAGTCATAGGAACATAAAATTAGCACACTATAAATCAAGTATCACAGGCCAACTTAATAGAAAATAACTATGAAATGAGTGGACGATTAAATGTCTTTTTTTCAAACACAGTTTAAAACACTATGATTATTTCTATTACACTGTGATATAGAGCTATGGTCGTCAAAAAAAGGACTGAGTAATTTTTATTGCGAGAAACATGAAAAATACCAGGCCTTTGTAAAAACTCATAAGGAAACGTCCAAAAGAATGGATAAATCTACTAATACCAACTTTTCTAACTTAAGATTACTTAAAAATTATGTCAAATGTTATTGTTTATCGTGGGGGACAACGTTATTGAAACGACTAAGACGGTATGATATGGGAAGTTATATAAAAGAAATGTCGAATAACGATTTTCACGGAACACATACTGTAAAAAAAAAATATATTTAGCTACTCACATTTGCTTCAATTTGCAACAGTTTAGACTTAGTATTTTCAGAAATATCCTCTTATTTCAAAGATATTTCAACATACTTGTATATTTTATTTTAAAAACCAGTTTTTCCTTTAGAAGCTAAATATATTTTAATATTTTGAGAGAATTCTGCCCTATTTTCAGTGGTAACGTTCAACTTTCTTTCATATTCATTTTTGTAGACCCGCGCTTATTTTGCAGGTTTAACCGTTTCGAAAAAAAGCCTCCAGACCAGATAGTCTGCTGTATTTACTTAAGTTGGTAATTTTGCAGTAATTTTATTACAAGTTGATGTTATTATAATTTTATAATTTTATTACAAGTTGATGTACTGTTAGTTCAACAGGTATTTGTCTAGTTATTTTTATTAGTTTGATAAATTTCATTAAACTGTCAGTCTATGAAAGATCATTGGTTGGTGAAACCGCTACAAGTAGTGGTCGCATCAACCACTTCAAACAATTTCCCAATCTATTGTGAGCCCATGATCTTTTACTCAAACGGTTTCGGGAAAATCACTGAACTCGATAGAGATGTACAGCTAGTAGTTCGTAAAATTCTTGCATCTTTGATAGAATCAGAAACTGATTTTTCAGAAATGTCATCGGAATTTAAGATTGCTAAACACAGAATCATGTTATCAAGCTTCCTCATGTCCATTGGTCTTTAAGCCGCGGTTTGCGAGACGTATACGGCTCTTTCTCAAATATCCATCTGCAAAGGTGTCGGTCGATCATAATCAAGCTCCCGGTACAACGCTCCATGCGACTTTTATGTATTGAAATTCACCTACCTCCTAAACTACTGGCCATCCCATTCTAAAACTTTTTTGATAAAATAAGTATACTTTAAGCTTTGTTTTTTTATAAAAATAATATAAAAATATTTTAGATTTTGTTTTGAGTCTCAGAATCCGCTTCCAAAAAAACCTTTTATCAATTTCGTCAATTATTCAGAAGCCCATAGCTCGGCAGCTAAACCTCATAGAAACAACAACTTCTGCATTCACATTCATATCATCTAGAAGTGCCATTATGCATAATATAAACGAAATCCAGAACCTCGACTTTTTTTCGTTGTCCGCTTCACGTGAAGTGCCCCAAATGTATGTTTTGTTGCAACCGTTTCGTTGGTGAAAATGTCATTGAATAAATAATCAAAATAGATAAACGATAGGCCAAATTATGTATCTCTTCTATTTATTTTACAACTAGTAGTTGTTCCGGTTAATAAATCTTAATTTTATCTTAAATAAAATATTTTTAATTTGCGAGCTGTGTAAAAACTATGTGACTCAAAGTATTCGAAATCGTTCGCTTCACATTTTTGCAGCCTATCAGGTAAGTTATAAATTGCTTTCCAGAATACCCGTTCATTTTTTGAGGTGATCCAGTTATCGAGCGATTTTTAGGAATCCCTGTAGTTGCTGAAATGCTGCATGGTAATTGCGTGTGTCATTGATGAGGCTAAGTCTGGTGAGAATGGCGGACGGAACAAAAGTTCCCAGCCAAGTGTAGAAATGGTGGCTTTCACCACTTTCGCTGTAGACGATGAGTCGTTGCTAAGCTGCAAAATTACTTTCCCGAGTCTTCTGGTTCATTCGGGTAGATTTCCTATCAATGCATAGTTCAAATTTATCAGTTGTCCTCTTTAATGATCGGTAATCACTGTTTCATCTGGTTTCATAAGTGCTTTGTACATGTTCTATTCCCAGAATAATTTGTTCTGGACGAAGACAGCAGTGTCTTCTTGCAGAACCGATTCGGTCTTGTGGTTGAAGTTGGTGCTCGTCTTAGGTGAACCCAAGATCTATGTCGTTTGGAGTTCTCATTTTTCAGCCCCCGCTACGACCCGATGTAAAAGATTATTCTTTTCGAGAAAGCAGCACTTCGCAGACAGTTTTATTTTCAGTTTTTTTCGAGTTGCTTGTCGTTCAGCTCAAGCCATATTCATTTTTCTGCCTTCTGGATTTTCCCAATGGCATGTATTTTATCACAAATGGTTTGTTGACTAATATTTAACCTTCTGGTTTTTGTTTTATGGTTGCGTTTCACCTTCTTTCAACAGCGATTGTGATTCGTCGCCTTCGAGTTTTTAATAATTAACTATCGTTCTGTACCCTTCAAGTCATAATCTTAAATTTCGAACCTCCTAAACCAACGCACACAAGCATCTTGTGTTTGAACATTGTTACCGTAAATTTTTGACGAGTATATGATTACTTTCACTCGCATTTTTCTTTGGAATAAATATAAAAAAAAAACAATGCGTGTCATAGAAACTATGACATAAGAGATTTTAATGTGAGCCAAACTATGCTTCCAGCCCTATCTACTAAAAAAATTAAGAATCATTGACCGCCACACCTTGTAAACATCAGTCATTGAATATTGAATATTCTGTCGGTGGTAGGACCTTAAAAGCAAAGTAAAATTAAAATCTGTATTTGATTACAAGAAGCAATCTTCCAACAATAATAATATTACGAGTTAGCCACGAAATCGCTAAGCGAAGAAAAGCATTCATAGAAGCAAATACATAAAATTGGTTTTTAAATGCACCGTGGACCAAGCAGAGACGGGTATGACAGTTGGTATCCTCCAGTTGGTATCCTCCAACTGTCTTTGAGACAGCTAGCTGGAGGCTACGTTCAGTTATCTACCGCACGACTCTCATAATGTCTTTATTAAGTCTGAGTTGAGCGAAATCAGCAGAACTAGTAATGGTTGCCGCTGTGACGTCATCAGCGTAACCTACCAGAAAAACATTTGCAAGCATGATGCTCTAGAAGCCGGATCCTGAGATATATCCTTGTGTCGCGTCAGAGGTGACAGATTTTCTTTTTATCCGTTTCTCGGTCTTGTAGGCCAGCCAACCTTTGGTTCTTGAGCTAGTTCTGCATCATGGCCAGTAAGTAACTTCTTACTGCACATGATGCAGAACTAGCCTTGTTAAACGTATTTGGCATATCCAGCGTTACCAGCAGAGCGACCGGTCTGACTCTTTCGTTTTTTAGCATTGATTGTTGCATACTGATTGTCAGAAAAATCGCTAAGCGATTTGCTTGCTCACAGTAGCCGCGGAATGATTAATCCTTCAAAGAGCTTCCTCGCAGTGTCCAGAATGCTCAGTGAATGATATGCCGATGAAGTGGCTGGTCTATCTTTCATTTTGTCTACAAGAGCCAATGAAACTACTTTCCACCACGGCGGGAAACCCCCCGCGAATAAACATGAATTACACAAATCCAATAATAAATGCGCTTGTCTCTGCGACATGACTGTAAGTCCCTCGATTGACACTCCATAAGGGCCCAGAGCTATCCAGTTCCTCATCCTGAACACTGCACTGTCTCACTTCTCGCCCGTAAAGAGAAGAACATTCGCCTGGTTGACGATACTGCAGATCATATAATGTGAACGGTAGGTACGAACTACACACGAATTATCTATGATCGCTAAGAAATGAACGCTTGTACAAATTATATGGGGATAGAATGGAAATAATTAGAAATATAAGACTATTTTTTTTGTTTAGCTACATATATTTCAACTTATACTTGAAGAAGAGGATATCTAAGTTTCAAAATATCTTTGAAGAAATTGGAATATATTAAGCTTAGAAGGAAAAAATTGACCTCTTGCTTCAAACTTTTGTTACCCAGAAAACTTAGAAAAAGCGTAAATAATTTGGCAAGATGAAAGAGTGCTTTAACTTCCTCTTTTCGAGCCATTTGGTTCGCAGGGATATCTTCGTAGCCCTAACTGCGTGTCCGAGGCTAGATGAAACAGCAAAACCTTTGAAACTAGTGCGTTTTGCTGTTTACCGTTTTCGCGATCCTCTGGGCAATGTGAGATCGAGACAGTTCTTCTCTGCGAATAATTTAATTTTTTCCCAAACTACATACAAGTCTTCTCGCTCACTTAGTAGTGTTTTAACTGTTCCATTTACAAGATCTATCCCATCCCTAAGAGTTGCATTTTTAGTTTGGAAATATGTGCTTAACATGTTCGTTATAAAAAGACAATAGTGAAAGATGAAAAGATTTACTACAAACTTAGGATTACTGATTGAATGAAAGATCCCCAATGCATAAACTGAGTCGTTGCATTTTCCCTCATTCATTTCTTTTTCTAAAGCCTCTTTCATAGTTCCATAGCTATCGACCACATAGTTGCAATTGTGAAATCTCATTGACTTACGAGTCAAGTTTAAACTTCTCATTCTACGCCTTGAATTTAGACCAACTGCTTCTTCAAGTTGCTTCAACAATTCGTGTTGTGATGGCTTCGAAAAGTGTAGTCAAAGGGATTTGATGGCATTGAAAAAAGGATGTACACGTTTCGATTGTGAAAAATGTGTACATCACAACAAGGATAATTTTATGAGCTAGACAGTGTACAAATGTGGCTGCAAGGTGTTTCATTTTAATTTAGATTTGTACACCACTTTTTTGTCCTGACATGACAACTAGCACCATCATAAGACTGTCCAACAACAAGCAATTCACTAAATCCGTAGCTGGCTAACAGGCTGAAAATTATATCTGCTAAATACGAGGCATCTCTAGCTCCTGAACAGTTTACAAAGCTTAAGAACCTTTCTTCGACCGCTAGCTCTTTAGTAAATCTGACAACCACGGAGAGTTGTTCCTTTTTGTGGACCCTTGCTTCGTCTACCATAATAGATATCAGTCCGCACTCTTTTATTTCAGCTGTATTATCCTCGTGAACGATTTCAGCAATTATTTTTATTAATTCATTTTGTGTTTTGCCACTACAGAAGTTCGCAACCTTGTTTTTAAAATTATTTGCAAAAGTTGAATCATTCTTCGCGAATAATGTACAAAATTTCAAAAACTAATTCATGGTTATCACTGGCACCACTGTCATCATGTCCTCTGAAAGCACATCTTTTCCATATAATTTCGGTTCATCTTGACAATATTCCAAGACTGTTCAAGCACCATATCACTTACTGTCCTCAAAGTACTGTTCGAGCTTTCACATTGTGCATGAATTTTACCATCCGGATAATTAATCCGGATCGCGAAGTTTGGTCGAACTGAAATTTTGGTGTATTTTTGGCAACAATGGAAATTCTATGGAAAACTTCGCATTGTGATAGCTTCACACCGAGTCATCAGACCATCCCAAAATTTACAAGACTTATCAATGGGCATAAAAAGTAAGTTTCTGTAGTTTTTAAATAATGTATGGGCAATCTTGTAGCTACCATAAGTACGTAAACACAAATCTTTCACACGATTTTTAGAATAAAATGCAAACGATTGATGAATTGGATACTATGTTTATACAGTCAAATTTAAACTTGTAAAATTCCCAATCGGTATATACTGGTCTTGAGTAGATACAGGTATAAAAAAAAGTTTAATGAATATGATAAGAACCATGTGGTGGTTGTGTCATTATGGAAAAACACTCGGTGAAATTGAAGTGCTATGCCTTTTAACTTCTGATGCAGTTATCAGATTATAATAAAATTCACACACATTTATCCTGAGTGTAAACCAAGTAGGTCATAGATAGTGTGGAAACACATAACACAACCCACAATCACATATCCATACAGCACTATACAATACAATAATATAAAGTAGGTTAAGAAAAATGTAAATAAAAATATTGGAAATCAATAATATGTTTTGTAAAAAGCTGTCAAGACGTGTTTCTCTTGATAACATTAAAATTAAATTTTCAGTGGAAGTATTTACTTCCAAATTAGAATTTACTTCTAAAATAGCATAAAAGTGGCAGCGATACCATTTTTATTCTCCAAATGACTTCGAAAATTGTATTCTATGTTAATACCATTTTAATACTCAGACTATGTTTTGTGAGAAACATTATTGCATAAAGCGCCAGTTTATAAAAGTGTTCTTATCTAAATACCTGTATAGTGCCTACTAGGAATGAACAGATAATCTTAATAAAAAAAGGATGATTGGCGTCTTTTTCGTAACGTATAACTTGTCGAAATTAAATATTCTCGTCCATATCTCAAAATAAGTCCCATAACATCGTAATAAATACCGCAAATAACACAGTCTCTAAGTTATAAGTACACTCTAAAAAGTGGGTCTATAATTAATACTTTGATAATAGGAAATAAATTCATTTTTTCGTTTCAAATAACAAATCATAAATTTTTTTACACATTCGATGTGCATTTTTTTGCTTTTACGTCATATCAGCTGAAGAATTTACAGCTTTTTGTAAATTGAAGCAAAAAGAGTGTAAATTTACTAGTTTGCTATTCACCTTTGCGCCAAAGCCATAAAATTGCATCATTTTTTAGGGTAAAATTACACGATTTGGTCGTAAAAAAAATATTCTTTTTACGCACTTTTGAAAATTTACATCTTTAATAGTAGTAAACCAGTTTCCTAGTACTATAAGGGTAAACTTCAACCGAAATTTCTTTGAGTGTAGTGAAAGTTGGTATAGGCTTACACTACTGTACTACACAACTCTTGCTGTGACCACAAAAACCTAACAGGCAAAAACTTAAGTGTCTGTTGTTGGAAATATTTATTTTTCTGGGAGGGGCCAACCTAGGGTCTGGGGGGGTCCCGGCCCCCTCTGGCCCCCCTTACGGCGCGCCTATGCCTATGATACAGGTTGTTTGCAGGTAATTGCTAAGGTATTTTAAGGACACACTGAGGATTTATGATATGAATATGGGCATAAGATAGTAATGTAGATATTTTGCATTTATTTGACAGAATTATATATATAATAGAGGGGTATCGGAGGTAGGTAGTTTTATCTATAAGTAATCTCCCTGAATTGGGGAAATAAAGTAGCATGTCACTTTTCTATATATATTTTTAACGAATAAGATCTTTTTGTTTTTCAATAAAATCGCATTGTTGCGTCCAAGTTTCCTTTATTTTCATCGCCTCATTCCAGAAAAATACATAAATACACACATGAAAAATATATAAATAGGCTTCATGATTCTTAAATGGAAACGGCTAGTGATTGCGCGAAAACTAGTTTGGAGCTATTATTAAATATAAATAAATGTTGAAGGACAAGTTGTTGGTTTAATTCTATTGATCGTTCGTTTGTTTGGTACTGTTACGGCAATATTCATATCAATGTATACTAATTTCAATGTTTGCGGCTATTTTAAATTTGTGTATTATAACTAGCCAGCGCGCGCTCTCCATTGCAGGAAGTCTTCTGGATGAACCAAGGCTGGCACGTCCACTGTCCAGTGATGAGGTGGCTTTGGAAGAGCAGTGGGTGCCGGGGCATCAAAGTATGTTGCAGGAACAGCCCGATCTAAAACCTGAACGCCGTTGGTTCGTTGATTATTCGTTTTGTTGCCCGAATGGTTGGCGTCCCCGGACTGGGCTGCCATATTTGAATTGCTGACTCGTCGACTTGAACTCCTCGAATTGGCGTTATTTGGATGCGAACGTTGCAAGGCACCACGATTTGTACTTGCTAAATTTGCGTTACTTGCACGCGAACGCCGTCGGGCACTACGATTATGATTTGCGTTCCGGCTCGAATGCATACCGCCGCTACCCCCATATTCGAAGAAGTTGTTTGGTGGATTCGATCCATTTGCATAACGCCCTGCGTTATTTCGGTTTTCTGCAATTCTATTGTGCGAATAGGTCATTTTCTATACGACCACTTTCACGGCTCGCCCCAAAATTGGAATCACGGCTTCCACAATTCGATTAGAAAAACTCTTCAAAAATCTTTTCGTGGACACGATCTAGCATGCACTTCCTCGGCTTCTTTTATAAATCCCAATGTTTTATGTTATATTCGTCAGACTTAAGTTTAAAGAACCACTTGCTAGACCCGAAACTCAGTGTCTTGTCTTCTGCTACTAATATCTACACTTTTTTTCGTATTCGTTCACAAAATTTAAAACTATCGCTTGACGAAAAAACACTTTCTTCTGGCTTGCTCCTAGTTGATCCTACACTAGAAATTATCACCTGGTAGTTGAGCTCTTCAGCTGTTCACACAATATTTATTCTTCAATATAGATATCACTGCTCGTTCTCAGTTTTTCCGGTTGTACGACGACGAGAGTATCTCTCCTGCCTTTTATAGGTACTTCTTTTATTCAGATTAGCAGAACTTCCTTTAGAATTCTACGTAACATTTAAATTGAATTTTAATCGCTGACTCATACTTTAATGGCTTCAAAATTATCATAGCTCTGAAAGGGTATATGTTAATATATCTTCATCTTAATATTTCATTTAAGGATTTCTAGTTATTATCTCGTCCCAAAATAGACTTTATTTTCTGGAAAGCGATGTCCAGGTAAAAAGATCGTTAGGGAAATTTGCAGAAGGCCTCGATCACTTAAAATTAATTTAAATTGTTTTTAGATCATTTCATACTGACACTGTACTTCTTAGAAAGTTAGGTTTATGTATGCCCAAATTGTTGGAATGCTTGCACAAACTATCGTCGTCCCCGTGAAAACTTTTACTAACTTGAGATCTTTTACAAAATAGATGGGCGGATATGTTTTCGGGCATTTCAAAAATAATGGTACACAAATACGCTGAATAAGTGTTTTGGAGTATAAACAATATTTCAACTTAGAGTGACGAATGAGTCACTTTGTACAGTCATAGGAACATAAAATTAGCACACTATAAATCAAGTATCACAGGCCAACTTAATAGAAAATAACTATGAAATGAGTGGACGATTAAATGTCTTTTTTTCAAACACAGTTTAAAACACTATGATTATTTCTATTACACTGTGATATAGAGCTATGGTCGTCAAAAAAAGGACTGAGTAATTTTTATTGCGAGAAACATGAAAAATACCAGGCCTTTGTAAAAACTCATAAGGAAACGTCCAAAAGAATGGATAAATCTACTAATACCAACTTTTCTAACTTAAGATTACTTAAAAATTATGTCAAATGTTATTGTTTATCGTGGGGGACAACGTTATTGAAACGACTAAGACGGTATGATATGGGAAGTTATATAAAAGAAATGTCGAATAACGATTTTCACGGAACACATACTGTAAAAAAAAAATATATTTAGCTACTCACATTTGCTTCAATTTGCAACAGTTTAGACTTAGTATTTTCAGAAATATCCTCTTATTTCAAAGATATTTCAACATACTTGTATATTTTATTTTAAAAACCAGTTTTTCCTTTAGAAGCTAAATATATTTTAATATTTTGAGAGAATTCTGCCCTATTTTCAGTGGTAACGTTCAACTTTCTTTCATATTCATTTTTGTAGACCCGCGCTTATTTTGCAGGTTTAACCGTTTCGAAAAAAAGCCTCCAGACCAGATAGTCTGCTGTATTTACTTAAGTTGGTAATTTTGCAGTAATTTTATTACAAGTTGATGTTATTATAATTTTATAATTTTATTACAAGTTGATGTACTGTTAGTTCAACAGGTATTTGTCTAGTTATTTTTATTAGTTTGATAAATTTCATTAAACTGTCAGTCTATGAAAGATCATTGGTTGGTGAAACCGCTACAAGTAGTGGTCGCATCAACCACTTCAAACAATTTCCCAATCTATTGTGAGCCCATGATCTTTTACTCAAACGGTTTCGGGAAAATCACTGAACTCGATAGAGATGTACAGCTAGTAGTTCGTAAAATTCTTGCATCTTTGATAGAATCAGAAACTGATTTTTCAGAAATGTCATCGGAATTTAAGATTGCTAAACACAGAATCATGTTATCAAGCTTCCTCATGTCCATTGGTCTTTAAGCCGCGGTTTGCGAGACGTATACGGCTCTTTCTCAAATATCCATCTGCAAAGGTGTCGGTCGATCATAATCAAGCTCCCGGTACAACGCTCCATGCGACTTTTATGTATTGAAATTCACCTACCTCCTAAACTACTGGCCATCCCATTCTAAAACTTTTTTGATAAAATAAGTATACTTTAAGCTTTGTTTTTTTATAAAAATAATATAAAAATATTTTAGATTTTGTTTTGAGTCTCAGAATCCGCTTCCAAAAAAACCTTTTATCAATTTCGTCAATTATTCAGAAGCCCATAGCTCGGCAGCTAAACCTCATAGAAACAACAACTTCTGCATTCACATTCATATCATCTAGAAGTGCCATTATGCATAATATAAACGAAATCCAGAACCTCGACTTTTTTTCGTTGTCCGCTTCACGTGAAGTGCCCCAAATGTATGTTTTGTTGCAACCGTTTCGTTGGTGAAAATGTCATTGAATAAATAATCAAAATAGATAAACGATAGGCCAAATTATGTATCTCTTCTATTTATTTTACAACTAGTAGTTGTTCCGGTTAATAAATCTTAATTTTATCTTAAATAAAATATTTTTAATTTGCGAGCTGTGTAAAAACTATGTGACTCAAAGTATTCGAAATCGTTCGCTTCACATTTTTGCAGCCTATCAGGTAAGTTATAAATTGCTTTCCAGAATACCCGTTCATTTTTTGAGGTGATCCAGTTATCGAGCGATTTTTAGGAATCCCTGTAGTTGCTGAAATGCTGCATGGTAATTGCGTGTGTCATTGATGAGGCTAAGTCTGGTGAGAATGGCGGACGGAACAAAAGTTCCCAGCCAAGTGTAGAAATGGTGGCTTTCACCACTTTCGCTGTAGACGATGAGTCGTTGCTAAGCTGCAAAATTACTTTCCCGAGTCTTCTGGTTCATTCGGGTAGATTTCCTATCAATGCATAGTTCAAATTTATCAGTTGTCCTCTTTAATGATCGGTAATCACTGTTTCATCTGGTTTCATAAGTGCTTTGTACATGTTCTATTCCCAGAATAATTTGTTCTGGACGAAGACAGCAGTGTCTTCTTGCAGAACCGATTCGGTCTTGTGGTTGAAGTTGGTGCTCGTCTTAGGTGAACTCAAGATCTATGTCGTTTGGAGTTCTCATTTTTCAGCCCCCGCTACGACCCGATGTAAAAGATTATTCTTTTCGAGAAAGCAGCACTTCGCAGACAGTTTTATTTTCAGTTTTTTTCGAGTTGCTTGTCGTTCAGCTCAAGCCATATTCATTTTTCTGCCTTCTGGATTTTCCCAATGGCATGTATTTTATCACAAATGGTTTGTTGACTAATATTTAACCTTCTGGTTTTTGTTTTATGGTTGCGTTTCACCTTCTTTCAACAGCGATTGTGATTCGTCGCCTTCGAGTTTTTAATAATTAACTATCGTTCTGTACCCTTCAAGTCATAATCTTAAATTTCGAACCTCCTAAACCAACGCACACAAGCATCTTGTGTTTGAACATTGTTACCGTAAATTTTTGACGAGTATATGATTACTTTCACTCGCATTTTTCTTTGGAATAAATATAAAAAAAAAACAATGCGTGTCATAGAAACTATGACATAAGAGATTTTAATGTGAGCCAAACTATGCTTCCAGCCCTATCTACTAAAAAAATTAAGAATCATTGACCGCCACACCTTGTAAACATCAGTCATTGAATATTGAATATTCTGTCGGTGGTAGGACCTTAAAAGCAAAGTAAAATTAAAATCTGTATTTGATTACAAGAAGCAATCTTCCAACAATAATAATATTACGAGTTAGCCACGAAATCGCTAAGCGAAGAAAAGCATTCATAGAAGCAAATACATAAAATTGGTTTTTAAATGCACCGTGGACCAAGCAGAGACGGGTATGACAGTTGGTATCCTCCAGTTGGTATCCTCCAACTGTCTTTGAGACAGCTAGCTGGAGGCTACGTTCAGTTATCTACCGCACGACTCTCATAATGTCTTTATTAAGTCTGAGTTGAGCGAAATCAGCAGAACTAGTAATGGTTGCCGCTGTGACGTCATCAGCGTAACCTACCAGAAAAACATTTGCAAGCATGATGCTCTAGAAGCCGGATCCTGAGATATATCCTTGTGTCGCGTCAGAGGTGACAGATTTTCTTTTTATCCGTTTCTCGGTCTTGTAGGCCAGCCAACCTTTGGTTCTTGAGCTAGTTCTGCATCATGGCCAGTAAGTAACTTCTTACTGCACATGATGCAGAACTAGCCTTGTTAAACGTATTTGGCATATCCAGCGTTACCAGCAGAGCGACCGGTCTGACTCTTTCGTTTTTTAGCATTGATTGTTGCATACTGATTGTCAGAAAAATCGCTAAGCGATTTGCTTGCTCACAGTAGCCGCGGAATGATTAATCCTTCAAAGAGCTTCCTCGCAGTGTCCAGAATGCTCAGTGAATGATATGCCGATGAAGTGGCTGGTCTATCTTTCATTTTGTCTACAAGAGCCAATGAAACTACTTTCCACCACGGCGGGAAACCCCCCGCGAATAAACATGAATTACACAAATCCAATAATAAATGCGCTTGTCTCTGCGACATGACTGTAAGTCCCTCGATTGACACTCCATAAGGGCCCAGAGCTATCCAGTTCCTCATCCTGAACACTGCACTGTCTCACTTCTCGCCCGTAAAGAGAAGAACATTCGCCTGGTTGACGATACTGCAGATCATATAATGTGAACGGTAGGTACGAACTACACACGAATTATCTATGATCGCTAAGAAATGAACGCTTGTACAAATTATATGGGGATAGAATGGAAATAATTAGAAATATAAGACTATTTTTTTTGTTTAGCTACATATATTTCAACTTATACTTGAAGAAGAGGATATCTAAGTTTCAAAATATCTTTGAAGAAATTGGAATATATTAAGCTTAGAAGGAAAAAATTGACCTCTTGCTTCAAACTTTTGTTACCCAGAAAACTTAGAAAAAGCGTAAATAATTTGGCAAGATGAAAGAGTGCTTTAACTTCCTCTTTTCGAGCCATTTGGTTCGCAGGGATATCTTCGTAGCCCTAACTGCGTGTCCGAGGCTAGATGAAACAGCAAAACCTTTGAAACTAGTGCGTTTTGCTGTTTACCGTTTTCGCGATCCTCTGGGCAATGTGAGATCGAGACAGTTCTTCTCTGCGAATAATTTAATTTTTTCCCAAACTACATACAAGTCTTCTCGCTCACTTAGTAGTGTTTTAACTGTTCCATTTACAAGATCTATCCCATCCCTAAGAGTTGCATTTTTAGTTTGGAAATATGTGCTTAACATGTTCGTTATAAAAAGACAATAGTGAAAGATGAAAAGATTTACTACAAACTTAGGATTACTGATTGAATGAAAGATCCCCAATGCATAAACTGAGTCGTTGCATTTTCCCTCATTCATTTCTTTTTCTAAAGCCTCTTTCATAGTTCCATAGCTATCGACCACATAGTTGCAATTGTGAAATCTCATTGACTTACGAGTCAAGTTTAAACTTCTCATTCTACGCCTTGAATTTAGACCAACTGCTTCTTCAAGTTGCTTCAACAATTCGTGTTGTGATGGCTTCGAAAAGTGTAGTCAAAGGGATTTGATGGCATTGAAAAAAGGATGTACACGTTTCGATTGTGAAAAATGTGTACATCACAACAAGGATAATTTTATGAGCTAGACAGTGTACAAATGTGGCTGCAAGGTGTTTCATTTTAATTTAGATTTGTACACCACTTTTTTGTCCTGACATGACAACTAGCACCATCATAAGACTGTCCAACAACAAGCAATTCACTAAATCCGTAGCTGGCTAACAGGCTGAAAATTATATCTGCTAAATACGAGGCATCTCTAGCTCCTGAACAGTTTACAAAGCTTAAGAACCTTTCTTCGACCGCTAGCTCTTTAGTAAATCTGACAACCACGGAGAGTTGTTCCTTTTTGTGGACCCTTGCTTCGTCTACCATAATAGATATCAGTCCGCACTCTTTTATTTCAGCTGTATTATCCTCGTGAACGATTTCAGCAATTATTTTTATTAATTCATTTTGTGTTTTGCCACTACAGAAGTTCGCAACCTTGTTTTTAAAATTATTTGCAAAAGTTGAATCATTCTTCGCGAATAATGTACAAAATTTCAAAAACTAATTCATGGTTATCACTGGCACCACTGTCATCATGTCCTCTGAAAGCACATCTTTGGCGACTGAGACACGTCGTAAGGTCGATAACCTTTTCCATATAATTTCGGTTCATCTTGACAATATTCCAAGACTGTTCAAGCACCATATCACTTACTGTCCTCAAAGTACTGTTCGAGCTTTCACATTGTGCATGAATTTTACCATCCGGATAATTAATCCGGATCGCGAAGTTTGGTCGAACTGAAATTTTGGTGTATTTTTGGCAACAATGGAAATTCTATGGAAAACTTCGCATTGTGATAGCTTCACACCGAGTCATCAGACCATCCCAAAATTTACAAGACTTATCAATGGGCATAAAAAGTAAGTTTCTGTAGTTTTTAAATAATGTATGGGCAATCTTGTAGCTACCATAAGTACGTAAACACAAATCTTTCACACGATTTTTAGAATAAAATGCAAACGATTGATGAATTGGATACTATGTTTATACAGTCAAATTTAAACTTGTAAAATTCCCAATCGGTATATACTGGTCTTGAGTAGATACAGGTATAAAAAAAAGTTTAATGAATATGATAAGAACCATGTGGTGGTTGTGTCATTATGGAAAAACACTCGGTGAAATTGAAGTGCTATGCCTTTTAACTTCTGATGCAGTTATCAGATTATAATAAAATTCACACACATTTATCCTGAGTGTAAACCAAGTAGGTCATAGATAGTGTGGAAACACATAACACAACCCACAATCACATATCCATACAGCACTATACAATACAATAATATAAAGTAGGTTAAGAAAAATGTAAATAAAAATATTGGAAATCAATAATATATTTTGTAAAAAGCTGTCAAGACGTGTTTCTCTTGATAACATTAAAATTAAATTTTCAGTGGAAGTATTTACTTCCAAATTAGAATTTACTTCTAAAATAGCATAAAAGTGGCAGCGATACCATTTTTATTCTCCAAATGACTTCGAAAATTGTATTCTATGTTAATACCATTTTAATACTCAGACTATGTTTTGTGAGAAACATTATTGCATAAAGCGCCAGTTTATAAAAGTGTTCTTATCTAAATACCTGTATAGTGCCTACTAGGAATGAACAGATAATCTTAATAAAAAAAGGATGATTGGCGTCTTTTTCGTAACGTATAACTTGTCGAAATTAAATATTCTCGTCCATATCTCAAAATAAGTCCCATAACATCGTAATAAATACCGCAAATAACACAGTCTCTAAGTTATAAGTACACTCTAAAAAGTGGGTCTATAATTAATACTTTGATAATAGGAAATAAATTCATTTTTTCGTTTCAAATAACAAATCATAAATTTTTTTACACATTCGATGTGCATTTTTTTGCTTTTACGTCATATCAGCTGAAGAATTTACAGCTTTTTGTAAATTGAAGCAAAGAGAGTGTAAATTTACTAGTTTGCTATTCACCTTTGCGCCTAAGCCATAAAATTGCATCATTTTTTAGGGTAAAATTACACGATTTGGTCGTAAAAAAAATATTCTTTTTACGCACTTTTGAAAATTTACATCTTTAATAGTAGTAAACCAGTTTCCTAGTACTATAAGGGTAAACTTCAACCGAAATTTCTTTGAGTGTAGTGAAAGTTGGTATAGGCTTACACTACTGTACTACACAACTCTTGCTGTGACCACAAAAACCTAACAGGCAAAAACTTAAGTGTCTGTTGTTGGAAATATTTATTTTTCTGGGAGGGGCCAACCTAGGGTCTGGGGGGGTCCCGGCCCCCTCTGGCCCCCCTTACGGCGCGCCTATGCCTATGATACAGGTTGTTTGCAGGTAATTGCTAAGGTATTTTAAGGACACACTGAGGATTTATGATATGAATATGGGCATAAGATAGTAATGTAGATATTTTGCATTTATTTGACAGAATTATATATATAATAGAGGGGTATCGGAGGTAGGTAGTTTTATCTATAAGTAATCTCCCTGAATTGGGGAAATAAAGTAGCATGTCACTTTTCTATATATATTTTTAACGAATAAGATCTTTTTGTTTTTCAATAAAATCGCATTGTTGCGTCCAAGTTTCCTTTATTTTCATCGCCTCATTCCAGAAAAATACATAAATACACACATGAAAAATATATAAATAGGCTTCATGATTCTTAAATGGAAACGGCTAGTGATTGCGCGAAAACTAGTTTGGAGCTATTATTAAATATAAATAAATGTTGAAGGACAAGTTGTTGGTTTAATTCTATTGATCGTTCGTTTGTTTGGTACTGTTACGGCAATATTCATATCAATGTATACTAATTTCAATGTTTGCGGCTATTTTAAATTTGTGTATTATAACTAGCCAGCGCGCGCTCTCCATTGCAGGAAGTCTTCTGGATGAACCAAGGCTGGCACGTCCACTGTCCAGTGATGAGGTGGCTTTGGAAGAGCAGTGGGTGCCGGGGCATCAAAGTATGTTGCAGGAACAGCCCGATCTAAAACCTGAACGCCGTTGGTTCGTTGATTATTCGTTTTGTTGCCCGAATGGTTGGCGTCCCCGGACTGGGCTGCCATATTTGAATTGCTGACTCGTCGACTTGAACTCCTCGAATTGGCGTTATTTGGATGCGAACGTTGCAAGGCACCACGATTTGTACTTGCTAAATTTGCGTTACTTGCACGCGAACGCCGTCGGGCACTACGATTATGATTTGCGTTCCGGCTCGAATGCATACCGCCGCTACCCCCATATTCGAAGAAGTTGTTTGGTGGATTCGATCCATTTGCATAACGCCCTGCGTTATTTCGGTTTTCTGCAATTCTATTGTGCGAATAGGTCATTTTCTATACGACCACTTTCACGGCTCGCCCCAAAATTGGAATCACGGCTTCCACAATTCGATTAGAAAAACTCTTCAAAAATCTTTTCGTGGACACGATCTAGCATGCACTTCCTCGGCTTCTTTTATAAATCCCAATGTTTTATGTTATATTCGTCAGACTTAAGTTTAAAGAACCACTTGCTAGACCCGAAACTCAGTGTCTTGTCTTCTGCTACTAATATCTACACTTTTTTTCGTATTCGTTCACAAAATTTAAAACTATCGCTTGACGAAAAAACACTTTCTTCTGGCTTGCTCCTAGTTGATCCTACACTAGAAATTATCACCTGGTAGTTGAGCTCTTCAGCTGTTCACACAATATTTATTCTTCAATATAGATATCACTGCTCGTTCTCAGTTTTTCCGGTTGTACGACGACGAGAGTATCTCTCCTGCCTTTTATAGGTACTTCTTTTATTCAGATTAGCAGAACTTCCTTTAGAATTCTACGTAACATTTAAATTGAATTTTAATCGCTGACTCATACTTTAATGGCTTCAAAATTATCATAGCTCTGAAAGGGTATATGTTAATATATCTTCATCTTAATATTTCATTTAAGGATTTCTAGTTATTATCTCGTCCCAAAATAGACTTTATTTTCTGGAAAGCGATGTCCAGGTAAAAAGATCGTTAGGGAAATTTGCAGAAGGCCTCGATCACTTAAAATTAATTTAAATTGTTTTTAGATCATTTCATACTGACACTGTACTTCTTAGAAAGTTAGGTTTATGTATGCCCAAATTGTTGGAATGCTTGCACAAACTATCGTCGTCCCCGTGAAAACTTTTACTAACTTGAGATCTTTTACAAAATAGATGGGCGGATATGTTTTCGGGCATTTCAAAAATAATGGTACACAAATACGCTGAATAAGTGTTTTGGAGTATAAACAATATTTCAACTTAGAGTGACGAATGAGTCACTTTGTACAGTCATAGGAACATAAAATTAGCACACTATAAATCAAGTATCACAGGCCAACTTAATAGAAAATAACTATGAAATGAGTGGACGATTAAATGTCTTTTTTTCAAACACAGTTTAAAACACTATGATTATTTCTATTACACTGTGATATAGAGCTATGGTCGTCAAAAAAAGGACTGAGTAATTTTTATTGCGAGAAACATGAAAAATACCAGGCCTTTGTAAAAACTCATAAGGAAACGTCCAAAAGAATGGATAAATCTACTAATACCAACTTTTCTAACTTAAGATTACTTAAAAATTATGTCAAATGTTATTGTTTATCGTGGGGGACAACGTTATTGAAACGACTAAGACGGTATGATATGGGAAGTTATATAAAAGAAATGTCGAATAACGATTTTCACGGAACACATACTGTAAAAAAAAAATATATTTAGCTACTCACATTTGCTTCAATTTGCAACAGTTTAGACTTAGTATTTTCAGAAATATCCTCTTATTTCAAAGATATTTCAACATACTTGTATATTTTATTTTAAAAACCAGTTTTTCCTTTAGAAGCTAAATATATTTTAATATTTTGAGAGAATTCTGCCCTATTTTCAGTGGTAACGTTCAACTTTCTTTCATATTCATTTTTGTAGACCCGCGCTTATTTTGCAGGTTTAACCGTTTCGAAAAAAAGCCTCCAGACCAGATAGTCTGCTGTATTTACTTAAGTTGGTAATTTTGCAGTAATTTTATTACAAGTTGATGTTATTATAATTTTATAATTTTATTACAAGTTGATGTACTGTTAGTTCAACAGGTATTTGTCTAGTTATTTTTATTAGTTTGATAAATTTCATTAAACTGTCAGTCTATGAAAGATCATTGGTTGGTGAAACCGCTACAAGTAGTGGTCGCATCAACCACTTCAAACAATTTCCCAATCTATTGTGAGCCCATGATCTTTTACTCAAACGGTTTCGGGAAAATCACTGAACTCGATAGAGATGTACAGCTAGTAGTTCGTAAAATTCTTGCATCTTTGATAGAATCAGAAACTGATTTTTCAGAAATGTCATCGGAATTTAAGATTGCTAAACACAGAATCATGTTATCAAGCTTCCTCATGTCCATTGGTCTTTAAGCCGCGGTTTGCGAGACGTATACGGCTCTTTCTCAAATATCCATCTGCAAAGGTGTCGGTCGATCATAATCAAGCTCCCGGTACAACGCTCCATGCGACTTTTATGTATTGAAATTCACCTACCTCCTAAACTACTGGCCATCCCATTCTAAAACTTTTTTGATAAAATAAGTATACTTTAAGCTTTGTTTTTTTATAAAAATAATATAAAAATATTTTAGATTTTGTTTTGAGTCTCAGAATCCGCTTCCAAAAAAACCTTTTATCAATTTCGTCAATTATTCAGAAGCCCATAGCTCGGCAGCTAAACCTCATAGAAACAACAACTTCTGCATTCACATTCATATCATCTAGAAGTGCCATTATGCATAATATAAACGAAATCCAGAACCTCGACTTTTTTTCGTTGTCCGCTTCACGTGAAGTGCCCCAAATGTATGTTTTGTTGCAACCGTTTCGTTGGTGAAAATGTCATTGAATAAATAATCAAAATAGATAAACGATAGGCCAAATTATGTATCTCTTCTATTTATTTTACAACTAGTAGTTGTTCCGGTTAATAAATCTTAATTTTATCTTAAATAAAATATTTTTAATTTGCGAGCTGTGTAAAAACTATGTGACTCAAAGTATTCGAAATCGTTCGCTTCACATTTTTGCAGCCTATCAGGTAAGTTATAAATTGCTTTCCAGAATACCCGTTCATTTTTTGAGGTGATCCAGTTATCGAGCGATTTTTAGGAATCCCTGTAGTTGCTGAAATGCTGCATGGTAATTGCGTGTGTCATTGATGAGGCTAAGTCTGGTGAGAATGGCGGACGGAACAAAAGTTCCCAGCCAAGTGTAGAAATGGTGGCTTTCACCACTTTCGCTGTAGACGATGAGTCGTTGCTAAGCTGCAAAATTACTTTCCCGAGTCTTCTGGTTCATTCGGGTAGATTTCCTATCAATGCATAGTTCAAATTTATCAGTTGTCCTCTTTAATGATCGGTAATCACTGTTTCATCTGGTTTCATAAGTGCTTTGTACATGTTCTATTCCCAGAATAATTTGTTCTGGACGAAGACAGCAGTGTCTTCTTGCAGAACCGATTCGGTCTTGTGGTTGAAGTTGGTGCTCGTCTTAGGTGAACCCAAGATCTATGTCGTTTGGAGTTCTCATTTTTCAGCCCCCGCTACGACCCGATGTAAAAGATTATTCTTTTCGAGAAAGCAGCACTTCGCAGACAGTTTTATTTTCAGTTTTTTTCGAGTTGCTTGTCGTTCAGCTCAAGCCATATTCATTTTTCTGCCTTCTGGATTTTCCCAATGGCATGTATTTTATCACAAATGGTTTGTTGACTAATATTTAACCTTCTGGTTTTTGTTTTATGGTTGCGTTTCACCTTCTTTCAACAGCGATTGTGATTCGTCGCCTTCGAGTTTTTAATAATTAACTATCGTTCTGTACCCTTCAAGTCATAATCTTAAATTTCGAACCTCCTAAACCAACGCACACAAGCATCTTGTGTTTGAACATTGTTACCGTAAATTTTTGACGAGTATATGATTACTTTCACTCGCATTTTTCTTTGGAATAAATATAAAAAAAAAACAATGCGTGTCATAGAAACTATGACATAAGAGATTTTAATGTGAGCCAAACTATGCTTCCAGCCCTATCTACTAAAAAAATTAAGAATCATTGACCGCCACACCTTGTAAACATCAGTCATTGAATATTGAATATTCTGTCGGTGGTAGGACCTTAAAAGCAAAGTAAAATTAAAATCTGTATTTGATTACAAGAAGCAATCTTCCAACAATAATAATATTACGAGTTAGCCACGAAATCGCTAAGCGAAGAAAAGCATTCATAGAAGCAAATACATAAAATTGGTTTTTAAATGCACCGTGGACCAAGCAGAGACGGGTATGACAGTTGGTATCCTCCAGTTGGTATCCTCCAACTGTCTTTGAGACAGCTAGCTGGAGGCTACGTTCAGTTATCTACCGCACGACTCTCATAATGTCTTTATTAAGTCTGAGTTGAGCGAAATCAGCAGAACTAGTAATGGTTGCCGCTGTGACGTCATCAGCGTAACCTACCAGAAAAACATTTGCAAGCATGATGCTCTAGAAGCCGGATCCTGAGATATATCCTTGTGTCGCGTCAGAGGTGACAGATTTTCTTTTTATCCGTTTCTCGGTCTTGTAGGCCAGCCAACCTTTGGTTCTTGAGCTAGTTCTGCATCATGGCCAGTAAGTAACTTCTTACTGCACATGATGCAGAACTAGCCTTGTTAAACGTATTTGGCATATCCAGCGTTACCAGCAGAGCGACCGGTCTGACTCTTTCGTTTTTTAGCATTGATTGTTGCATACTGATTGTCAGAAAAATCGCTAAGCGATTTGCTTGCTCACAGTAGCCGCGGAATGATTAATCCTTCAAAGAGCTTCCTCGCAGTGTCCAGAATGCTCAGTGAATGATATGCCGATGAAGTGGCTGGTCTATCTTTCATTTTGTCTACAAGAGCCAATGAAACTACTTTCCACCACGGCGGGAAACCCCCCGCGAATAAACATGAATTACACAAATCCAATAATAAATGCGCTTGTCTCTGCGACATGACTGTAAGTCCCTCGATTGACACTCCATAAGGGCCCAGAGCTATCCAGTTCCTCATCCTGAACACTGCACTGTCTCACTTCTCGCCCGTAAAGAGAAGAACATTCGCCTGGTTGACGATAATAGGATCATCTGTCCTAGTTGGATGCGCTGCGAACAGAGATCAAACGATAGCTCCATACATGTGAACCATGAGAATGGTAGGCTGCATGCAGCTGAGTCAACGATTGACCAATCTATATCCATCGCTCCACGGGTCTGAGTGGATCTCTTAACAAAGAGCATGCTCTTTAGCGCATTACGAAGTTTATTACGTTATAATCTATTATTATCAACAAATAACATGAAAACGCATAACAATCTTAAGTTTCGATCAGCGTGGCTATAAAGATTTATTACTAATGAAAGTTTATAACGTGTGCAGTGGAAGTTTAAGGAAATTTTAATCACTGTACAGTTCATATTTGGCTCTGTTGTCTAATAGTTTCCGACCACTACCCTAATTCATGTGTGCCTACTGAATTAAATGTATACCGTCATCGACTTGCAACACGCCATACTGAACTAACCATAATAGGCGCAGAAAAACATGAAAAGAATTGGAATAAATGTCATTTTCATAGAATATTCGCTATATTAGCTATGAACAGATAGCACGTTTTGAAAATCAGACAAAGAGAGAGCCTGAAATATATGCATATGGTAATTGCCCATGATTCTATAATCTGATTATCGTTAATATTTTATTCAAAGAAGTTTTTATTTAAAAATTCAAATGTATATTTGTCTATTCCCAGATCAATAAAATGTACAATTTAATATTCTATTTATTGATATAAGCTGATTTCCAAAATTAAATATAAATAATCATGCTCCCAATTTACAATCTGGTTTGTTATTTTAGACGAATTAATTGATACGAGTACATACAGATTATCAATTTATATTCAGTCAAATTAATAATTTTACGTCCAATTTTGTCACTGTCATATAAACAGCCGTTTCTTCGCCCATAATCAAATAGAAAGTCGAGCTGGGTTCAATCAAAGCGACAAGACCAGACAAGATGCGACGGCAGAAACTGATTAGAAAGTTGTTTGTTGGGCGCTGGAGCCGCAACGTAATGCACGGAATGGCTCCATTGCTTCTTTCTCGTGCTGTAGCTCCGTAATCAGGCAAATTGCCGTGGCCTGGCCTGATCTGGTCATATAACAAATCTTCATCAGCGGCCTGGTCAGTTCGTTAGCTTTTCAGCGATCATATTATACCATATACATATATATGATGCTCCAAGTGTCACTAGTTGAGTCGAACATATCATAGCATGAGTTGTCGAACATATCATAGTTGAGTCGAACATATCATAGCAACTATTAATTAGTTAAACTGACACTTTAACTGAAATGTCCATCAAAACACATATCGTCAGGTTTCGCTAATGTCAATTAGATATTCCGTCAAGTAATTCGACTACCCATCAATATTTTGTAAGGAGGACTGAAAACTTAATGGTGATGGAATGTAGATTGAACGAGTTCCGTTCCTTTTAAGTATTTACACTATTTAGCAAATTAATTGTGCGTTATCATATACTTCTTTCGCTATGCACATAGTCAATATCTGAATTGTGGTAAATTAAAGCATCAAGCACCATAAATACCCGAAAAATTTATAGTAGTATGCCCTATGTATACTTTTCACCAGGAAATACAAGACTTCTGAAATATACCCTATCAGGTTGAGTGGCGCTAGACGCCAGCAAAAAGATGCTAGGATAAAACATCCCGCCTTGCCTCAACGGACTGGATCCAAACGGCGACAGCAAGGCCGATTCTTAATTACGACTGCCTTTTCTGGTGAGCGGCAATGGACATAGTAAACAGAGTTGTACTTTACTACATACGCCTTGGCTACGATTCCTTGGCATTAAGCCTGCGTTAAACGTCCCAACTCATCTTCTCCTGCTCGACCTCTTTGTGAGAGGTCATGCCGCAAAATTTACCGACACGCTTAAGGAATCGGGACAGTATGAGCCAAGGACCTTTGGCCACAGCAGTGTTAAGCAAGGGCTAACTACTTGGTCTCCCACTTTGCTTTTCAAACGAAGATATCAGCCGACCATATGAGATGAGGAGAAATGGAATTACATATAGGCACGGTAATAGGGCCTTTCCGAATTCGTGTCTCCGACTTGGTCTTGATCTCCGGATAACAGATTATGACGTCAGCGTTTTAGCTGACCTATTATAACAGTTATAGGAGATCAAGATGATCAAGATAGACTGTCCGGTTTCTCTGGCTTGTCTTGTTTTGACATTTCGGAAAAATGGTGACTGGTGGTGTAAATATGGTGACTGGTCCGCGTTAAAATCTAAATTGTGCGGGCTGCGCGTGCTATATTCGAGTAAAATGAACATGAGACCCGCGAAACATTTTGAATCAATCGCGACAGTAAAAGTTAGTGTGGTTCGCGTTGTAATTATTTAATAAATTGTGAAAACCGATTATATTGTTGATTCGATGTCAACTGCGGCTTTGAGCTACGAGTGTTCCTAAGAGCAATTGCTGCCTCTGAGAGTTTCCCCCAAGTGAAGTTACAAAACGACATAGATTTCCGGTAGGAATTATACTTTTATTGTGCTGTTTCAATATGAAAACTCTTAATTTCTTACAGAGAATTGTATTTATGGTTAGCTGAAGTAATGTCTGGAAATGCTCCACCCGAACATAATGCTCAATCGAACCTGTTTCTTATTGAGAACTTCAAGGTAAATAATTTTAAACTGGGTTTTAGATTAATGCTACGGAATTTGATTGATTTGAAATTTCTTGCAGAATTTAGTCGAAGCAACTCAAATACCCGAGTCTCAAAAGGACCTGCTCCAGATTGTGGCGGAAAAGTATATGAAAAAGAGATTCAAAAAAGTACTGCTGGTGAAGGCGTAAGCAGTTTGAATGAAGAACGACTCCCTGATGGTGAAGATATTCATCAGGATGATTATAAAGGCGAATCTGTGCAGTAATTTATGATGCATTTTATATATAATTGTTACATTTCTGTAGTTTATTTGCATGATTTTTGGTTGGAAGTAAATGCATTTTCATTCAAACTGATTGATCTGATGTTTTTGTGAGAAATGATGGGAATTAAATATCGTATTCTGCCGAATAAGGATAGATTTATAGATTAATATGCGCGTATCTAGGTTCCCACAGTGGTATAGGTTCACCATGAGTCTTGTTTTTAAACCTAGATTCACTTTTTTACCCATCAACCTTTATATCGAAAAGCGAAATCAAGAGAGCTTATAACTCATACCACCACGTCTACAGCATTGTAAAGTAGCTGATCTTTAATACTTTTTGATAAGATAATCCAACAGCATCAAATCGGTTCAATCCACTGTTTAATTATTCAAACAGCAGAGAAGATCATATTTACCAAATCAAACGGCCATCTTACTTATATAGGTTTATAATTTCATATTCGCTAATGCAACTAACAGTCTACAGAATTTCGATTGTAAAGTTCTACAAAAACGCAAACATCAGAATCATTAAATGTCACTTTAAACTTAGCATCAATACTAGTAAGATATAAGGCACATTGTTTTCGATTGTTAATAATTTGATCAGTAAATGATCGAAGATAAAGGAACATCAAATCAGTTATTGTCATGTTGAGTATTTGAAACTTTTTGAGTTATTTTCACGTTCGTTTCACTCTTTAGCTGTGCATGAGATTCAACCGTTTTACTTTGAATTACTGGTGTAATTTCGGAGTCCTCTGTATCGGAAATATAACCGTCATCTCCTGTTCAACCATTCGTTCCCAAATCTTGTACTGACTGAGAAAACAAACAATTTCGCCAATAGTCATTTGACGATGGTGATATCGATCTTCGTATCCTGGCAAAAATCAAATACCCATTTTTTCGATTACGTCCAGATTCAATTCACGTCCATCAACAGCAGGCAAATGTTCAACTTCCAGCCCCTTTTCCTTGATACTTTCTTCCATTTTAGTATTCGTTCAGTACGCCGAAGGAGGTTGATCATGTAGATTTTGTTAAAATGTAGTCGATCTCTAGAAAAGGAATAAGTGCTTTGGTTTGAAATTGAAAGACAGAAGCATTTTCGAATAATACCTACCTTTTCGGATATCAATGTAGTCTTGTAAATATCCCGGCAATTTCACAATTTCCTTTTTTATGTCATTAATAATATTCAATTTGATATAAATTAATTGCTGATGGTCCCGTTCGATAGGTTCATTTTTGTCCAGCGGTGAAATTATATAGCCATATTGACGTTCATTTCTTATCACCATATCCAGCCCGGCTATTTTTGCTGCAATCGTAAAAATGGTTACATCATCATCGGGTCCATCGTACAATATGCTCTGGTTGTTTTCTTATTGGTACTTCAGGAAACGATGAGAATCAAAGGTTAGCAAAATGCAGCCTCACTCACAAAAAGTAACCTATCATGACGTCTTGATGACTATCATGAACTGTTATACAGGGGAAAAATGTCAAGCCGTAGACAAACTATTCGGACAGGCTAAACTTGATGTGACGTCACATTCTGATATAACAAGCTAAAGACCAAGGTGAAGACGACAATTCGGAAAGACCCTTAGTATCTACACCTTCAGGGTTCCTAATCACTTTAGTATTTTTCAGGTGGAGATCTTTGCAATCCAAAAAGCTGCAATACAAATAAATATCAAGGATACTACACAGACCAGAATCAACATTTTCGTAGACATTGAAGGTGTAGTAAAAGCACTGATGTCTCATACATGTAAATCGAAGCGCATATTTGACTTTATTTTGACCCTGAACAGGTAAAGCAGCAACAGAAGAGTCAGAATTAGGGCCATACAATCTCGCAGCTACTAAATTCCACTAACCCAAGCTGTCTGCAAACAGCTGGTGGACATCATTACCGGCAACTGTCCATCCGTCAAAGCAATGTTTTATTGTTTTCCATACCAAGCATTGAAACCCTGATGAAAACCGAAATCGCTACTATTGCAACCAATTTGATCGATGTTGATAATTAGAGGGGCTAAAAATTTCCATTTCCACGGCTTCATTGCGAAAAAGAAGAGTAGCAAGAGCAGAGCTCCACACGCCGATCTGGGACGGATACAAAAAGAAAATATTTTATTTATTTATTTATTTATTCATTGCCAGTTTTACCAACAAAATAATTACTACAGAAAATACAATTAATCGTTTGGATATACGGACACTTGAACATTTCACCAGTATGATCAAAGTCGAACATTTGATACTCGGAGTTATAGCTTCGGGCTATTGCGCAGGTTGGTTCATTTAATCCATAATTGGTCTTCTGAAACGAGATGGATAAGGCGCTATGAAGTCTACGTTCACCGTGGCGAACACGAAAGCTCAGTTTAGAGTTCACGTTTCCTTTGAGTAATTTCACAGTAAATAGAGCTTTGAAGCTTTGATGTCGAGTTTCAAGAGTGTAAATGGTAAATAATTGCAAGCGGTTTTCATCAGGAGACAAACGAAAAGGACCAGACCAGCGGAAAGAACTAAGAACAAAAATTAAAAATTTCTTTTGGACAGACTCAATGCGATCTATGTGCACCTTATAATATAGAGACCACGTCAAGCACCCATATTCTAGGATACGACGAACCAGAGAGCAGTATAGGATTTTGGTCACACGAATGCCATTGAATTCTTTAGATTGTCTCCTTAGAAGCCAGGTGCACAGTTGGCTTTTATTATTATTGAGTCAATTTGATCATTAAAGTAAAAGCAGAGTTTAATAGTACTCCTTAGTCACGAGTTTTATTGGAACGAGTTCATAGAGTGTCATTTAAAGAATAACTAAAATTAATGGGACATGATTTGTGGTAGAAAGAGATAGCTGAGCATTACAGCCTGAATGGAGCCTTAGCCTATTTAATGCTCCGCCTCCATTCGTCTCGGTTCGGCGGCCGCGTCCTCCGGTTCGGTGCTCCCAAAAATAAACTGCTGTTAGCATCTATTGAATCTTCCCAGTGCTTGTGTGGCTTACCGGCTGGCCTGGCTCCGCTCGATCGCCCCTTGAGAGCCCGCTTGGGGATTCAATGGTCACTTATTTGTTCGACGTTTCCAGCCCATTACAGTTTTTATAATCGTATGGTGTTATACATGGTATACAGCTCGTTATTATAATGGATTCGGCGTCCATCTTCTTCCCATATAAGATGTGGTATTCGGACGGCTCAAAGATGGATTATGGAATCGGAGTTGCAAATTGTACTTTCATTTCCTTAAGGGCGCCACTTTCTAGAGTACACACATTTGCGAAATACAAGGAACACTAAAATGGTCAGCATGAAGATTCTATCGGATAGCCAAGCGATTTTTAATGCTATTAACCGCGATCAAATAAACACGGTTATTCTCTTAGAGGTGAGAGAGATCTTTTTTGAAATAGGGGCATAAAACAGACTCAAACTGATATGGGTCTTTGAACCATATTATTTTTAAATTTATACTATGTATATGTTATGTTATTTTTTTAAAGTTATATATGTTATATTAGATTTTTGTTTATTATTATGATTAAAACAACAAAAAACAGCAGTTCAGTGTACACTTTTGCAAACATGAAAAAAGTTTCTTAAAATTACCCTTTTGATTGAATGAACTGTCATTCAAATTTTGTTCTAAAATAGTGGAAATTGAACACAAAATGGGAATTTAGTGTGCGAAAATAGAAAAGAAAATATTCATGAATGTTGTTTTAACATTTTGAACCAGTTTCAAACTATCCATATAAATTTGAATTACATATCCCGCTCAAAATCTAAATCACTTCGGCCAATTCGAACATCTCACCTGGGGTGTGTTCAATGTGCATGCTATAGCTGCTCCAAAAGCATAGCATAGCATCACTTTAGCAAGTGTCAAAATTTGCAGTAGCTAGGTGAAGCAGCTATGGATATTGGACAGCCAAGAGCTGCTACGTAGCAGCTCTTGTCTGCTACGTAGGTCGGTTTTTACACAGCTCAACTCAATAACAAATTTTTTTTCCAGTTTTTTAGCTTTAGTCTTTGTATTTACGTGGATCAGCTCACCATTTGCCTTGCACTTTGGAAATTGTTGAAACTTCTGAGTTTTCACCATACAGCTGCAGAAACTATTAAAATGTTCCTAACATATTCAAAACTTCACTTATTCCCGGCTTTTGGCACTATATCTGTGAAAAAGAGCGAAACCTTGAAAATTTCATGGTACACGAATCAGTGTATCCGGCCTGTTGCACTTTACACCCGCCTTCTAAAAAATCAAGATGAGTTGCGCTGTGTAAAAGCCTACTTAAAACTCGAGTTGAGTGGAAGAGTTCAAAAGCCCGTATTTAGTTTATAATTGCACTATACTCAAATCTATTGTTCACCTTCTTTACCACCAAAGCGCGAAACTTACGTGTACGCACGGCCATTTTGCCTTAGCTATTTTCTTGCTATCCTCCAGACTGCGAGCAGCGAATAGCTGCTACCTTAGCAGCTATTCCGGAACCTTGGACAGTCCGATTGTCAAATAGCAAGCATCAGAAAGTAGCTATTTCGTGGCATTCGACAGCCAGAGCTGATAAAATAGCAGGTAATAGCTGCTATAGCAAGAATATTGAACACACTCCTGATTTCGTTGTCAGCAATAAATCTACCTCATTTGAGTAACGTGCGAACGTACTATGAATTTTAGAGCAAAAAAGGCACTTTTTGACATACGCAAACAGGAGTGAACATAAGTGCCCATACAGCGCATAAGCGAACGTATGTCAAATCATATCTCATCATCACTTTACGTACGGACAGCTCATAGCAAAAATTGCTTAATGAGCATGCCACTTTTCTGGCTGTTCGGAAAGTTATGTTTGAGTGCAACATATGCTTTGCGTGGTTTACTTTAATTCTGCGACATTTCCTCAACCTCAACTGTAAATCCAACTCCTACAAATTTCAAAGCAATCTCAAAATACCTTGGTAAATATTCTGACTATCCAAACAGCCTAGTGATAAATGTACTAAGCTTCTCACCATATCACAATCCTCACAATCACAAACTATGTTAACCCAAATAACATCCTTTCAATAGCCGCATTTATAACGTGGTTTCAAAGTGGATTAGGATTAATCAAGCTGCGTTGTATACCCGCAGTGGATTGATTTCAGATAAGTCGATCCGATTACGAAATTTTACAGGATTGGATCGACTTGGGCGTTAAAAGACCCGGATCGAGCGATTGAGGATTGAGAAATTCGAAGTCCACTTGAGTTCTATTCGTATATGTGACGTTCCGATGCGATATACTTCACTTTAGTAGAACTAGCTGCGTTTTATTCGGTTAATCCACGTTAATCCAGTCGCACCAAAAACTTACTTTGAAGTTTCATTTCCATCCATTCCAAGCCAAGTCAGTCCAAGTCGGCCCGGCTAATATACGAGGCCACTGAGTCCCTACACGGGAAGCTAAGATGCTGCTTTATAATTGCCTTTAGTCGAGACGCAGGACCGGTACGGTGCACTCGACGGCCCAATATATTGTGACGGCCTGACAAAATCGGTAATAATCTCTCCTCCACAGACGCCAGAATGTAACTGTAACCTTACTTTCCCCCTGCCATCAAACCCTTATCCCAAATTTCCTTCACTCCTCTAAACTAATTCCTTCCTAGTGTTGCTCCAAAAATGCAATTTTCCAGGGGTTTTTCTGGGTTTTCTCCTCTGGGTTATAAGTTACAGAAAAAAAGTACAGACTAACTTTAAGCTAAAATCTTGGTATAGTTATAAAACTATTAGATCTAAAGCATGGGACTGTCTTCGATTTCACTTGAAATTTTCATACAAAATTTCACGTGAAGTTTGTTTCGGTGAAAATTTAGAGAGCTGTACTCAGTTCTTAGCGTAAAAAAATGCTTAGAAGTTGCGTTCGCTTCGAAAATGCAGATGGCATTGACACATGTTTCCAATCTTTCACGCCAATTTAGGATGTACAGTTCATTCTTTCGAGCTAAAGAGTGACATTTGGTGTTTGAATTTGAAAATTGAATTGTGCAAATGTCGTTCCAATAAGAAAAAAAACGATGAGCAGTAGAAGAATCGTGCAGATTTTGAGTGCGTATTCTACCACATGTGCTCCAACCTGTTTCGAGTACAAAATCACTTTGATCTTAACATTGCATTTAAACTCATAGGGTGGAAAAGATTTCAGGAATTTCAAGATTTAGGAGAGCCAAACACTGCAAAACTTTGAAAGCAGCATAACACAACGTAAACAAAGAAAATGCTTAGTGCTTGCAGCACTTTACCAGCACTGCAACTAAAAGTCTCCCACAATTGCCTATCGATCTTGATTTTATCCGATGATTTCGTCGAAAGTTACAGGGATAGAAGGATGTTTGGGATCAAAAAATTTCTAGAACTTAAAATATTTCAACACTGGTAACTTATTTTCATTGTAAATGTTCGCGATATGAATACTTAATGTAAGCATTTATTGATACGAAAATAGCAAAAAACGCCTTGCGCTGGCAACAGTTTGCTAGCATCAAAGCCAAAAAAATATATCACGCCTGCCTCACATTGAAATCAACCTACTCTGCTAATTTCGTTTTGATCCGATGACTGCATTGCAAGTTAATAAATTTAGGGTTACCAGTTGCAAAAGTTTTCAAATTTTCGAAAACTTAATATTTGTTTATTTTCACTACAAAATCATTACCGTTTTGAAATTTTACGATAAAATCGCTTAATAAAGATATTGCAAATGAATACAAAACCAGTAACAGCTGGCAACCCTATAATGATTTTCTACCAGATTCCTTCTGAATAATAGGTCTGTTCCCGTACTTTCAGTCACTAAATTTTCCTGAATTTTACTGAATTTTGTGATGGGGGAATTCATGAAAAGTACGGGAACGCTCTTGTTGCATTTCCGGAAAATCGACGAACAAAAGTGTCAGTTTTCGGTTTTTGGGAGAGAAATAGTGATTATAAAGTCATCCTAAGCGGTGACAAATTATCGCCACAAAAATATTCAACGTTCATAACAACATTGGGCAAAAAATATGTTGCTTGCCGCGTACATTTGAAAATATTTACTCGCGACACACAGTTAGACACATTTCATAGAGTACGGGAATGGCTTCATTACAATTAATCGCGATTAATCGCAATTAATCGTAGTACGGGAACAGACCTAATGCCTATAATAAGTTCCATATATGAAATTCGTTTTGATATTTTCCTGAGCAAATTTTCAAAGCCCAAGACACCAAAATTACTATATCTGGCAGCACCAACCGAACTTTTCAACCAAATACGGCTTAGAATAAGATTCAGCTACTTTGCCAATTTCACAAAAATCTGATAATTTTTAAATTCATGGAGCTAAAAGCATTTTTTTTTCTTTATAATTTTTCAAGATGGTACCACTGGCACAGAGTTGTCCGCATTTCCAAATCACTTCTATCGGGCCTGGTCCTACTCAATACATTCTGTGAATTTCATTTGTATCTGACAATTGGGTCGTGAGTACTCGTGAACAGAGGTTTTTTATGCTTAAAGTAGAGGTAAATTGGAGGAGGGTTACCGTTCTTGTCCGATGCGAAATTTCAAAAGTTTTCCTTTGATTGTATAGACAAAGCACAATGTTTCTATTTGAGTTGGTTTCACTGCAAAAGACGAAAATTTGTCAGGAGAGTAGATAATTTGAATGTTTTCACATTCAAGCCCTACCGTAGCTGCAGGGTTGCCAGCACAAGTCTACAACTCAGAAACAACAATATGTCCTGTAAGTTTCATAATGATATGGTAATCTGGTCCAAAGTTATCGCAATTCAAAATTTTTCAAAATTTTCCAATTTCATTTTAGGGGCCTAGCGCACACATAGGATTAAAAATTTCAAAAAACATTATCATATTCATATTTGGAACACGTTTGAAATTCAATCCATAAACTTTATTTTTGCGAAAGTTTTTTTTTGATAGAAAAATAGGTATATTTTAAATATCACTAAAATGGCCGCCGGCGCCAAAAGGTTAAAGACTATTTCTTGTGCGACCTGGCACTATTCTGCACATACACTAATATATTCTGAAAATTTCAGTTCAATCGGATGGCACGTTTCTGAGATTTTTTCACTGAAATTTTTTGATGATATGTACACTCGTATATATATATATATATAATCGTATATATATATATATATATATATATATATATATATATATATATATATATCCATATATATATGTATATATATATATATATATATATATATATATATATATATATATATATATGTATATATATTCATATATATAAATATACATATATATATATATATATATATATATATATATATATATATATATATATATATATATATATATATATATATATATGTATATATATATATATATATCGTCGCTGTGAAATCAAACCGGCATATCTGCAAAATACACATTCTTCACTAGAGCGCTTTAAAGTTTTCGCATGTGGGCTATTTCCACGTGAATGCAAAGCGGCAAAACACCATTAGACGGGTTTTTATTCAACTTTACGATATGCCGGTGCGACTTAAAAATAGAGGGGAAAATAAGGAATTTTTTGATACCAAAAACTCAAAAACTCAATTTTTGCAGATATGCCGGTTTGATTTCACAGCGACGATATGTATATATAGATATATGAATTTTTGGCCAAAGTTATTTTAATATTAATTAATTAGTAAAAAGCTTCACGATTAACTCAGCAGGTACCAGCCTGAAGCCATAATAAGTTAGTGCCTTTAGGTATAGGTCAAATTTATAATTTAATTTAAGCTGAATAAAATGTTTGTTTGGAATAATTTGTGGTAGTTTTCTATTCACAATCAAACAAATCCAAATTCACAAAATTAAAAACGTTAATCGCAATGCAAATTTTAGGAAACACCGAGCAAATGTTTTTAGGTCGGTGAAAAATTTCTAAAAGTATGAACAAAGTAAAGTATGTGAGCAAAAACACAGACAATTTGAAATTGTAATGTTATTTTGCTATGAAAATACGAGTAAGTCTTGCTCATGCATGAAACATTCGATGTTTTGCGTTGTTTTGGCGTTGAAGTTTACAAACTGCATCAGCATCCATGCTCAATTGATTTGCATTATTATGGACTGATAGACGTACAACCAAAAAAATATATATTCATATGTTTTCGCTTCAATTAAACCGGCAGTGAAAGAAGTTCATGATAGAAGCAGCGGTGCAGCCAGCAATCGTCATTCTATACGATATGGCGTCACACCAGTTACCTTTTTAAGCCTTTTTATAATGTAACTAGTTTCTTCGTAACGGCAAACTATTCATTGCTCTGGAAGCAGATGTGTTCATGCAACCAAGCAGAAATATGTGCCTTTCGTAAAAGAAGATCAAACAATTACAGTCTGTAATCGAAATCATGAAACATTCGAAGTAGAAAGACATTTTTTTGCGAGGTAGGTTAAGTTAAAGATGCAAGTTAATTTTAATAATTAATAGCTAGGAATAGTAGTTAATAGTATCTTGGCAAGGGCTAGCGATATTGTTGTCCAAATTGTGTTAATAAACGTCAAATCGAGTGAAACATCAAATCTAAGCATATATATTTAGATTGCTCACTGTATTTCGATCCTCTACGCATTTATTCATTATGCTAAAATCTGTATCTTTTGCAGTATATACTGTACAAAGAATACAGTCACTTATCTGTCTGCACTGTGCTACAGATTGAGGACAACCATAGTAAATCAGAATGAAGTAGAAGGTACACCACCTATCTGAAGATGGTCTCTCAAAAGACGCTTGCATACAATAGATATCTGATTTCATATAGTACACGAAACTCGAAACACAAAACCTTCATACAAAGGTTATTGCTATGCCGTCGTGATAGTTAAAAGCCAGTCATATCAGAAGCGACCTGTAGGATATTAAAAACGGTTTTTCTTCTTAACACTGCCACACGGTGCTAGATATTAATTTCTTTATGTCCATGGAATCGTGCAAAGTGAAAAAACCAGACAAGGGTAAAATCAGAAAGGCATTTCGAAGGGAGTAGTTGCTGAGGTAATACACAGGGTTTCTTACATACATGAATGCACCAGTGTAGAGACACCATGGTATGATATCAAAAGAATTGGAACAGTTGTTCTGAACAATAATAAATATCAAGCAACCATTAGACCTACATATATAATTCATATGTATAGAATCGTGTTATATAGAAATAAAACTAAATGAAATGGCAAAAAAATGAAATTTTACACAGAATCTTCGCATACTTCTTTAAGTAGAATTGATGCAATCCAGCCACCCTTTCATGAAGTTTCCAGGCATTTTGAAAACAATACAAACTTCTGTAGGTAGGTAGGTATATAAAAATATATGAATGCGAATTCACAATGAAGGAGCTTCTCTTGCATACGAAGACTGAATCAGAATTGATTTTCAAATGAACCGCAACACGGTGAAGCGCAGTTTTATTATAACGTATTTATGCTTAAAACTCGCGCTTCTTCGGACTTTTTCGTGAGGATTCTGAATAAAAGGACAGCGGGAAAGATAAAAATAATGTTTTTAGTACCAAAACAATACACCTTTTGCATTAGCAAACATGCAAAAGGTAGAAGCTACTAATCAGTTGATTGGGCTCTCGGTATACAGAATAAGAAGCTAAAAGTCCGTTAAACGGCAAAATAATGGGTGTTCCGCAGTTGAATGTGATTATTTAGACCAGAGTATCCTTGAAATAACCTCTTAAAAAAGCAATAAAATTAGAATGAAATTTATTTTTACTTCAGCTAGCAGAATTTTTAGGTTAAAGATGGAGTGGACAATGAAAGATATTTAATTATTTAACATATTTATTCAAATTAAGTTCTGAACATAAAACACGTCTTTTTGGCACTAATGACTATGTTAGACAAATTTGGCTGTGCACTGAGTCGCTGTGAACACTTATACAACTTGTACTTATGTATGGGTATTGTTGATAGGAATGATAGTTAACAGGTATTACAACATCTTCCTTTCAAAATAAGATGACATTTTTTTTTAGTAAGTTCTAAGTTTCCATTTAAATTCAAAAATTCTGTACACTAAATTTATTGTAAGAAGCTTCTGCTTGTAATTCATTAGTATAGAGGCTTTATACAAAAATTATCTTTATGCTCATAATAATACTGATCCAATCCACAAATGTTTTTAAATATATAATAGTTAGTAATATAATTCATAGCAATGTCCAAAGGTACGATATAGCATTTCATTCAAAGTTGAGAAGCTACTTCGGCTAATACATAATGTGTCTTTAGCCCAAGATAAGTGTCTTGAGATCCTTTACGGATAGGTCAGTCTGTCTGGCAATATTATTGTTCTACCAAAACGAGTCTGGTACCCATTACTCCCATTGGAGTTCATGATGTTGGGTTGGTTGTCAACATTTGATGTTGGCTGATTTGTAATATTAGAGTTTGTGCTAGATAATATTCTTTGACCGTTTCTACAAGGACTTTTGCTCAATAAACTTGGTATCAGTTGTTCCGTATTATCTTTATATACATTAGGATCCTTGTTTGTATCACGTAAAATATGTTCGCGATTTCGACGAAATTTTTATTACTTTCATCTGTTACAAGATATGACCTAGGCTCTTTACAATGACTTAAAACAGTGCCAGGATACAATATTGAAGTAGGTGATCTTTAATAGTATATTTTCTCTCCATTCCGTAATGGCTTTAAAGATTTTGTATGCCTGTCAAAATACAGTTTCATTTTTGACTGCTTGTTTTGAATATGATTTGCATAATCTTCGGTGTTAACTAACTTGGGTTTTAAGCTAGAACTACACTGGTCTCACGTAACGTGAGCTCACGTGTGGTCACATCAGCTGACCACACGTGTGATAGATCTGCAGTAGCATTTTGTATGGTTAGAACTACACTGGCGACACGCCACACGGCTCATGTGAGCTCACGTGAGCTCACGTTTTTGATAATCTGCAAATTCAGATTTTTGAGCTCACGTGAGAGCACGTTTAGCCAATATTTTTACCGCATGGTATTTGATTTGATTGAAATGTATAAGGTAAGTGATTTGTTGCAAATGTATATGCATGAATACTTGTGAAATGGCCAAATACATTGATGCTGGTAAATTGTGGGAAAAAATTGTAACAGAATTTTTATGTGCGCAGCGAAATTTAGTTAAACCTCAAACCGTCGATATGCAATTGCAACACACGTGAGCTGCTAGCATGAGACAAGTGTAGCTCCAAGCGTGAGCTCATGCCTCCACACGCATAACGTGACGACACGTGAGCTCACGTTACGTGAGGCCAGTGTAGTTCTAGCTTTAGGCCGTTTTGGTTTGCGGCAAGCTTATTTCGAAGTTTTCTTGACATAAGAAGCTCAGCCGGAGACAGTCCGCTTGAATTTGGTGTTGAACGATATTGCAGAAGTGCAGAATACATGTCAGAATTTGTTTCGAGACACTTTTGGAAAATGCTTTTGATTGAGCGTATTGTTCGTTCTGCAAGGCCATTTGATCGTGGGAGATAAGGGCTGGATGTAATATGCTGTATGTCCCAATCACTACTGAATTTTGTAAACTCGGCAGAGTTGAATGGGGGACCTTTATCAGATATCATTATGCGTGGTATACCATGACGAGCGAAAATTGATTTTATTTGTATTAAAACCAAAGATGTGTTGTGACCCGAAGAGAGCAGAGCAATTTCTGGATAAGACGAATATTAGTCAACAACAATTAAATATGTACATTTGTTAAATCAAATAACTTTATACCAGGGAAGAACCACGATGTCGTGTGGTATCAACGGTTGCTTTTGATTATTGGACCTATGACGCGTGCATGCTTCGCAACTACTGACAAGATTAAAGATATCATTATTTATGTTTGGCCAATATACAACACGCCTGGCTAGATTCCTGCACTTTTCGATACCTAAATGTCCTTCATGTATTCGACGTTATATGTCTTTGCGTAATGCAGCTGGTATAATTAAACTTTCAGACTTAAACAGTAAGTCATCGAAGGAAAAGATTTCATCACGTATATTAAAGTAAGGTCGGACATCTTCATCTAGCTAATCTTTCCGGTTAGGCCATCGTTCGACAAAGAGTTTCTCCAGTTTTGATAATACTGGATCATTTTTTGTTGCTATTTTAAATTCATTTAGTCAAGCGTCCGTTGTAAAAAGAGATGAAGTGAGAAGATTACAGTTTAGAATAGTTTCTTCATCTATCTCAGGTAAAGCAAATCTTGATAAAGGTGCACGAGAAAGTGTGTCGGCGATGTATAAGTGTTTACCTGGCTTATAATTAACTTTCAAAACATATGCTGCGAGCTTAAGCATAATTCGTTGCAGTAGAGGGGGAACTTTGTAAAGAGGTTTTAAAAATAAGGAGACTAAGGGCTTGTGGTCGGTTTCGACTGTGACTGTATGGCCATAGACATACTGGTGAAATTTTGTGCAACCATACAAATTTGCAAAAACTTCCTTCTGAATTTGAGCATATCCCTTCTGTGACTCCGTTAAAGTAGCAGACCCGTATGCAATTGGTTTTCCATCCTGTGATATTACAGCTCCGACTGCATCTTTAGAGGCATCTGTACTTAGAGTTATCGGCTTGTTAAGATTAAAATATGCGAGTGTCGGACTATTCTTGAGGGTTTGTTTTAGATTGTTAAATTCTCTATCATGTGTCTCATTCCAATGCCACAATACCTCTTTTTTTAATAATTCTCGTAAGTGACTAGTTTTTGACGACAAATTTTCAATATAACTTCCCAAATAATTAACCATTCCTAGAAATCTCTGTAGATCAGATACTGATTTAGGACGTTGCATTTGACATATTGCTTCAATTTTCATTGAGTCGGGATGCACTCCATGTTTATTAAAAATATGTCCTAAATATGAGATTTCAGTTAAACTAAATTTAGATTTTGACCTGTTAAATTTAAGGCCAACTTTCCTAGCTCTTTCCAGCACTAGCCTTAATGTAGAGCTATGCTCAGCTTTAGTTTTACCGAAAATTAAAAAATCATCAATATGAATTATTAAATTTGGAATATCTGAGAACAAGCTTATCATTTTGGCATGAAAAATTGCTGGGGCAGCATTTATTCCAAAAGGCAAGCGAAGAAATTTGTATTTACTGAATGGAGTTATGAAAGTACATAGCTTAGATAAATATTCATCGAGTGGTATTGCCCAGAATCCCAAATTTGCATCCAAAGATGTGAAAACTTTCGCATGACACAACTGAGCTTTGATGTCATCTAATTGAATTGCGATAAACTCATTGCGTTCGATTGTGCTCCCGTATCGAGTTGACAGATGACTTTCCTCCCGTTGATAAATATTTCAACATTCCATGCACTTGAACTGCTACTGAGATTATTACAAGTCAATGCGCCCAAAAACAAAGTCTCGTCTGGCTGTAATTGACTGCTGTTATTGTGTGAATCAATACTCTTGACTTTGAGTGATGATCGGCACATTGATGCGAAATGATTTTTTTGTGGCAGTTGTGTCAAATAACTCCCAATGCAGGGCACCTAAATCTATGTGTTTGACCACAATCGCGACATTTACCATGGTTTAACGGGATATTATTACGACTGTTTGATCCCGTTGTACTGCTTGTTTGAATTCGGCTTGATTGTTGATCTTTTCGATGTGGTTGACGTGTACTAAAGCTTTGCATTGGTGTTTGTGACTTTGAATAAGTATGATGTTGTGGTTGATTCACTATAGAAGAATATGACTGCCTTGGTTTGTGTTTGTGAAGAGCTCCAATAACTGCATTATCAGATAAATGTGGTGACGCAATACCCTGTTGAAGCTGTTGTGCATGTAATTTAGTTAATTCTAAATTTTTTGCAATTTCCACTGCCTTGTCTAATTTGATGTTTCCTTCAGCAAGCAGTCTCTCTTTTATGGGAATGAAATTTTGGCTTAAGCCACAAACAAAAATATCTCTGACTAATTCTTCACGTAACTCACTGAACTCACAGGTTAGGCTAAGATTTTTTAGCGCTGTGATATAATCGTCTATAGACTCATCAAATCTTTGATTTCTGTAAAAGAACTTGTGGCGCTCAATCGCAATATTTGCCTTTGGCATAAAGTACTCTTCAAATTTGGCGATGAGTTCATTATATTTGACAGTATCCACATTTTAATTGAATGAATTGAAAACTCGAAGCGATCCTGAGCCCATGCAATGAAGTAGTATGGCAACTTTTTTATCGTCTGAGAAGTCTTCAACTCCCGTAGCACGAGCGTAAATTTTAAGTTGAGTTACCCAGTTATTCCATGTCATAGGTAGATTTGACGAATTCCATTCTAGTGGCGGCATGGCAAATGAAGTAAATGATGGATTGATGACAGTCATTTTGTCATCAGTAGAAGGACCAGCCGTGGGCCTTTGATTCGCACTTAATGTTAACTTTTCTGGTGGCATTATCGTATATATAATTCAAATTTTTTTTTTAAAACACACCTGACACCATGTTAAAGATGGAGTGGACAATGAAAGATATTTAATTATTTAACATATTTATTCAAATTAAGCTCTGAACATAAAATACGTCTTTTTGGCACTAATGACTATGTTAGACTAATTTGGCTGTACACTGAGTCGCTGTGAATACTTATACAACTTGTACTTATCTATGGGTATTGTTGATAGGAATGATAGTTAACAGGTATTACAACAAACGACATAGCACGTATTCCTATGTAACATAGCGCAGCATTTATAGTTACATACACAATGCACATATCATGTTGAGCTATAAAATATAGCTTCGAATAATATCTACGTAGTGCGTACTCCTATGTGACATAGCGTGGCAGTTATAGTCACATATGCTATGTATATAGTCGTCTGAGCTCTACAATATAGCTTTACAGCGAAAATTTCCGTACATTATGAGATTTGCTGCTATACACATAGTCCCGACTCTAGTGCACACACTTAAGTTTAAAGTGCTCAAGTAATCATACTTTTAAATTTAACTTTTTTTCTATGATGATGCCAAGATTCAGAGAATGGTTTTTGCTAATATTCGAAGAAGAACATTAGTATTAAAATCAATTTGGCCAAAAATTCATATTTCTATATATATATATATATATATATATATATATATATATATATATATATATATATATATATATATATATATATATATATATATATATATATATATATATATATATATATATATATATATATGTATATATATATATATATATATATATATATATATATATATATATATATATATATATATATATATGTATATATATATTTTAGTGATATTTTAGTGATATTTTAATGTTAGTGATATTTTAAATATACCTATTTTTCTGTCAAAAAATAACTTTTGCAAAAATAAAGTTCATATAATGATATCTGAACGTGTTTCAAATGTGAATATGATAATGTTTTTGAAATTTTTAATCCTATGTGTGCGCTAGGCGCCTAAAATTAGATTGGGAAAATATGAAAATTTTTGAATTTTGATAACTTTTTATTAGATTATCAGATCATAATGAAACTTACAGGACATACAAATGTTGTTAAGTTGCACACTTGCGTAGTTTTTCATGAACGTGCTGGCAACTCTGTAGCTACGGCAGGCACTGAAAGTGGAAACATTCAAACCATCGAATCTCCTAAAATATGTCCGTTTCGTAGAGTCAAAACCAACTTGTATACAAGTCTCATGCTTTGTCTAAACAGTCAAGGGAAAACTTTGGAATTTTCATCTCGGACAAGAACGGTAACCCTTTCCCAATGTTCCTATATTTTTAGCATAAAAAACTTCTATTCACGGGAACTCACGAACCAATAATCAGATGCAGTTGAAATTTACAGAATACATTGGAATTAAGTAGGACCAGGTCTGATAGAAGCAATTTTGAGTTGTGGGCAACCCTGTGCCAGTGGTGCCATCTTGAAAAATTACAAAGAAAATAAACTGCTATTTGCCCTATGAATTCTGATTCAGTTACCAAATTTTCGTGAAAATAACACAGTAGCTGAACCTTAATCTAGACCGTGTTTGGTAACTGAGTCTAAAAATTCGATTGGTGCTGCCAGCTATGGAAATTTTTGTGTCTTTAGTTCTGAAAATTCGCTCAGGAAAATATAGCTTTTTGCCCTATAACTTCCAATGCAGTCATGAAATCAATACGAATTTCAAACAATTAATGGAACTTATTATAGGCATTATTCAAGCCGAATCTGGTTGAAAAGCCACTTTAGGGTTGCCAACTATTGTTGGTTTCTTGTTTATTTGCAATAGCTTTATTAAACGATTTTATCGTAAAATTTTCAAATGGTAATGCTATTGTAGTGACAATAAACAGCAAATATTAAGTTTTCGATTATTTGAAAAAAAATCGCAGCTGGAAACCCTAAATTTCTTTATACTCCTTTAACTTCGAACGCAGTCATTGGATCGAGACGAAATTCGCAGGGTAGGTTAATTTCAACGTGATGCAGATGTGATACTGGCAAAATGTTGCCAGCACGAGTCTGTAGTGCTTTTTCTGTATCAATAAATGCTTACATTTAGTATTCATACCGGAAACATTTACAATGAAAATAAATAGCCAATGTTTCAATTCCCAAAGTTCTGCAAAATTTTCGGATCGCACGCAGCCCCAAACACCAACTTCAGTTACAGTGCTGCAGGCACTGAGCATTTTCTTCATTGATGTTATATGAGATGCTGCTTTCAAAATTTTGTGAAATAAGCAACTGATAACGAATATAGTTTACAATTGTTTTGCTCTCATAAACTTAGAAATTCATGCTAGTGGTAATATCTGAAACCTTTCCACCACATGAGTTATAATGCATTCTTGAGAGCAAAGTAAAACGTGGTGTTTGAAACATTTTGGCTGTAATAAGCAGCTCGTGTGGTAGAATATGCACTCAAAACCTGCACGATTCTTCTACTGTTCTTCGAACATTAGTGTTTCTAGCGGTTCAGGTGCACTAGAGTTTTTTTTTAACTAGAGCACAGCTACGGCAAAAGAGAAGAGAAACTAAGATAAAGGTTTTTCAAGGGTTGAGATTGAGCTAAGAGAAGGGTTTTTCAAGGACTGAGATTGCGGAAGATAGCTACGCACATTTCGCTTAAACCACGGTGACTGTTACAGCTTACAGATTTACAGATTTTAGGCTGTTCCTTAATCGTATTGGTCTATATGAGAAAAAATCGTGCAATTTAACGGTACAACTGGATCTGCCCGAAAGATTGTAAGAGCTTTGCATTTGACATTGTCTAGTTCCACTAGGGCAGTGCGGCTTACTCCAGTTCATATGTAGGAGTTATACTCAAGTCGAAGCCTCATAAGAGTCTTGTAGATGAGTGCAATGTCTAATTGAGCAACGTATTTCTTACCTTGGTGAAAGAAACAGGCATTTCGTGCTATTTTATGCAATTGAAAAAATTGGTCCAGTCCAGCTAAGTTTCCTGGAGATGATAAAATCTAATAGGTTTAGCGGGGGTGAATCAGAAATATCTATACGATCAATGGAAATAGTGGAACTAGCAGAAGCAGGGGAAGGTTTAAGTTAAAGAAGGCAGCATCGAATTTCGAGCGCGCTAAGCAAAACACGATTCACTGAGCCTCAATTGATAATGCTTCTTTAATTCCTGTTTAACGAGGCAGACATGCGATTTCTATCTTTGCTAACAAGAAGTAGCATCCCGGCAACAGTCGATCAGTGTGTCAAAAGAATATGCAAAATCAAGGGTGTTGTCGACGGTAGAATTATGAATTGGATTAAAAGTGAAGGATAGGAGGATATTTATAAATAAGAAGGGAGTTAAGGAGAGAACAATAACTTGCAGTATCTTAGCATTAGTGTTACGAACACTGGATTGGAGTCTATCCAGAATAAGTTGAAAGTAACGATATACGAGGAAACTTTTAATTCAGTTAACCAGGACGAGTTTGGCTAATCGAACTGGGTGCTAGACCATCACTTTACTAAAGTCAAAAAGATAACCATTCCAGTGATTCCAACCAGTGAGAAATATAAGTAAATCCTCCGTGGAGCGTCCAGAACGGAAACGATACTGACACTCGTTAATATGACGCTACGGCTCAAAATAGCTCATTAATTTTGAATCCACAAGTGAATCAAAGAAACGAGTGCAATCGAGATCATAAGTTAGAGGGATCATAGGCCTCTTTCTTTTACTTAAGGCTGACGTTATGTAAATTTTCATTTAATTGGAGTACTCCAATCAAATACGACACGTAAAATAGTTTGCCCAGAAGTTTAGCTAAGGTGGAGCCGCAGCGCTTCAGTTAGGGTGGTTCAAATATTTTAGAGAAAGTGGGTGGCAGTGATATTGGTCGATAGTTATGTGAGTCAAGTTAGCTCCCGCTCTTAAAAATAGGCACTACCGCAGCTTTTTTGAGTGGCATTGAGAATATTCCCCCACTTAGATATTTGTTTAGTAGTTAATTTAGCGACTTAGCAAGTTTACTTTGTATTTTGGAAGTAAATTAGTATTTATAGGCCAGAAAATCTGGACGAAAAAATGGCTAATCTCCCAAATAAATCCAAATGCAGATTTTTCAACGGAAACATATAGTTGTATTGAGATGAGGAAGATAATGTGAAAAGCCCATTAGGAAATCGTGTGTGCAGCAAAAGTTATTGAAGGTCAAAGGTCACGAAAATCAGTTTTTCTTTAAATATTGTTAACTATCGAATTCGCTCAGCATAGAGATCTGTACAAAAGCTTCATATATTAAATTCATCTACAATAAACATTTTCGAAGATATAAGGTTGAGAGATTTTCACTTCGAGCGCATAATCAATTTTTGTTTGCGTATAGGGGTGTATACAGACTATACGATGCAATTAAGCGTAGAAAGTCCATTTAATCCACCCAAACCCACAATTCTTTCTTTCTCAGGTGTCGTTGAAGTGGAGCTTTCTTCGTAATAACCATACGATCAGAGCTAACGATAACAGCTAAGTGTATCTGACGGTTTTTAAGTTTTCATTGTTGATTAAGCTTTAAGCTAGTTTAAGTATGCACAATTAACATCAAATAAAAATGGCTCCAAATGAATTCAATACCCTATTCTGACACTTTTTCACTTACATGCTTTATAAATTCTTCCAGAAAACAACATGAACTTGTTTTACGTTTGCAAATAAGTCCATTCTTAACTTAATTAATATAAATCTCACTAGTTTCACCAATAAAAACTAGTATCTAGATACCATCCGATCTAATAAGCCACATTTCAATTCAACTACCAATGTGCTTGTTTGCCAAAAATACAACCACTATTTGGAGACATTCAGCGTAATTGTCTTTTGTCGAAAACAATTTTTTCGCCAGCTTTAGGCCTGTTTTTCGAGTATTTTTTCATCCGACAAAGTCACCGGTTTAAATAATTTAAATAAATGGTCCAACTCATTTTCTTTCAATCTTCGTTCTCTTTGTTCACTCGTATTTGCATGTTTAAATACGGTATGTATTCGTGTATTAAGTCGCATACAGATGTAAAAGTACATGTGAATATATGGGTGTTTGTATCGTATATACGAGTATATTGTGCATGGCTAAAATAAATCAACCCATAACAAGAGCTTGAAGTCGAAATGCCACCTAACATTGAATTTTTTGTGAGGTTTATTTTCGAATCATTTGGGCTTTGTAACTTCATACATTGCTTTCGACACGATATTGCCAAGATGTAAACATGTACGAGATATGTGTGAAGATGCTGTGGAAAACAAGATACACACATTGTAAAGCTGGAGGAAAAATGAAACGAGTTTTGGTGGTATTATAAGAAAAAATTAAGACGATCTGGACATATTAAACTTGAAATTGAGAAAACAAGAACAAGCTCATAACACACTTTCAAAATAACAGTGAGCGAAAGAAATTTAAATCCAACACGATTGTGGTCTAAAAAAAAAATCTCATTGCTATGATAAACAATGCAAGAGATCCTCTAATGAAAGAAAACAAAGTAACTGCGTTCGTTTAAAGGAAATAAAATAATTTAGTCATCGTTTTAATAACAAACATTCAAATAAAAAATACAGCATTTTGCCATCAGTTTTCCACAGTGTAGAAATCTGAAATCAATCTTTTAGTCTGCTTGAACCTTGTTATGGTTGGGTTGCTGTGTGACTTTTTTCTTGCTTTCCTCCACTTTTTACGATACGGCCTGCCTTCGCTGGATGTAGGTAACATAACAGATATCTCTATCTGTGTCGGTATGTGTATACGTTTGCAACTTATTAACGTTGAACGCTCAGATTAAACCGTATACGATGATTTCCTGATACACGAAGCTGCCAAACAAGTTTTTGCAAAGTAGCTTCTGGTAACCACTTTTTTATCCACACAGAATTACCACAACTTTTAAATGTATGTGCAGATTTGATCGATTCTATGTATGGACTACGCAGAAACATGCGCTTAAAATCAAAATAAATCTTGTTTTGGTGGTTTTTGAAGCCAGTTGTCGATATTTTGGTCAGCTGAATTGATTGGTTGATCTACATATGTATATGTATCCCCAGCGCTATTTTACAAAGAACCATGTGCCAGAATTTTCTATAAAATAATGTATGTTTCTGGAAAGGCAGTAAAATTAAAATCTCGAGATTCATGAATAATTGTAATATTAATTGAAATTTATCCATACAAAACTGATGTATCTATTAATCATTAAATCAGTAAACTATCTCAAAATCAAGAGTCTTGTGTTTTTCCGGGTGTGCATAAGCGTACCTCATAGATGTGTATATATTCATTGTTTCCACATAGTAGCGCATAACATGTACGGAAGAGGAAACTGATTTACTTGAAATGTTAGCGCGTTTGAATTAAGTTCAGGCGATTGAGTCATTGCTTGAGCTTCCTCTATTAACTTTGTAATTATACTTCGCAAAATGACACTGAATGCTGATATTCGTTAACGCGGGGAGTTTATTTTTTCGATTTTAATGTTGAACAAACGTCAGTGAAGGAGAAGATTCAATTACAAGCTCAATATTATTCATGCAGTTTTTAAACCTTGTTTGGTTTAAAAACTTAATAAATAATGTTGATGCAATATAAAATCTAAGAATAAAACCTCTTAATTAATTAGATTTAATCTTAGAGAGTGATAAATTTTTTTTTGGTTTCACTTTTTGTAGTCTGTGACATCTACCAATTGTCACGCTGTCAACAAACACGGGTTGATTCATTTATTATAGCAAGTGTATGACTAACGATGACCGCGACGCAGGAGCATAGACCATCCTCCTCGGGCAAAGTGTTCATTGTGCCTTTTGCTGCTCAGAGTGCCTTCCGTTAAGCACCCAAGTATAGAGTCCATTCATGAGTAAGTAACCAATACCACGATCTTGTACGATTTCACCCCCTTTTCTATTAATTAATTAATATAAATAAGTTTCTGATTAGTTACTGGTATCTCAGGAATGAATCAATTTAAAAGAGCCACTCACCCAGCTGAGTCATGTGAGCCAGCACACTTCATTCAATCGAAGCCGGTGCTTGCCCTTTATCAAGAAACAGTACCCACAGTGCACGGATCTATCGTTAGCATGACGATCGAATGAATCTGCTTCGTGCTGTGTCGAACCTTTTAAAATCTAGCTTTTTTGCCGCAGAAATTTGATTTATGGGGCATTTCACGTAATGCGGACAATGAAAAAAGTCCAGGTTTCGTTCATAATGTGCATAATGATACTTCTAAAGGATATGAACGTGGTTTCGCTCATAATGTGCATAATGATACTTCTAAAGGATATGAACGTGGATACACAATATTTTTTTCTATAAGGTTTAGTTGCCGAGCTATAAGCTTGTGAATAATTGACAAAATTGATAAAACGCTTTTTTGGAAGCCGATTCAGAGATTCAAAAAAAAAATCTGAAAGATATTAAATATACTGATTGGTATAGAAAAATAACTGTTCTTTTGAATTTTGACATTAGATTTGAAAAACAAATTCATTTTCTGTGTAAAACCGGAAGTAAACACTTAAACTTGTTATTTGAATAATTTGGACCAGGCTAATTTAGTTTATTTTTATATCAAACCACAGCTTAAAGTGTACTTATTTTATGATCAAAGTTTTAAAATGGAATGGCCAGTAGCTTAGAAGGTAGGTTAATTTCAATACATAAAAATCGTATAGCTAGTTGGCTCAAAAACAAAAATTGATATCGAAATGTGATTAGTAGTACCATCTCCTATGTGAAAAAAGTTTTATTTTCTCAAAAAAAACTTATTTCTGCTATTTTTCCGTTTCAGTGCTTGCAGTGACTATTATTTATTTATTTATTTATTTATTGATTTAATTTCTATAACAACAGATCAAGTCCAATTACGCAATAGACAATGATAAAGAAAATAAAAATATATATAAAACGAACAAGAGTATCATAATTCAATAGAAAATAAGAATCCAAAATTTAAATATGCAATTAGCCAAGATGAGCATGCATTAAACAGAATAAGTAATTACTTTATCTTTTAACATGTTTTTGAAAAGCATCAAGGTCGGTGGCAGGGAACCAAGTCTGAGTTCGTTATGCTGCCTAGGTAAACGTAGCAGCGGTGAAAAGTAATATGTATCGCCCCGTGCAAATCGAACATTAAACGTTAAAGTTGATCTACATGACCGATCCAATGCACGGACGGAAACCAGGTTACAGAGGTCAGATGGGACAAGTCGATGGTGTAGTTTAAACGGAAGGCATTCATCGAAGGACAGCCTACGAGATTTCAGGGATGGAATTTGCAGCATGGTAAGTCTCGCGCTATGCCCACAGTAAGTCAAATTGAATTTGAAAAGCAGAGAGCGGGTGAACCTGCGTTGTACAGATTCAACGGCATCAATTAAGTACTGAAAATGTGGGCACCATATTTGACAACAATATTCAATGATACTGCGGACAAAAGAGCAAAATAGGTGTATACAGGAGATATCTGTAAAATGCTTAGAAGATCTAAGTATAAAACCCGAGAGCCTGGACGCTTTGGCAGTTATATGCAATATGTGTTGATCAAATAAGAGTTAAGTCTTGAAAATAGCTCCCAGGTCTTTAAAACAGAATACAGCATCGAGAGAGGTACCGGAAATGCAATAAGAAAACACCAAAGGGTTAGTTTTACGCGTGAATCACATTTGGCGACATTTTAAGATATTCAGAATAAGATAATTTGCACTACACCAGTTGCCCAGAGTGTGCAGATCATTCTGTAGCTGAAAGCAGTCTTCAATTGTATCGATTACTTTGAATATTTTAAGATCGTCTGCGTAAAGAAGGGAGAAGGAGTTTAGGAGACCTGGCAGATCATTAATGAAGACTAAGAGCAACAAGGGGCCAAGTATCGATCCTTGCGGAACACCAGAGGTGGGATAGAAGGGAGCAGAGGAGCAGGAGTTCGCAGTTACAACACAAGCACGTTCATACATGTAAGAAGAAAACCAGGAGAGCAGCGGACCATCAAAGCCATATTTCTCTAACTTCAAGAGAAGAAGCACGTGGTTGACAGAGTCGAATGCCTTAGAGAAATCCGTGTAAAGAACACCCACCTGTCTTTGCTGATTGATGGCAGAAGCAACAGTATTGCTGAAAGATAACAAGTTGGTAACAGTTGATTCACCTTTGACAAATCCATGTTGTTCGTTGGTAAGGAAAGGCTCAAGTAGAGGATAAATTCTGTTGCAGACAACTCTCTCAAGTAGCTTGCTAAAGCAAGGTAGAAGTGACATTGGACGGTAATTGGAGATACAAGCGGGGTCCCCTGCCTTAAGTATGGGAAAAATGTTGGCTGATTTCCATATGGAAGGAAAAACACCAGAAGCGATGCTTAGGTTGAAAATAATGGACAAGAAGATAGTGACTTAGTTAGTATATTAGGAATACCATCAGAGCCAGAAGAAGAGTTAAAATCGAGACAACTCATTAAATATTCAACTTCTAAAGGGTTTGTACGACACGAAGAGAGCGCTCTAAGGTTGGCGCGAAACGATGAGGTAGTGGTGAAAGAAACATGTGGAGGAGAAAGATGGTTTTGTGGGGAAGAAAATGACGAGAAAAAACGAGCAAAGAGTTCACAGGTCTCTTCAGTTGCAGCGGCAGAAGTTTAATCAAGAAACACATTTTGAGGAATGACGGGGGATTTTTTCACTGAGTGAATAAATGACCAAAAGGGTTTTGAATTGTTGGAACTAATAGAAGCTTCAACTCCGGCAACGTAGGCACGCATGGCTTCTTTAGCGACCCTCTTTGCATGAGAGCGTTGCTTTTTAAACTCAAGCAGGTCATCATGCAAAGCTGAACGTTTGAATTTGGCACGAGCAACATCCTTTGCCCTAAGAGCAGCAGCAACTTCAGAGATGAGCCAGGGAGCATCATTGGGTCTCCTGGGACGACATGTGGGAGTGAAGCGAGGAATGAGATTAGCGAGGAAGGCATAAAGCCTATGGAGAGCCTCATTAACGTCAGAACAGTGAAGTACCAATTAATATGATTGATTTCGTTCGCCATTCCAACAAAGTTGGCTTTAAAGAAATTGAAGCGCCTGTAGCAAGAAACTGTGGATCTAAGAGGAAGATTGAAAGAAATTTCTAAAAGAACAGGAGGGTGATAAGGGTCGGGAGGGACATAGGGTAGAGCATCGGAATCCAAATGAACAGAAGACACTGGGATATTAGAAAAAATTACATCCAATATTCTGCCATTTTTATTAGGTACCGAGTTCAATTGGGAAAGAGAGCATAAAGAAATGAATGAAGATAAAGTAAGCGAAAGACTGTTGCTGGAAGTGATGGTTGAAAAAAAGGTATTCCACCCGATGGAAGGCATATTGTAGTCATCACATAGCATTAAGTGAGCGGTAGGAAAACGGCACAGGAGATAAGATGAGAGCTCTGCAAAGAAAAGTTCATAAAGTGAAGAAGGACTATTACAGGGGATATATATTAAGGCGATAAGTAATAGTGAAGCAAGAGCTAGAGAGACAAGAACTAAAATACACTCCACTGAAGATGTAGTTGTAAAGTCACTGCAAACCGAACTAGAAAGAGATTTGTGGATGCCAATAAGAACACCTCCACCATCAGACTTGCCAGAGATTGAGCGATCACGATCCTTGCGGAAGACAGTGTGCTGTTGTAAAATCTCACTATCAAAAATATCATCTGTCAACCAGGTTTCCGTAAGACAGATAATGTCATCAGAAGATAGGGCAGAAGAAAGACTAATTTTAAAAGAGTTGGTCCTCAAGCCACGAACGTTTTGATAATACAGTTTTAAGGAACGTTTAAAGTTTGAGTCTTCTTTCCTGGTCTGGATCCAAAATTTTTTCGCGGAATTTAGGTGAACTCTTTTACAAAGACTCCAGGTGGCCAGAAGCCGCACTTTAGTAGGCCGTTGATGCTGGAAGAAACGGTGATGCAGAAAGAAGCAATATTTTGCTCCTGCACATTATCCGGAGTCAGCTTTTTGCACAGCAAAAGAGGTGGTGCGTATCCAAGCTTAGCAGCTACGTACTTTTTTACTGTTTCGGTCGAAGTACGATATGCCAACCGAGAAACAAAAACTTTAAGTGGAGGAGTTACAACCTCCATGTCTGGAAGCGTAAGCAAAGCAGCAGCAGATGCGGAAACGAGGTGACTCGTCGAGCTGCTATCCCGCAGTGAAAAAGGTGCAGTTTGCACAGTCTGGGTAGCAGATAAAGATGAAATCGCAGGTATCTGGTGACTTGTCGAGCTGCTATCCCGCAGTGAAGAGGGTGCAGCTTGCACAGTCTGGGTAGCAGATAAAGACGAAACCACAGGTATCAGCGGGCTCAACAGCTGCTGATGATTAGTATGCTGCTAACACAGGGTTGCCAGCACCAGACATTTTGATAAAAATTGCAGCAACAGATAATTATATTATATATTTATATGCAAGACATTTACGATAAACATAAAGTACCCATGTTTAAATTTTTGAGTTTTAAACATTTTTCGGCTGACAGCCTCAAACATCGTTAAATCGCTGAAACTTTCGATGAAATCCTCGGATGAAAACGAAATTCAAAGGATAGGGTGATTTTAAGATGAGCTTGTTATGTTAGACTTATTGCTGCTTCGTTGGAAATGTGCTGCCAGCACTGAACATGTTCATCATTAATTGTGTAAGAAATGGTTGATATGATACTGCAAAAAATGTATTCCGTATTTCCACGCTTCTTCGAAAATCAGTTTTCTAGCGGTTCTGATGCGCTTGATTTTTTTTAGATTGTGTTCCTATGTGCTATTTATGTAGTTTCTGAGCAGCTAGTAACTTAATAAGTTCTTTCATTTGGGAATATGGTCCAAGTAAAATAAACGATTTAGTTACTAGATGCAACCAACTTATTTAAAAATATCTATACAGGCAGATGAGAAGATTTTTAGGTTGTGCAAGCTTAGCAAAAATTAGATCAAAAATTTTAGGTAGAATAAAAAGAGAGCTTATAGTATCTTGAGATACAGTAATTTGAAAAAAAACAGAAACAAAGACCACGAGGCACAATGCACGTTTCAATCGCTATAGATTGGGTTACATGGAGTGACGGCTCGTCAGGGGCAGCAGGGTCGGCCCGGCCGTACCAAAATAATTGACTAATAACATTCGAAAATATTAAAGATAAATAATTAATATTAAGTGTTTAACTACTACTCATTTATTTCTTTCACTAATATCTTTAATATCAGTGGCTCTTTAATTTGCCATCAGCCGCGTATACAAGCCCGGATTAAAACAGGAATTATATCGAAAGAGTAGAGTATAAACGGGTAAACAACCCGTTGCTATTCGTCCGCTTTGATTTGAATCTTATTTCAATTCCGATTTGTATACGCGCAACGAACAACTTACCCGGCAATCTTTCATTCGACGCGACGGCCAGCCGACAGTCCTCAAAATCTACATTAAATACAAGCATTCAATCATATGTCCTCGTATATACGACTGCAATGCATCACCCACCCAACGAAACGGCAGCCATATCATACCCAGCAAGTGCACGCGAGAATCAAGTGAAGCCACGGCCGAAATTGCGGCCAATAGTAAACTGGCAGAGTCTGGCTACAGTCTAAGCTACAGTCGGTCGCCAGCCGAATAGGGGGAAAAACATGTAGTATACGCAAATATACACATGCCGCAACTGTTCGGTCTGGTGAAAGTATGATCCATAACCTCCTCGCGGTGGCCGCCGGTAACAATCCCCCGGAAGGGAGGATTGGCTAATTGGATCAGGCTAGTCCCTTCTAAGTAAGGTTGGTGAGAGATCTCTCTCCCGTAAAAAATTTCTGGTTCTGCCGCACGCCCGTACAGCAGCCAGCTGTATGGGCTGTGTAAACGGAGGCCTCGCCCGTAACCGGCAGAGGGGCGCCCTTGTTTCTCCCCGCAAGGGTGACACGGAGGCCTGGGGACAGGTCTGGGCTGGTGACTGAGGTGAAGGTTCACCTGCGGGGCTCTGGATCCAACACTTCACTTTGCCCGGTTCTGGAACCAGGCGAACCGCGGTCTACAGAGTAGCGAACTGTTAGACTAGGGGAGACACCTTGGTTGCCTCGGCAGCAAGGTTCGCAGGTTCAGCGTACTGTGAAAGCCTACGGAACCCTCAGACGGTCGTGGTGGAGTCTGCCTCGCGATCCAAAGAGGGGGAAGGACGGTCGGAGCAATACGTTGTTCCTATGGAGGCGGGGTGTAGCGGGAGGCAAAATGCTGGCAATTGCCTCGGCTGTGGTCCGAGAACGCGAAACCCAAACCTGAAATCATCTAAAATATACACATGGATCAAAATAAAGACTCAAACGAAACCAAACTTCCCACCAGTACTACTGGAGGGTAGTCACCAGAAAAGGACCCCTTCAAAAGGAGTTCGAAGGTGACACGATCACCAACGTCGAGAAGCGAAAGGGCTCAGGGTCAGACGATCGAAAGATTGCGGGCCCTGAGGCTAGATGGAGAACCCGCTCGGGGATCTACTGTGAGTCCGATGGACATAGCGGTACCCCTCAGCAGAGCAGCTACTCAGCAGTCTGGCGGCGGGTCTGGAGAATCACTTGCCAGTCCAACGGAAGCGGCGGTTGAGTCGGCTTCTAGCAGAGCTGTGACCAAGAACGGAGGCGGCAAGCTGAAAGGCTTGCAGGTCACCGGAAAGGAAGCGGCGGCTAAGCCACCCGGCAGAGCTGTAACCAAGACTGGAGGTGGTGCCTCCGAGGATCTGCAGTCCACTGTGAAGGTGGCGGCAGCTGACCCCACCAAAGGGAGGAAGCGGAATGCCCAACGCTTCAGAAAGAGAGAGGCAAAACGACCGGCTAGGAGCACGGCGACGCTGGAATCCAAAGGGAAACCCGAGGATGCCCAAGTTAAACCTGCTGCAGCGGCTGCGAGTAAACGTCAACGCTCAGAGGAGCTAACCTCACCGAGAGGTAAGTCGACGAAGAGGCCACGACAGGAGATGGCAGTTCGTTCCTTTAGGGACGTAGCTGCTAGTCACCTTAAGCTGGCCGTTGTTGACAAGCAGGAACCCCTGGAATGGAGACTTGAGGATGACGTGGCCAAGGTGATTCTTAAACGGATCACCGAGAAACTCCTCAAGTTTGCCATGTCAACGGAAGAAGGGTCACCTCACTTTGAGGGCTGTAACATTGTTCACGGCCACATTGCGGTGACCTGTAGTGACGTCTTCTCGACGGAATGGCTTTGGTCTACCGTCCTGAAGATTTCTGCAGACCATCCAGGTTTGGACGTAGTGGAGGAGACATCCGTGCCCAAGCTAATTACAGCGAAGGTGGCGGTGCCCCACTCGAACGCTTCGGAGGCTCTGTCTCTGTTAAAAAGACAGAACCCCGATCTGAAAGTTTCAGGCTGGAGATTATTCCAGGCTGTTAAACTAACTAACCAATCTGCGGAGCCTGACTTAACTGGTGCAGCTAAGTTAGTGCTTGTGCTGGGTATCGATCGGGAGTCCGCGGATCAATTACGGGCCAACAACGGGTTGATTCACTTCGGTCTGAAGAGGATCACCTTGAAAGTTGGAGCGGAGAAGGTAACTGAGGGTAGCCGAAGTGCGAGTGGTCCAAGCAAATCTGCACCACAGTAGAGAGGCGACGGCCAATCTGCTTCGGCGTCTCAGTCGGGGGCACGCTGACATCGCACTGATACAGGAGCCGCTTCTGTACAAGAATGTGGCTTGTGGATTCAGCACCAGCCTCAGTGTGTTCCAGCTAAAAGGAAGGGACAAGACAAGGACTTGTATTGTCGCCAAAAAAGAGGTGAAAGCAATCTTGATTCCACAGCTTTGTGATGGGGATACAACCACAGTGTGTGTGGAGTGGGGGATCGCTGGTAGCGGCACGAAGCGGTGCCTGTTGTCGGCGGTCTATTTACCATACGACATGGATCCCATCACGCCCGGACTGAGAAGATTGGCAGTAGCGGCTATGACAACGGATGCTGTCATCGGCTGTGACGCAAATGCTCACCACGAAATATGGGGAAGCACCAACATAAACGAAAGAGGTAGGAGTTTGCTAGAATTTCTAACGTCAACCAACCTCAACATCCTCAACATGGGTAACAAACCTACATTTTTAACTAAGAACAGGGCTGAGGTAATTGATATTACCCTGGCAACTCCAAGCATAATGAAAAGTGTCCACAGCTGGCAGGTTTATAGCCTATCATCGCTCTCGGACCACCAGTGGCTATGCTGGAATATCGGTTGTTCTGTTATTTCACCTAAAAAAGTACGGAACCCGAGAACAGTACAATGGGAAGTTTACTCAAGGAAAACAAATAGACACCTCAGAGCACTAGACGATCTGGAACTGACGAGTCCAGGACGGCTTAACGAGCAGGTGAACCGATTAACGGGAATCTTAGTGTCAGATTTCAAAGACGTGTGTCCGGAAAAGCCCGTAAGGAAAAACGCTACCTTGTGGTGGAATGGCGAACTCACAGAGGCTAGAGGTCGCACACGAAGGGCGTTTAACACCGCAAGGCGTTCCGGAAACGTGGCTGACTGGGATCGTTACAAGCAAAAGCTGTCGCTTTTCAAAAAGAAGATTAGACAAGCCAAGCGCGACTCATGGAGGGAATTCTGTGAGAACATTGAAGGAGGTACAGAGGCTGCCAGAATCAGGAAGGTTCTAAGCGTAACCCCCGGCGTACCTACGCTCTTGCGAAGGGAAAACGGGGATTGGGTGGAGGACCCGAAAGAGTGCCTGGACTTGCTACTGGAAACTCACTTTCCAGAATCAGCCTGCGTGACACCTCGTAGTGACGTACTTCGTGGAACCCACCGGGCGTCTGAGCGGCTGATCAAGGAAGTAGTGGACGAGGTCAAGATCGAATGGGCTATTGGCACATTCCGACCTTACAAAGCTACAGGGATTGATGAGATATCACCTATCATGCTTCAAAAAGCAGATAAGGCCATCATTCCCATTCTGCAGCGTATTTTTACCGCATGCCTCCGCCTCGGGGTAGTACCTGAGCAATGGACAAAAGCTAGAGTGGTCTTCATTCCGAAACCTGGTAGGGTGAATCATCATTACGTGAAGGACTTTAGACCAATCAGCTTAACATCGTTTCTGCTCAAAACACTAGAGAGGCTTGTTGATCTGCATATCAAAAGCTCGATTGATGTCGCGAGACTCTGTGTTGATCAACACGCGTATCTAGCGGGCAGATCAGTAGATACGGCATTACACAAAGTTGTCGGTACAATAGAAAAATCCTTACGGCAGAAGGAATTCACGTTGGCAGCCTTCTTAGACATTGAAGGGGCCTTCAATAATGCCACTGTCGCGAGTATCATTGATGCCTTGGCTCGATATGGAGTGGATAAAACCCTGGCGACCTGGGCATCTGACTTGCTCAAGAGCAGGCGGATTGAGGCTACCTTTTTGGAGGCCAAAGCGGAAAGAACAGTCGGTACCGGAACACCACAAGGAGGGATTATATCTCCCCTTTTCTGAATCCTGACAGTCAACGAAATACTGGAGAAGTTAAGGGCCAGTGGCTTTGAGGTAGTAGCGTATGCCGATGACATTGTGGTACTTGTGAGGCCAGGACATTATGGCCATCACCTGATCCAAGCAAAAGCAGGAAACTGCTCAAGCTCAGTAGGAACTGCTTGAGAAACACGGTCGGCTATCTCACAGGGCACTGCCTTACCGCATCTCAGGCGGAGAAAATGGGACTGACATCCAGCAGTTTATGCAAGAGGTGCGAGATGGAAGAGGACACCATCGAGCATACTCTCTGCGATTGTCCGGCCCTAAATAATAAACGCCTCAAAATTTTTGGTGCATACCACTTTCAAGGGTTAGCAGAGGTGGCTGGTACCGTCACGCTGAGTCAGCTGATCCAGTTTGGCGAAGCGGTCACTTGGCAGCTCTAAATAGCCAGCGGAGGGTAGCAAATGGGCCCAAACTGTTGGCCTAATGCAAGCCGCGTTTCCCGCCAGCCCTCTTTACTAACCTAACCTAACCTAAGCAACTCAAAGCTTCTCAGGCAGCCTCCATTCTATACTTTATTTCAATACTAGCTATTTAGCTAGGTGCTCCGTTAAATTGCGCTAAAGTCAATGTTAGAACGCTTTATGTTTCTGGAGAGATTGAGTTTCTGTAAGCATTGTGCGGGTAGAAAAGGGTCAAATGGAAGTTTCTTCATTAAAGAATGCCGTGTGTTTGGTAGAGTGATAAGACGATGGTAGTGTATATTGGTAAAATAGAAAAAAAATGCTTTTTGAATTGATTTTATGTCTTGGTTGGGAGACTGTGGTTTCGTATAAGTTTAATTTGTCAGTGCGAAAACGGTTTTTCGAAATTTTTTTTTATTGAAGAGATGGTAATGGAAAAACTGAAATAATGCAGGCAGCAAGATGGTCCCGCAAATCATCTTTTTATAGACGTATTTATTCGTAAAGAATATAATTTAATGAAAAAATATGAGAAACTTAATCCAAAGGAAAACTTGATAAATTGGTACGTAGTATTTTATAATTAATGTTCGTGGTATACTCGTGAAGTCCGTAATGAACAATTTTTTAGTGTCCGCTATAATTTTGAAAACTAATCATCGATTTAGTTCGGCAGGGAAACATAATATAAACTTACAATCGCAAGTTTTTCAACTTTAAAATGCATAAAAGCTTGCATTAGGAAGAATGTGCGATTGTCATTAATAGCAATGCTACAAAAATCAATGAGAGATAAATGATAATTTTTGTGCTGAAAAAGTCGACGATTTCGCGGTAGTTAAGATAAAAGAATGAATATACAAAGTGGTATTGCTTTGTATATCCTTTTGGTAAAAAAAACTTTGATTTGTTGCTTGCTCTTTGAAAAATACTATAGGACTTTTGATTCCTAAGAGACTATTTATTTAGCTACCAAAAAGTCATCTTGTGGAATAGAACTTCGCTTTTGGCCGACCCAAATTTTTATGTTACGAGCCGTCACTGGTTACATGCAACATGAATAACACACACAGAATACTTTGTCACCTAAATTAACCCTAGATTCATAAACTATACTTAGTGTTACATCGTTCATAAACATAAAGTGCCGAACAAAAGTCTACGTACACCATATAAAATAGTTAAGTATAGCATAAATAAAAAATTGTGATATTGAAAAATACACATAACCCTTTGTACAAAAATAACCCTTTGTACAAAAATAGTTTGTTGAAAGTGCACGAAATTTCAGTTTCTGCGAATAAAAAAAATTAGCAAAAAACTAATATATCCACAGATAATAAAGAACAAAAGTCTACGTACACCTGCAACTCATTATATTATATGATAGGTTTTTGTTAATACTAATATTTCGTTGGCCCGCCATTCGCTGTATTTACGGCCTTCATCCTGTTTGGCATGGAATTGACGAGATTTCGCGTCACTTGTACTGGTTTTTGGCCCACTCCTGAAGCAAGACGGTTTCGAAGTCTTCTTTATTTTTGATACTGTGTTGTCGGACTATACGCTCGAGATAATCCCATAAATGTTATATGGGCTGTAGCTGTTTTGGGATATTGAAAATTAGCCACTCCTTCACAATACCAGCCGTATGCTTAGGATCGTTATCTTGCTGGAATGTCCAGCTGCTTTGTAGGCCCAATTTTTGCGCGAATTGTTTTAAATTATTTTCTAATATGCTTAGGTATACTATGCAATCCATAATTTCTTCAATTATGACTAAATTCCCTACTCCAGCCGCTGGCATGCAACCCCAAACTAGAACATTACACTCTCCACGTGTAACAGTTGCAATTAAGTTCTTCTTTTTAAGACTTTCATTATTTTTTCTCCAAATTCTGTGTCTTCCATCATGTCCGAACAAGTTAAAATTGCTCTCGTCACTAAAGAGAACAGTGTCCCAGAAAGTCGAATCATCATTTTCATGCAGTTTGGCAAATTCCAAACGTTTCTTCTTATTTGTTTCGCCGGTGTATGGCTTTTTTCGTGCTGATCTACTGAAGTATCCAGAACTGTGGAGATATCTACGTACCGTTATTAGATGAACAACCTTTCCAGTTGTATGCTGAATGTCTTCCGCTAGGATTGTGAAGATGTCCCCAGCTTATTTCTAATTTCGGCTAATATACTCCTTTCTTCACGTTCTTTTAGTTCACGAGGTCTGCCACTTCCTGATTTGTTTTCAACAGAATTTCTCACCCGGTAGTTTTTTATGACGGTCTGCATACTGGAATGAGATACTGGATGAGATTTCCCGATTTCGCGGTAAGAATGTGCTTCGTTTTTTAGTTTCACAATAAGTTCCCGCATGTCACGTGATATTTCTTTTCGTGTCGATTCCATTGTTAAAAAAAAAGAATTTAACCTGCAATCTGTATTTACCGACAATCAAAAAACCAGCTGCTTGAATTATTTAATTACTGCATGCAGCCCAAAACAAATTTACCGCTATTTCTTAAAAGGAATGCTATTTATTTACTATTTTCTTAGAGGCGTACGTAGACTTTTGTTCTTTGTTATCTGTTGATATTTTATTTTTTTGTTAATTTTTTCATAGAACCTGAAATTTCGTGCACTTTCAACCAAATATTTTTGTACAAAAGGTTATGTTTATTTTGCAATGCCACCATTTTTTATTTATGCAATACTTAACAATTCTTCCGCTATTTTATAAGGTGTACGTAGACTTTTGTTCGCCACTGTATGTCTATCAGAAACCTTTTATTTAAGGGGCACTTGTTGAATAGCCATGGTCATTATTGCAAAAATAAATACATTAGTTGAAAGAAGAAACTTTTGTTTATACTGAAAATACATAATCAAGATACAAAACAAATTACTCTGAGCATTCTTGGGATAACTACGCCCGCACTTCGATCTTTCTTGCGCCGCACTCTGTGAGACTTTAACGACATGAAGGTGTCTGAGGGTTAAATAAAAGGAAAATTGCATTGCACAAGCAAATTCTGACATAATTGTACATATTTACTTATATATTTGTTCGGCGCAAAGGGCATTTCTTATTTACTTCTTGCCACACTACCGTGACACCGGGCCTCGATTTGCAATTTACTCTGCAATTTCCGATGGAAGCGACTGTCAAATTTATGGTATGCCATCTGTGCGTGGGGAATTTCATGGCATGCAATTTCATTTCGAAAATGCCTCTGAGCGGGAAGGACGTGCGCTATATCTGAGCGTCAAATGCTCTTAAGGAGTTATTTGAAATGCAAATTCGATTTTTTCGCAATTTTCCACCATTTCGTTGCTCAACGACATCTAAAAATCCCATTAAATTCAAAATACCTACATCTTCTTATAAAAAATAAAGCATTCCCATGGTTCAGCGCCATTTTGAAACCAAGAACTGTCAAAATATTGCAAGGCAGATTGCCGAGCAAATTGCATACCATATTGCCTACCATTTATGGCAGACCATAAAATATTGCATACCATAGGCTGCCTCCACTGGCAATTTCAAATTTCATGCAATGGGAAATTGCTAGTGGAGGCAGCCTGTGAATAATCACTTATTTACATTGATTTCACAACAATCATATGACCATTTTGACTCATGGCACGTCACTAAATCTATAAAAAAAAAAACCACTCAAACACATCACGTTGCCATTAATCGTCTGCGGAACTTTAGCTAAGGCCAATGACAAACACGGCGGTTCCAGCGAAGCGTTTCTCGAGAGGAAAACCGAGTCGGTTTAGTTTTGCGCTACAAAACCGAGAGGCGTCCAAACCGCAGTGTGTGTCATCACAATAGCCATGGGTAACGCAGCAAATTTTGAAGCGCTGATACACTGATACCGGCGCCAGCAGTGGTATCAGCGCACTGCGCTGATACGATTGCGCTATGATACCATGATCTTACATACGGCACTGGTAGCATTACGCTAATACCATGACGCTATGATTCACTCAAAAAAACATGATTGAAAAACTTGTATGGAACGAGAGCAACCCACATTTGAACTTACTAATTTTCCGATATAAAATACCCTAAAATACCCAGGGTATAGTATGTACCCATTCAGGTATCTTTCCAAACGTGCGTACGCGTAGGTATATTGCTTTGCATCAAACAGACTTGAGATACGTATACTCAACTCATATCTTTGCGCCGCGGCGTAGCATAGCGCCAAGCCAAATGGTGTTGGCATTGCAAAGCGGCAGCGCCAACACCATTGATACCGAAGTGCGTTACTGCGCTACTGATACCGACAATCGGTATCAGCGCAGTGGTATCATGGCTAGTGCTTCAACGCAATTGCGCGGCGCAGCGCTGCGTTACCCATGTCTAATCACAATGCTAAATGAACGCACGACTAAACCAACTCGGTTTTCCTCTCGCCGTGTTTGTCATTGGCCTAAGTCTAGCCAACCAGTGTGACGTCGATTTCTTGAGACATGCTAATACTTTTAACTGTTTTGAAGCTTTCGCGCGATATGAGTAGTTTTACGCCAAAGCAACCGATGACTCATTCAATAAGTCTGCTTGCAACGTTTGTAGCAAGATGATTGATGGCAAACAAACTCGTAAAACGCTCATAAGGTCATCTTCATCAACGCTGCTTGATCTGAGCATACTACATACATAGTGGCACCGTTGCATACTCGGCTGTTGCCAGGTTAAATTTATTTGCCAAATTTTTGACGATCGAGTGAAGGTGACCGGACAGAAAAGCAGAGGGGTATTCTGCCCTGATTCGCAAAAACGTTCTATCTACATTTTTGTCATTTTTGAGTTAATACCGGACTCGAAAATACATACTCTATTACATCATTCTGCAAAATTTGAAAAACCTATCTTTTGTGGAAGTATGTTGAAATCAATATTGAAAAATGCACTCTCCAAACATCTCCAGTACAAATCAAAACACAAATCATTGAATATCTCGAAAGCTCTAAAATGTAGATAGAACGTGTATGGCAATCAGGGCAGTATTGTTGAAAGACAAATGACCAAAAAAAAGTATCGTTGTGCACTATTATGTAAGTAGAAACTATAATTCTGTAGTTCTCCGGATACAATGAAACTCAGTTAGTTTTCCAGATAGCTTTGTTCTATATTCCGATTGGATACTTTTCGGTATCCGTTCTCTGAACTCAATCGCTAGTCGCTGCAATTTTGGGATAATCTCTCGCTGAATTCACCACAGCATTATGTAGCAATCTTTTGTAAAGCTACTGGTTTTTTTCACTTCGCTGATGCCATTCGGCCCAACAATTGATTGAAATAACTGCCATTGGAGTCCCTCGTCATTCAGCAGCCAACCGTAGAGAAACCCACCGTAACTGTGACCGAAAAACGCAATTATATCTAATTTTTGCATTGTTGTCGTAGAAAGATAGTTCCATACCGTCATGCATAGCTCCTCTGATCTTTTGAAACTTTGTATTGAGTTACGTAGCGTATCTACGTACGAGTATTTACGCGCCCCACTTTGCACCTGTACTGCTACCCGAGCCCGCGGATCGTTATCTTTATAGGTAAAATGCTTGTTGCACAGTTCGCAGTCTGACTCATTCTTGAAGATTAGTACCAAAAAATTCGAGTTATTTTATCGTACAGTAACATAGCCATTTGGGAAAAAATAACGTTGTCGTAAAAACGTTTAACAGCAATAGAAAAGTATCTTTCATGATTTCAAGGCTGTTATTTTGGCCAGCATTTACACTTGCGGTACCCAATAAACCGCGAGCTTTAATATTTCGGCTAATTATCTATCATATTTTTGTAGATTTTTTCCTTGAACTACATTTTTTATCTGTTTTTTGGCAAATGGTAAGTTAGTTTGCCAGGTATAATTGGAAACGAGTTGAATTCAGGCTTGGTGAATGGAACAAATGTAACCAGTTATAATCTAGTTTTCAGGCAAAATATTTTTAAAGCACATGTGTATATGAATTAATCGAAACATTAATGTTTATCGTCAAGAAGAAGAGTGTAACAGAAAAGTTGAAAGGCAAATCAAATGCAACGGAAAACCGGTCCAAATAAGAGATTAAAAATTCGGTGCAGGCATTAGCAGTAAATGTTAAAATGTATATTCCGAGCGTGTACGTTGCCATTATTAATGGAATACTCTGACCGTGAAAAACATAGTCTGATCGACCATGCTTGTTATAAATATCGTGCTGCATCGATTTTTGTTCCTGACGAGCATACTTTCCATTCAAATTATATTTTCACATCTGCACATTGAGTGTAGCAATACTTATAAGTATGTAGAGTCAGTAGCAACAATCCCAGCACTGGCTGAACAGAGAAACTCGAGCCAAACATTGTGAAGCAAAGCAAGGTAGTTGCCACGTTCGTGCTTCAAAGATTGCTGCGCTCGATTGATTAACGAGTTGGTAGGTATATGATAATAATTCATGACCATATTCAACAACTTTCCACACATATAACCATACCTTGAGAACTCATATAAAAATACAATACAATTTTTGTGAAGTCAGTAGAGCACAAATGGATCAACGTCGATGTGAGTCTCGGTGTGGGTGAGTAATGTACTAAAATAATTGACTGGCGAAGTGGAGCAGTCAGTTTAATATTCCATTAGAAAAATTGCGTCAGTCATGTCTACGAGTAGGGAAGCATGATAAACATAAGCCCCGAACTTTCACTTAATTGGATTCGACGGCTCATTATTATGAATTTGACTAATGACCGGCTCTTGCCAGAGACAGTCCTTCTGTGTTTTATGATTCGAAAAATATACTTTTTGCCTACGTGCTCGTAGTGATATAAGACAGAATTATATACAATCAGGTTTAGGGTAGTGCATGAGAATTACTGGCAATGAATGTAATTTTCAGCTCATTTTCCATAAGATCGGAATTATATATGTATATATATATATATATATATATATATATATATATATATATATATATATATATATATATATATATATATATATATATATATATATATATATATATATATATATATATATATATATATATATACAGTGGTGGACAAAAGTGGATACATAGATAATAATTTTTAGTAACTTCGATATAACTTTTCTTCTACTACAGATAATTCAGTAATTCATTTTGCACTGAATACTTAGAATACTATTTTTAAATTAATGGAGCGAATAAAAGCCGTTCCTATAAAAAAAATTCCAGGAAAAGTAAAAATTCTTCGGAAACACCATTTATCCAGTTTTGTCCACATTCATTTCCGTTGCTTAGAAAATGATTCAATGTAAATATCGTCTGCATCGCTTGCTTTGACATTTTCTGTGTTTCTATGCTATTTGTTAGTCGTATTGCAGCAGTCAAGCAAGAGTGAACCGTACAAAGTGAGTGAAGTTTAAATACAAATTAAATTGAGAAAAATTTCACGTAACCTTGAAAATGAAATATTATCATTAAGTCAAAATGGAAATTCTTGTCGAAAAATAGCAGTGAAATTAAACTTGTGTCACCGTACAGTAAGCTTGGTAAGAAAACGGAGAAATTTTAAGGCACCTAGCAATCCTGGCGGTCGGCCAAGGTTGTTGTCTGCTGGAGATGCTCGTATTGTGGAACGGATGCTGGTGACGAAGAAGGCAAGAACACCAAAAATAGCTGCAGAAGCATTGAACGAAGCTGTAAGTGATCGCACAGTAAGACGAGCTTTGCATAGAATTGGACTAGTGTCTGCAGTAAAACAAAAAAACAAGACTTCGCTATCTGAAAAGAATGTAAAAGCACGGCTTGAATTTTGTAAGGATCACAGAAAGTGGACCGTTGAAGACTGGAAAAGAGTTATTTGGTCAGACGAAACCAAAATCAATCGGTTCCAGTCAGATGGCAAGGAGTATTACTGGCATCGACCCCATGAGAATATTCAAAGACATCATGTCAAACCAACAGTGAAGCACGGTGGTGGTCATTTAATGGCGTGGGGCTGCTTTACGTAGTGGAACCTTGGTCCATTGATTAAAATCGAAGGAATAATGAAAAAGGAAGACTATCTTAGCATCATACAAAAAAATTTACCCGACTTCGTTGAAGAATTTTCGTATCCAGTGGACGAAATAGTTTTTCAACAGGATGGAGATCCCAAGCATACTGCCATAATTGTGAAAAAATGGCTTACTGAGCAACAATTTCACACTATGCAGTGGCCTGCACAAAGCCCGGACTTAAATTCGATCGAAAATTTGTGGGCAATCGTAAAAAGGATGCTTTCACACTATGAACGTGCTCCAACTAATACGGCCGAACTTTGGGAAAGAGTATAGAATGAATGGAGAAAAATCCCACACCAAACGATTCAACACTTGGTAGAAAGCCTGCCAAAACGAATTGAAAATGTTATGGCCAACAAAGGACTATGGACGAAGTACTAACTTTCTAAATAATTAAAATTGACAAAACTGGATAAATGGTGTCACAATTAATTTTGAATTTTTATTTAGCTTTTAAGACGTATTATATTTATTTTTATCTTATCATAATAGACAACAGTTACAATTAACCAATGCAAAAAGAGTTACTTAATTATCTATAATACAAAACAAGTTACGTCAAATTCACAAGAAATTTTTTTTTATGTATCCATTTTTGTCCACCACTGTATATATATATATATATATATATATATATATATATTTATATATTTATATGTTTATATATTTATATATATATATATATATATATATATATATATATATATATATATATATATATATATATATATATATATATATATATATATATATATTTTAAACATGGAACGGAAACCCTTTTGTTGTTGTGGAAGTGGCTTGTGTACAGCAAGATGTCACACCAAGAGTGCCTGGCACAGTGTTGGGAAAAGAACAGCTTATTTGCTATACCAATCAATATGATTAATGTTTTTACTATTTAGATTTTGTTTTGAATCTGAGAATCCGCTTCCAAAAACACCTTTCATCAATTTCGTCAGTTATTCAAAAGCCCATAACTCGGCAACGAAACCTCATAGAAACAAAAACTTGTGCAACCACATTTATATCTTCTAAAAGTACCATTGTGCACAATATGAACGAAATCGAGAACTTCGACTTTTTTTCGTTGTCCGCTTCACGTGAAATGCCCCCTATAAAAATCTAACAAAAATATTCGCTTTTCAAAGATTTTTTTTCAAACTTAAATCCCATGTTGCAAATTCGTGATTAGACAGTGGGAAACTACCGATAATGGATCTTCAAAATTTCAAAGGCGCTTACAAGCTTCTACACTCTAAAAAGCGGGTCTAAGATTAATTCTTTGATAAAAGTAAATTTATTCATTTTTCTGTCTAAAATAACGAATCACAATTTTTTTTATACATTTGATGTGTATTTTTTGCCTTTGCGTCATATGAGCTGAATAATAAATAGTGTTTTGTAAACCTTAGCAAAAAGAGTGTAAATTTACTATTTCGCTACTCTCATTTACACCAAAGCTGGAAAATTGTATCATTTGCTCGAATTTGACTTATTATTGATGTAACATTGTGACGAAAGACGGTGATTTGGCTAGACTGAACGAGTCTGATAATTCGTGATCTTTGCTTTGAATCGCAACAGTTAAGTGTGAATCTTTTCCTGTAATAATTGTGGAGGTGTTGCTATAAGTTAATTAGAAGTGTAGCTATAAGTTAAATAGAAGTGTTGCAATAAGTTAATCTGTATATAGTGCATATGTCAAATTAAAATAAATTATTACCTTAAAGGAATTGCAAAAAGTTTTTGTATTTGACAAGAAAAATATTTATATTTTGCTTACTTGATTTGATAGGACTCTCGCCTTTTTCCACATTTAAAGTTGCCTATTTACAGGCTTTTGTTAGTGATATTTAATTTTGGGGTAATATTTTATGTTATGGAAGTTGCCTGTCTTGAGGGGCTGACTTTTGGATCATTAATTTTTTTCAATTTTATTGCAAATGAAACTTATCTAGAGCTTAGCTGAAATTCTTGCTTCAGTAGTGCAAACTTCCTAAAATTGTTCGCAATAAATACCTTTCGATGTCATTTGTTTGATAAAACATTCTTTAGGTACGTTTTTTGCACTCTCGGGCAGGGTAATTTACCTAAATTTACCTAAACTTACCCTGCCCAAGAGTGCAAATCACGTACCTTTTATTATCGTTTTTTAAACATTTTTATGGACATTCACGAATAAAGTGCGCTTATTACACTAAAAGAGTCGTAAAAAGTAGCCTTTGATACACAAATTTCATGTGTTTCCGTCCTAAATTTACGTCTGTTTAGGGTCAAATTACAGGATTCGCTCGTAAAAAAAATTACACATTTAAGACGTAAAATATTCTTTGTTTGCACTTTTGTAAATTTACATCTTTAATAGTAGGAAACCAGTTTCCTACTATTATAAGGGTAAAATTAAACCAAAAAAAGTGTCAAATGGTGTGGTGCGAGTAAATAGTTTCAAATGTGCGCGGCAAGTAACATATTTTTTGCGTAATTTTACTATGTAGGTCGAATATTTTTGTGGCGATAATTTATCACTGCTCAGGATAACCGTACAATCACTATTGTTCTTCCAAAAACCGAAAACTGACACTTTTGTTTATCAATTTTCAGGAAATGCAATGAGAGCGTTCCCGTACTTTTCATGAATTTCCCCCACCACATGATTCAGGAAAATTCAGGAAAATTCAGTGACTGAAAGTCCGGGAACAGGCCTACAATCAATGCAACCAACATTTGCTGCCAAGTTTTGTTGGTGGAACGAGTTACAATCGATGCAACACAACATTTACCGTCATCTGTCACTGGCTATATTAAAGAAATTGCTGTTCGATAATTTGGATCCTTTAAAGCCTCGGAAAGAGATATCAGTGAATATTTTATCCTCTAAAAGCTGCGGAGTATAATGCAAAGCAAAAATGAGACAAAAAAATACAATTTCTGATTGTCATTTACATATGACAGTTCCGATTTCCCGGACTCTCATAGGAACAGGTGGAATTGGATATTTTCAAAAATGTTGTTGCCATGCCAAGTTTGAGATATGAGCAAACTCTGCTGCGCAACAAAGTTGTGTTGCATCATTGTAACTGCTCTCATACGTTCTCATGGGTTCAAACTCATTTTGTTGTGCAACAAATGTTGGTTGCATTGATTGTAACTCTAGCTTTAATCGTAGTACGGGAACGAACCTAGAGTGAGATAGTAGAAATGGAGTGGACATGCCCATAAGGGGTGTATTCAATGTGCATGCTATAGCTGCTCCAAAAGCATAGCATAGCATCACTTTAGCAAGTGTCAAAATTCGCAGTAGCTAGGTGAAGCAGCTATGGATATTGGACAGCCAAGAGTTGCTATGAAGCAGCTCTTGTCTGTTACGTAGGTCGGTTTTTAAACAGTACAACTCAATAACTAATCTCTTCAGTTTTTGTTTAACTTGAATCTTTTTGTTTACTTGGATCAGCTAAACACTTGCCGTGCATTTTGGAAATTGTATTAAAATTGCGCGTTTTCAGCATACAGCTGCCCAAAAACCATTCAAATTTTCCAAACATATTCAAAACGTTTCACTTTTTCCTGGCTTTTGAAACCATATCTGTGAAAAAGAGCGAAAAAGAAACACTCAAAATTTGGTTGTACACGAATCAGCGTACCCGGCCTTTTGCGCTTCATACTCGGTTTCTAAAAACTCAAGATGAGTTGCGCTGTATAAAAGCGAACTTAAAACTCCGGTTGAGCTGAAATGTTTAAAAGCCCGCATTTAGATTATTATAGCAGTATTTTCAAATTTCTTGCTCATCCTCTTTGTTACCAAAGCCCAAACACTCCTTTTTATTTCAACTTCTTATCGAAAATGAAGTTTGAACAATTGTCAGCTGTTTGCGCACGGCCATTTTGCCTTAGCTACTTTCTTGCTATCCTCCAAACTGCGAGCAACAAATAGCTGCTACCTTAGCAGCTATTCCGGAATCTTGGACAGCCCGACTGTCAAATAGCAAGCATCAGAAAGTAGCTATTTCGTGACATTGGACAGCTAGAGCTGCTAAAATAGCAGCTAATAGCTGCTATAGCATGCACATTGAACACACCCAAAATTTACATTGAAAGGGATGGTAGTAATTTTTTGTCTGCTCATTGTCAAATCGAGTCAAATCCAAGTAGTTCCCCTCCAATTTGACAATGAGAGCGAAATGGCGTAAAGGCAGCTTTAACATGCTTTGTGCAAGAGAGGATTGTAGGGGCTAATGGTGGAAAGTTATACCGTCCGTGTCCAGGGGCTGCAAACCTATGTCTAATATTCTTCTTCTTCTTATTTCTCGAACGATTTAGTTTTAAAATGTTTTTGAGTCATTAGGTGTTGCAATGAATTTAGAGTTTCTGTCAATTGTGCACGGAAAACTATGATTCAACTAAATACGGATACGGATTGCATCAAAAAAGTAATAGATTGCAAACTTAGCGTAGCAGAGTAGTAAATTTTAGATTTTTCAATAAAAAGTAGTAAATTTGCTACAATTGTAGCTAAGTCCTAACACTGGCCTGGCAAACAACTTTAGGCTGAATTCTAAGGATTTTATCTCCGCAGGTTGCAGCTACACTGATTGTGGGAGCCCACCCGTACTGGGTGTGCTCATTACGGCAGGGGCTTGGATTCTACTGGCTCCAGCCTCCGATTCTGCAATAAGGAACCGTGGTTTCTGTGGAAGCTCAAAAGCTATCAACGTGGAAGATTCCATGGTCAGTGAATTTTCGAATTTAACTTATCAGGTAAATGAGCCAAGAAAGAGCCCCATCACTGGTGAAGATGGTTTCAACCTGGTGATTGTACTTGAACAGAGAAGTTTCTCGGTACTCAAGAACAAATACAGCGTGATACTGAGCTACTTCTTGTATGCAGTTAAATTGAACCAACCCAAGAAGAATGTGAAGCTTCTACTGTGTGACTATCTATGGATATGTCTTCAGAGCAAAACCCAAAGATTCAAGCCTTAGCATGCTTCCCTTTTGACTCCTTACTTTCGCCGCCAACACATTCCCTTTACCTCTGTAAGCTTGAAGGCAATTAGCTGTTGTATTTACCTTTGCTTGACTACAATCGTCGAGTTAAGCGGCACTTATCAATTAATCTTCAGCGAGTAAATAAATGCTTTTATATGATTCCAATTTCAACCATCACAAAATTCTTAAGTAAAGAAATATTTGAGAGCGAATTTCCGAAAAAAAGAGATATCAGAATTTGCTTAGCTCATATATTACAATAAAAATAAAGATTTATTTTTTCGTTGATATTATATCTAGTGTTTGAAAAATTGAAGAAAAATCGGTAATTTACTGACAAATTTTACTCGCATTTGCGGGCAACAGACAAGATAGCTTGATGGTATACCTACACAAATTTTGATTAAGAATATTGTAAAAACCCCCGAGCGTATCAGAACCGCTAGAAACACTAATATTCGAAGAACAGTAGAGGATTTGTGCAGATTTTGCGTGTATATTCTACCATTAGCTACTTAAGACCACTATTACTAGCTACTTCGTCTACTTAAGACCAATACACCCTAAGTAATATAGATTCTAAGTCAATTTAATTTCCATGACTTCATCGAAAGTTACAGCGATAGAAAGGTGTTTGGGGCTGCCATCCGAAAAATGTCCAGACCTTAGAAAATTTAAAAATTGTTTACTTATTTTTATTGCAAGTGCTTGCGATGTGAATACTTAATGTAAGCATTTATTGGTACGAAAATAACGAAAACGCCTTGTACTGGCAGCCCTTTGCTAGCACCGAAACTAAAATATGTCACATCTGCCTCACGTTGAAGCTAACTTACTCTGCGAATTTCGTATTGATACGATGACTGCCTTGGGAGTTATAGGGATACAAAGAAATTTAAGGTTACCACCCGCAAAAGCTTTCAAATTTTTTAGATCTTAATATTTGTTGTTTATTTTCACTATTAGATCACTATGATTTGATAATTTTATGTTAAAATCGCTTACTATGGATACGCAAAAAAAAACCTGCAACACCAACCATAGTGGTAACCCCATCATTATTTTTCAACTAAATTTCTGCTTCCAACTAGATTTATGTCTACAATAAGTTTAATTTGCCATATGAATTCTGTTATTATTCCGTGATTGCACTGGAAGCTATAAGGCAAAGAGCTTTATTTTCCTGAGCGAATTTTCAAAATTTAAGACACCAAAATTACCATTGCTGGCAGCTCCAACCTAATTTTTCAACTAAAATTCTATCAAACGTGCCTTAGAGTAAGATTCAGCTATCGTGTGAATTTCGTCAAAATCTGGTGACTGAATCAAAATTTATGGAACCGAAAGCAGTTATTTTTCTTAGTGATTTTCCAAAATGGCACGACTGACACAGAATTGTTAAAATTTCAAAATCACTTCTACCAAACCTGGTCCGACGTAAGACCAAATCATTCTGTAAATTTCAACTGTGTCTGATTATTAGGTCGTGAGTTCCCGTGAACAGAAGTTTTTGATGGTAAAAATATAGGTGAATTGGGGAAAGGTTACCGTTCTTGTCCGACATAGAATTTCCAAAGTTTTACTTTGACTGTGTACTAGACGCAGGGCAAATAATTTACTAGAAGCAACTAGAAGCAAGGCAAATAATTAATGTAGATAGTTTGAATTTTGAAATATTGGTTGATTGTTGAAATATTATTCGAAGCGGTTATATTATATATACATATGTATATTCGAAACAAAATATTCAATATATAAGTACTGGAGGAGGAGCACGGCATAACGTGGGACAACGTGGAGGTGATTAAGGAAGTACAGCAGGTACAAAAACTGGATGCGTAGGAAAGCCTGAACAAATGGAAAACCTCGATGGATAGGCGACTAAATACAGACCAAGGAAACTGTGTATCACCATTGCTCAAGTTAATTTGAACAGATATTTTATGATGAAAATGTAATTAATATAGATAGTTAAATGTACTTAAGTATATAATCAACAATGAAACCATAACCATAAATTTATTGCTGTATATCATTTAAATTTTATCTCATTCTATCCTTAAAATTAATTCAAACACTAATTACTTTAATTGAAATTCTTGCTTTCTTAAGCATTGTGGACCAACCCGAGCATATTATTACTTGGACGAATCCACTAAATGAAAAAAAGTGTATTTAAGGGATTTGATAAACATCCATCTGTAAATTTAATTCTATGTTTAAGTATCATAAGAGAACGATTTGCAATAGTGCTTTCGTCTCACACCCCCATCTTCCTTCAAACCCGGGCTTGTGATTAGTTTCGGGGGAATTAAAGCTCTAACTTGAAAGCCCATCGTATTCCTCGAGATCATGGAGACGCAAATAAATACAAGTAGACACTTTATGATTGTTTTCATATAATACATTTTTCTATGCACCTCTTTCCTTCCACACTCTACATTAAAATTATATTTCATAATTATATTCTCGTAATATGTTTTCATTTACTGCCACAAGCATACTTTCATCTTAGTTTTGAAGAAAAAAATCATTCAAAAATATTTTTGACTGCCAACAACCAAACTAATCGATGCGCCTTTGACACTCCCTACTCATAAAAATCTAAGAAAACTCAGGTTGCCAAACTAGGTTGTCAACGATCTCGCGTAGTACGGTATCCGCAAAAGATTACTAACTGCGGCGGTAATTTTTAATTAATGAATTTAGTGTTGAGTTAGTCCTATTGTTAGTTGAATTATTATTCGTTTTTGAACTGAAAATCGCCAATCCGATGGTATGAAAGTCGATTGTAGTAGAACAACTCTCTACCACGCAGTTCAATCCCCATTTTAAGCTAGATTTTATCGATGCCGCTTGCTTTTTAGGCCACTAAAGTAAGTAATCATATTGAATCTTTACCATGAACAGACATGTCCATAAGATTTACATTGAAGGGAATGGTAGTAATTTTCTGTCCACTCAACGTCAAATCTGGTCAAATCCAAGTAGTTCCCCTCCAATTTGACAATCAGAGCGAAATGGCGGAAAGGCAGCTTTAACATGCTTTGTGCGCGAGAGGATTGAAGGGGCTAATGGTGGAAAGTTATACCGTCCGTGTCCACTCCGTTTCTACTATCTCACTGACCATGAACCGCTTTTACAGCATAAGAATATTAGGCGCGTTGTGTTGCTCTTAGTGTACGTTAAACATCGATAGTACTATCGATAGTATCGATAGTTCAGAACTATCGAAAACCTCGATGTTTTTTTTTTGCAATCGATAGTTTTTGAAAACAGAAAAAAAATGCGTAAGGTAACATTTCGATATCATCCCATTCACTGTGAGTACTTTACGTTTGCTTAGTTTTTCTCATTTAATAATATTTCCTTTTCTTGTCATTATAAAACAGCACAAACCAAAGATAACACTTTGACCACTCTTATACTTTGTTAGTTTTGCCACTTGTTATTTATTGTAGAATGAAATAACATGAAGGAGTAAAAAATGTAAAATTTAACTGCACGTGAAAATCATACGCGTAGAAAATTGAGACTGAGTGAGAAAGAGTTCCAAACAGTGATTTTGCTAAGTGTAATATATGCAGCAATCAATACAAAACAAGTAAAAAGACGATAGATTTACCAGATCATTTGAAACGGAAACATAAATCATAGTGGAAATTATTTTCTGTTGAGCATATAGCAAAAACTCATGGTCCGTCCTAGTAACACCTTTGAGAGCAGTTCAACGAAATCTAGAACAATCATCAAAAATTATTTTGTAAGAGCAAAGTTCTACCCAGATGATTTTGTCCGAAAAAATATTTAGATGAACTGTATAATTTGTATGGTTGTTTTGGACATAGTGCCTTTGCGGAAAGGAGAACATGAAGGCTTTCGTGATTTCGTGGCTGATTCGGACGGAAAACATGCAATTACTGGCACCAAATACTTCGAAGATGTTAAAACGCGGGTTCAAAATGCCATAAATGCAGTTTAACATATTTCTTTATCTACTGATATGTGGACAAATCCAAACAAAGAGAGAATACTGATTTTTTTCAATAGCAGAAGTAAGTTGCATATTTATTTTATGCCTGTTTGATGAATACTATCGTTGGTGTAGTTGAAAAGACAAATATTCAGACTCGTTATTTCTTATTCAGGCGAGAAATACTACACTAAGCAAATGGAACATTTGATCAAAAATAAATGGGATCGTCACTGATAATGCTGCTCGCATGTTAATGCAAGCAAAACTTCTTCAATTTAGTCATATTCCATGCTTCACGCATACTTTAAATGTGACTGTGTCTGATATTTATAACACCTGATTTTCATTTTATCACGAAAAAGTGCAAACATATTGATACTTCTTTTCAATCAAGTTCAGTTGTTTCAGACATACTGACAATTGCACAACGACAGCTCAACAAACCTGAACTGAAGTTAATTCAGCAGTTCCGTTCTCGTTGGAATAACGCATACGCCAAGATCAAATGTTTCTATGATATCAGGCAAGAATTGACTTTGTAATTAGCCAAATGTGTGAAAGCACTTGAAACGTTACTCGCCGAAGATTTGAATGTGCTGCCGAATACGATTCTGCTATTAGAACCATTTGATGTGGCTACGACAACAATATCTGGTGCAAATTACATTACTCTTTCTTATATAACTCCGTTATTACGAGGGCTAACTCTACAATTATCGAAAGTGGGAATTAACATAAAAAACACTGCTGGTAAGAATATTTATAATGCTTTATGCAAGTCAGTTCGGGAACGATTAATACCGTTTGAGAAAAGGGTCCTTATTATGTTAGCCACCATTCTGGATCCAAGGTTCAAAAAATAGGTGAAGACGATGGAAACATAGCTGCGCAATCTCTTCAGATAGAATATACTTCTTTTTTGATGACACAAAAGCCCGAGTCAACTCAGAGTTCTTATGAATTTACGGCAACTGCATCTACAAGCAACTGAACTGGTGAAACTGGGGAAATTTACTAACGAAGGAATAGTGGAAAGCAAAAAAATCCAAGGAGTTATTATTTCTACCTGAAGTTCTATTCAAACACAAAGCTTATAGCTGCCCAAATAATGATGCAATAAGACATAGATATATACCAAAACCTGGAGAAAACTCCCAATGGAAACGACAAATGTCCCATCGAATACTGATTAGATTCAAATTCTGAGACAACGAAAATGTTTGCTCTCTAGCATTTATGTGTACTTGCGTCTTTTTTTCCGAGTGAACGATTTTTTTTCGAAAACGTGTAATTCACAGTAATCGCAGAAATTTTTAAAGTCTCAAAGCGTCTCAATGAATTGCTTTCCCTAAATCAAAATGCTCAGCATTTCGGAAATGAATAAAACTCTATATTTCTATGTTTCTCTATAATAGTAATTGAATTCTCAGTTATTTTTAAAAAAATTAATGAATCCTGGGGGTATCTACTAATTTCGCAAGGCACATATGCACCATCGATAGTCTATCGATAGCCTATCGATAGTTTTTAAAAAAACATCGATATTATCGAAACATCCAACTATCGATGTTTAACGTACACTAGTTGCTCCCCTTATCCATAACAGAACAATGCAGACGCATTGGAAACAACAACAGCTCCTTTTATGGACAGGGAGAGTTGTTGTTCCCAATGCGTCTGCATTGTTCTGTTATAGATAGGGGACAAAAAAACACGCCTATTGTTAATAGGCCGCAATTAGAATAAATGCATTCGGCAATCATTGAAACTTGTACTTTGCTTACATTGATTTGACAACATGAGTTTTGTCAAAGTGGAGAGGGGAAAGCATTTTTCAAGAAGAACTGGTGCCGTACACCAATGTCTTCTAGAAGTACGGGCCGTAATGCAGAATAATGACGTCCCACTAGACTGTCAAAGTGTCGCAAAAAACACACGTAGTCTTATGGGACGTCCGCGAGAAATCGTAAATTGTACAGGTTGAGTTGAAGTGAGTGAAGTGAAAACAAAGTGAGATCCGCGGAACAGTGCTAGTGAACAGCTAAAATACAAATTGATGCGGTGCGTGCGGTATAATTGGAAAAATTCGCTACGAAATGTTTATCGGTTGGTGTTAGGTTATGTGACGTTTTGTGTCGATTCACTGTCGATACAATTGATTCACACAAAATATAACGCGTCCACGCACAAAAAACTAACGTTTTATTTATATTATAGCTGAAAATCCGCACGTAAAATCTCCGTGTCTATCGGCACTGCCAGATGGAAATGTCAAAATGCTTGCCCAAATTGACGTCATAGCTAAAACGATTACGTAGCCTGACGGCCCGTACTTCTAGGATTCATTGCGTACACATACGCTCATGTACGTGTGTGTCGCCAATCCATTTCTTCTACATCTTAGGTACGAGCATATGGGACAGAGAAAGAGCGAATGAATTTTTGTTGTTGACCTGATTAAATGAGAAACAGAATGCGCGCATGCACAACAAATATGGAAACACTACGCGGAAACTGCTTAAGTTCGATTATGTTTTCACCTGTAAAATGATGAAATATAGATTATCTGTATTGCTTGTGATTTTTTCTTCAAATATTCAAAATCACAAATCAACAGTTTATATTTTGTTTCAGTTTGTCTGCCTTAAAGAATCACTGATATTTATAGCTCCGTATCCGAAGAATCACTTGATATTTCTAGCTCCTCTAGTACAATATAGCTCCCCATACCAATTAGCTCCCCATCTAATCGGGAGCGATGACATGACAGGCACTTAAGCTTCTTTCTGTTATCATGAAAAAAGGAGAAGAAACCATCTGGCTCCACATTGTCGTCCATTTAATGAACTGCATCCCCAATTCCAAGCGTTTTTTTTCCGATCTAACAGAAAATTTTTTTTTCCCAAATGAAAAAATCCTAATCCCAAATGAAAAAAACTTATTTCCAAATGAAAAAATTATTTTCCCAAATGAAAAAATCTTGCCCGTAAATTTTCAAAAATTAATACAACTAATTATGCTTATAACATTCAAAGTATACATACCTTAGATACAGAAATTCTAAGCTGTACCTGTTAGAAAAATATTAGTTGAATCGCACCCATCTTTGACTCTAATGCAGATAAAAGGTAAGCTAATAGATGAAGCAGCATAAGCAGAAGTCTGCAAGAACTTGCGATTACCCTCAAAAAGGCCTCTGTTGAAGTGAACCGTATGGATTCGGTGGAGTCCGTTGAGAACCGTAAAAGTTTTGCATTGGATTTCAGTTCCTGGGTACCCAAAAATCATGAACGTCTTATTTTCATAGATGAGTCTGGGTTCAACCTGCATTTATGTCGAAGTAGGGCTCGCTCGAAAAAGGGAACACGAGCAGTTTCAACCATTCCAACAGTTCGCAATTCGAAAATTATAGCTGCTGGGACAAGCAATAGCTTAAAATTTTGCAAATCTATCCGTGAGTTGGCTATCAAGCTTCCACCTTGGATGAAAGGTGCCTATATAGTGATGGATAACGCAAAAGTCCACAAAACACACTGAAAAAAATTCACATGGCGCCCAGAGCCATGTAACATAGCGCATTATTTAAGGCCCCATACGCTAGGTACATAGTACTCTGAGCTATGCAATATGTCGCCCTGCGCCATAATGTCACAATCTACATAGCGCGTGGTCCTATGTAACATGGCGCAGTATTTATGGTCCCACACGCTATGTGCATAGTACTCTGAGCTTTGCAGTATGGTTCCAAGCGCCATAATTACATGGCACATAAAGTATGGCCCCACATGCTATATTACATAGTGCCATGAGCCATGTAATATGGCTCATGGCACTCCAATTATAACTTGCAGCCATACTGTGTGAAGAGATGTATAAATGCCAGCAAGCTTCTTGAGTATAGGAGAGGATATGGTTTTGATGCAGTTGATGATAGGTGAATTCCATCACCTATCATCAACTGCTCTACCTTCATATGCTCAGAACTGAGAAGTGTCAAGGCCTTTTGTTGGCTGGATCATCTTCATATAGCAAATACATATTGGCCGAAGCCCAGCGAGCCGAAGCCAGACTAGACCGCCAACATGTGGACGGCATTTGACAGCTTGTTACGAAATCACGTTGACTCGTGCTCAAACCCCACTCCGATCGAAAGTCGCACGAGCGCCGTCGAGACCTGTCAAGGTCGCTTGTCTGGACGGTCCCCACACTCGGGCTCGCCAGCTTTCGCCTGGGCTCGGCAAATATGTATTTTCTACATCAGATGCACTGAAAAAACACATAGCGCCAGACGCCGTTATTTATAGACTTCTGGCGCCATGTACATGGTCGATTTGTGATAAAATATAGTGCCACATGCAATAGTACATAGGAGCAGACGCTATGCTTATAGCTGTCCACGCCATATACAGGGGCGGATTTACCACTAGGCCCAGTAGGCCCGGGCCTAGGGCGGCAAATTTCGAGGGCGGCAAATTTTCGATTTTTTTTGGGGCGGCCCCTTTTCGATTTTCTTTTTGGGCGGCGGTTTTTTTTCTGTCGTATATGTACATATATCTGAATCGAATGAGCCTAATACCTCAAGTCAACCGAATTCTCTAAAAAAATCAATGCACGCGAAAATTCACCTCTAATGATTTTTTTCGGACATTAAAAGTTTAACTTATCATAAATATCGAAATATGATCACGGTAAAGGACCAAAGAAACTCAAAAATACCTAATAAGTACCTAGAAAGTATCTGAAAATACCATAAATTAATTTCTATAAAAAAATTTAGAACATAGGTCAAAATATAGAACTTAGGTCAAAATATTTCAGGTTTATCTTTAACTAATAACATATCGAACATTAATTTACAATAATCGAGTTCATAGTTGATCTCCAGTTAAGTACGGAAGCAAATTTTGAACCGAATAGTAAACTTACTTATAAAAATATGAGCGAAGACGTTGGCATTATAGGCGATGTAAAGGTGTATACGGGTTTGGACTGTTAAAAATTGGTATTTTTGGATTCTTTTTTTTAGGTACTTTTAGGTTCTTTACCGTGTTTGTATTTTAATAATTAATTGTGTGGCAAGGGCGCAATAATAGGGAATCTTCACGAACGAACCGGTGCCGATTTTGCTCTGATATTCCTTTTTTGTGAACTCGGGCGCAACGAAAAACAGCGAAGTATTCTAGGGAATCGAAAAAAAAAATCGCGCATTGTTACATATAATATAATTCACGAAAAGGGCGGCAAATATTTCTGAGGCCTAGGGCGGCGAAATGGCCAAATCCGCCCCTGGCCATATACTATAGTCCTCCACGCCATGTACTATAGTCCTCCACGCCATGTATTATAGCCCTCCACGCCATGTACTATAGCCCTCCGCGCCATCTGCATGGCGTGGAGGACTATAGTACATGGCGTGGAGGGCTATAAGCATAGCGCCTGCTCCTATGTACTTTTCGCCATGTATTATGGCGTGTGGCGGTATATTTTATAACAAACCCCAAATCGACTATGCACATGGCGCCAGAAGTCTATAAACTATGGCGTCTGGCGCTATGTGTTTTTTGCAGCGCACAAGATGTTGTCTATGAAGCAGTACAAACATCTCTCATCCCGAAGTTTTTGCCACCATACTCACCTACAGTGAACCCTGTAAAGGAAGCCTTCTTCAAAATTAAATGTTCAGTGCGGGCCTTTTTTGACAGAGAGCGGTGAAGGCCAGGCAACTCCGCCGATCGCAAGTCTAACTTGTAATTTGCCGGTCCCAAGCCCGGAGAAAGGAGGAGGGTTTGAGGCAACGAGGTACTCTATCCTCAGTAAAACTTGCATAGTTGCAACCTGATGGCTGAATTAAACCTAAGCGTCTCAGGTCATTAGGGAGAATTAGCCACGTTGTCAGACCTGCAACATAGTTGTGTGAACTTTGGCACGAGGCAAGTCTCCTGAAGCAACTATCACCGAGGCCCCCCATGGAAATGGTTGAGCAATGTGCCGACAACTCATCCTTGTAAAAACTACCTCTGTCAAGAAACCTGGAACAATAGCCTCGGATTGGACGGACCAACAACGACGACCACGCAAACGCACAACGGATTATTCTCTCGGAACCTGGAATGTACGCTCCCTGAACAAACCGGGGGCTGAAAAGGCCCTCCTGTATCAGGTCGAAAAATACAAACTGAGCATTACTGCAGTCCAGGAAACAAATTGGTTAGGCTGCGAGATCAACGACAAAAAATCGCACACAATTTTTACAAGCGGCAAACCTTCGGGCCGCAAGTAGTTTGGAGTAGCATTTATAGTGAGTAAGCAGCTTAAGTCGCGCGTTACCGATTTCAAACCCGTAAACGAAAGGCTGTGTGCGATTCGCATCAAGGCGCGATTTTTCAACCTCTGGCTCATCAATGTGCACGCTCCCACTGAAGTACAAGAAGACTCTGTAAAAGACGAGTTCTATGCCTGCCTTGAAACTCTCTTCGACTCACTTCCATCAAATGACGTAAAAATGCTACTGGGAGATTTCAATGCAAAAGTCGGGAATGAAAGTTGGCATCGGGGGACCACTGGAGGACACAGCCTCCACGAAGAATGCAATGATAACGGCCATCGTCTAATTGACTTCGCTTGCAGCAGGAACCTTGTTGTAAGCTCAACTTGCTTTCCACACCGTCGCATTCACAAGCAGACCTGGAATTCTCCAGACGCACATACCGTCAACCAAATCGACCACGTTCTTATCAACAAGAGATGGGCGTCAAGTGTGATGGATGTGCGGTCGTACCGCGGAGCTAACTGTGACTCCGATCATTTCCTGGTGAAAACAACATACCGGTGCAGAATTTCCTCAGTGCACCAATCGAGATTCAGCCCTCCCAAAATTTTCGCGGTTGAGAATTTGCTGAACGATTATACGGCTCAGACATATACGACCATGCTTGAGGAAAAAATTTCACCAATGCTGCGCGACTCCAGCAACGTAGGTGCCCACGAGTTCTGGGAAGAGCTCAAAACTACAATCAAGAATGTGGCAGAAATTGTTGTAGGATACAAAGCCCGACGTGCGCAAAATGAATGGTTTGACGAAGAGTGCCGAAACTCACTTGACGCGAAGAACGAGGCCTACAGACAATGGGTCCAACGTGCAACCAGAGCCAAGAAGGAAAAATATGACGAGCTACGGCGAATATCCAATAGAATAATTAGGCGTAAGAAACGGAAATACTTTGACGAGCAGTTGCTGAACATTAATGTAAACCTAGTTAGTAAGAACACCAGACAAGCGTACCGACTAGTAAACATGATCAAAAATGGCTACTAACCCAGGACTAGCCTCTGTAAGGACAAAGATGGAAGCATTATCAGCGACACCGAAATTATTAGCAAACGGTGAGCGTCCTACTTCGAAGAGCTTCTGAATCCGCCATCAAACATCCTCCCAGCAGAAGCTGAGCTCCATGACGATATCATTGGACAGCCCCCATCCACACAATCCCCGACAGTAGAAGAAGTTGATCTCGCCTTGCGTTCACTGAAAAGGAACAAAGCGCCGGGCGCTGACGAGATACCAGCTGAGCTACTTAAGTCTGGTGGGGCGGGTTTATTAAGTGCGCTACATCATCTACTGCTGCGAATATGGGAGACTGAGGTGATCCCAGACGATTGGCGCAGAAGCATCATCTGTCCCATACATAAAAAGGGAGATAAACTGCGGTGTGAGAATTACAGAGGCATCTCCTTAGTCTGTACGGCCTACAAAATCCTGTCAAAAATCCTGGAATATAGGATTAAACCGTTCGCGGAAGAAATGTTACGGATTAAATATTTGGTTAATGTTTTAAATGGTAAATATATAGGAGAGTCACTAAACATTTGGTTAATGTTTTTAAATGGTAAATATAGAGGAGAGTCACTAAACATTTGGTTAATGTTTTTAAATGGTAAATGTAGAGGAGAGTCACTTGTGGTCCGATTACAGATTTCGTTTACTCTACTTCACCAACGATTTGTTTGAAAACTAAAAATAACTGTTCATTAATAATGTTGTTGCCAAATTCAATTTAATACTATGATGTTTGCATAGATTTTTGGAATTCAGTAAGCTAAAAAAAAAAAACAGTTGTTGAAAAATTTGATTAGAAAAAAAATGTAGTTTTGAATTCAGTTGAGTCAGAGAGTGAGTCGAGGAGGAATAATTGTAATATTTTGAGTTGATTTGAATTTGAGAATTGGAGTCGGCAAGTAACCGTAGAGGAGGGTAGTCGTCGTTGGGACTACACATTTGGAAGCAATTGCAGTAAACGAAAAGAACAATAGTCTTGGGGTCGGCGCTGAAGAAAAAGTCATAAACGGAAATACAGATTCGAAACCATCCTAAGTGGAAACGCTCAATCAAATAGGAAGGTTGCGAAAAACGATTTTTAAGCATAATTTTCAAAGTGCACCGCGAACAGTTGGAAATCAGATATTTTTTTGCAAAATAGTGTGCCTACATTTGCGAAATAAGCTAAGTCTCGTACGTTTATTTACTCCGAATTCAGGGGAAGCCAGCCGTTCCGAAGTGCGAATTGCAGGTAGACATCTTAATTTCTATCAAGTTCCGTTACGAATGGGTTTTGGAGAAAACCAAAGAAGATTAGCAGTAGTGAAAAGTGTGGAATAGTTGTGAGCGAAAAAGAATTCAGGAGGAATACGTTCGAAGAGTACGAATTTGGTGCTGTTGCAGCGGTGTATGCAGAAAATCGTACGGAACGTTACGTGTGTCCCGCTTTCGCACGAAGTGCTGAAAAATCGATTCACTAGTGAATTCACCTTTAAGAATTTTCAAGTTTAATCAACAAAGAAGACTGTCTGCATCCAGAGGGGGCCCCCACAGGTAGTTGTTTGTTTGTTTCTATTTATTATATTGTTACAAGGTTGATTTTTTTGTTCATGAATAATATTGTGTAATGTAATTCAAACGAATCGTTGGAGAATTTTATTGATCGCGTGATAAAAGGAAAGTGACTCTCCAGACAGTGAAGAAAAAAAGTGACTCTCCCTAGAGTAGAATATTTGGTTAGAGTAGAATATTTGGTTTTCAAACGAAAAAAAAAATATATATAGATACATTTTTCCCTCATTATCCGTGAGGCTACGTCTCGTTCCGTAGCCGAGGGAACGCAATAGAAATTGAACGAGTGGCGCTGTTTTTTAACCACGACCGTCTTCGGCTGTGGTCGGGCAAAATCTTCGAGCGTTCCCCGCGGTATTGCGTAACATCTTTGGCGCCCAACGTGGGGCCCACAAGTTTAGATTCGCGAGTGTGAAGTGATGTAAATTTTGGTAATCGCGGATGTGTTGTGAATGGTGTTTTTGATTGCTAAGGATAATTTTGTGTCGCATGGTAGTGAGTGTGATTTCGCGGGTGTGTTTGCATAATAACCATAGTGATTTAGTGATCAGTCTTTGCGTGGCTGAAGTTCCGGTGTTTACTGTGAGTGTAAATTTGATGAAATTTTAACTCTGTAAAATATATATACATATTTGATTATCTTTGGTGTTTTATACAGCTGTAAGCTTATAGGAGTTTTGTTTAGCCATGTCTTTGGCAAATAAGTATTTGGTGGACAAGTTGGTCAAAGATGAGTTGATGTATGAATTAGCCATCCGGGGTCTACCTGCAGATACAACGGATAAGATGCGGAGGTCTTTACGGGCAGCGTTACGAGCAGAGGAGGCAATGGACGAATCGTTACAGATTAAAGATTATCCATTCACGTATGAGGAGGACTTGGAGGCTATGAAGGCGCTGACAGGGGAAGTCGAAAGCATGGCAGAAAACTTCACTGGCGATAAGAGGTCAAGAGATTACTTGAGACTCAAGGCAAAGGTGGAGTTTGGTTTGCGCCGCCTTAAGAACATGGCTCAGTTGACAAATGCGTTGCCAAATGAGATAGACAAAATACGGCGGCGTATAATCATGGGGATAGGCTTTGTTCTGGAGGATTCAAAAGAAGTCGAGGGGCTAGACGAAGAGAAAACAATTAAGACTGGGGTACTGGAGTGTAAACCGGCACCGGAGTCAAAGTCTCTTGAAAATTTCGAAGGACCAGCCTTTTGTTCAACCCCAAGACTTGTCACGGAGGATTTTTCTAAACAACAAAATGTTGTTAAATGGGGGGTTAAGTTCACGGGGGAAACTCCAAGTTCCGTGAGTGCCTTTCTTGAGCGGGTGGAAGAGCTCCGCGTTGCCCGCGGTTTAGCTTCTTCTCAATTGTATAAGGCCGCGGTGGATTTGTTTGAGGGCAAGGCTCTCATTTGGTATAGAGCTAATCGAGACAGGTGCTGTAGCTGGGAAGACCTGCGACGTGAGCTACGGGCCGAATTTCTTCCGGCTGATTATGATGATCGCCTTTGGGATGAGATTCGGCGGCGTACTCAAGGCCAAGGCGAGTCTATTGGAATTTATGTAGCCGTGATGGATGGTTTATTTCGAAGGTTAGGAGAACCGTGTAGTGAGTCCAAAAAAATGAAAATCCTACGGAGAAACATTAACCCTTTTTATCAGATGCAGCTAGCAATGCAATCAGTAGCAACGGTGGCTGAACTAGTACAGCTGGGAAGGAAGTTAGAAGCAACGAGGGCCACGGTAGAAGCTTTTAATCCTCCACCAAATCGAAGGATGGCAAAGCTTCTAGAACCAGATCTGGCCTATGCAGACCCTTGTTTGGTGGAAGTCGTTACTTCACCAAACGACAGGCCACAGGGAGTTTGTTGGAACTGTGGAAGTCAGGCGCATTTCGCGAGACAATGCTCAGAGTTGAGACGTTGTTTTGGATGCGGCCGACCAAATACGATTCGTTCAAGGTGTCCAGAGTGTACCTCGCGCGAAAGGCGATCGACATGGCGCTCAGGGGAACGAAACCAAACAAAAGAAGCGGGAAACGACTGCGGTGCTCGATAGGCGGCAAACAGGGCACCGTAATTAGCTGTAAGGAACAAGCCGCAGAAGAAAGGTCCGCGTACATTTTTTATTCACAACCAGGGGATGTACGTCCTCATCTGGGTGTGGATATTTTAGGGAGAAAGTTAACGGGTTTGGTAGACTCCGGTGCGTCCACTACGATTGTGGGACAGAAAGGTTGGCGGCAGCTGCAGGAAATGGGAGTAGAACTGAGAACGACTACTTAACAAGCAGTACGATTGGCAGATGAGGGACGGTGTAACATCCTGAGCCAGGTGTTGGTGCCCATTAAGCTATATAGGGCGACAAGGTGGATGGAAGTTTTGGTGGTTCCTTCGTTACCGCATGGGCTGATCCTCGGGGTAGATTTTTTAAAGCAGTTTGGAATTACCTTAAATTTAAAACATGATTGTTGGGATTTTATCCACGAAGCGGTGACTCTTTCAGTTGAACATTTACGCGATAGAATCAGTCTTTCTCAGGAGGAGGAGTCACATTTGAAAAATTTGGTGGATGACGAATTTATGCAAATGGGAGATGGATTGGGATGTACTAGTTTAGTGGAGCACGTCATCAAGACGGATTCGATGCCCATTAAACAAAGGTATTACCCGGTTTCACCAGCTCTTCAAAAACACATCAACGCTGAGTTGGAAGAAATGTTGAAGTTGGGAGTAGTAGAGCCATCCTCCAGTGCATGGTCTTCACCAATTTTGATGGTGAAAAAGAAAGATGACACATATCGTTTTTGTGTAGATTTTCGCAAAGTCAACCGGGTATCTGAAAAGGATGCATATCCTCTACCCTATGTTTCAGCTACGTTAGATAAGTTACGGGACGCAAAATATCTTTCGTCTCTAGATATAAAGTCCGCCTACTGGCAAGTACCTGTGGCGAAAGATTCCCGTCAGTTTACCGCTTTCACAATTCCAGGTAGGGGTTTATTTCAGTTTTGTAGGATGCCGTTTGGATTATCAAACGCCCCAGCTACGTGGCAACGGTTGATTGATCGTGTTCTAGGTCCTGCTTTGGAACCCTACGTTTTCACGTATCTGGATGATATCATCATCGTCACCCAGACGTTCGACAAACACTTAGAGATACTCCAGGAGGTATTTAAACGGCTAAGGGAAGCAGGCCTTAAACTGTCCCAGAATAAGTGCCATTTCTGTCGTCCTCAACTAAAATATTTGGGATATCTGGTTGATAAAGACGGTTTAAGCGCCGATCCCGAGAAAGTGGAGAGCGTGATTAATATACCCAGACCCCACTCGGTGAAACAGATTCGACAGTTTTTGGGTATGTTATCTTGGTACCGGCGGTTTATACCGGATCATTCATCATTGGTGTCACCACTGACGAATCTGCTTCGGAAAAACCAGCGTTTTCAGTGGACTTCTGAATGTGAACTGGCTTTCAACAAATGCAAATTGAAACTGGCTTCTACTCCGATTCTGTCATGTCCAGACTTCAACTTACCATTCATTGTCCAGACGGATGCTTCGGACGTCGGGTTAGGAGCAGTACTAAGTCAAGTTTTTCCGGAAGGTGAAAGAGTTATTTGTTATTTGAGTCGTTCTCTAAACAAAGCAGAGAGGAAATATTCGACCACTGAAAAGGAATGCCTGGCCGTTTTGTGGGCGATAGAGAAATTGCGGCCATATATTGAAGGTACCAAATTTAGAGTAGTCACCGATCATCATTCTTTAGTGTGGTTAAATAACCTGAAGGATCCGGCAGGGAGACTCACAAGATGGGCAGTTCGGCTTCAGCAGTTTGATTATGACGTCGTTCACCGAAAGGGGAAAGAACATTTAGTGCCAGACGCTTTGTCGAGGTCGGTTCCTGAAGTAGCGGCAGTTGTGAACGATGAGTTGTTAGGAGATAGATGGGTATTAGGAATGATGAATAAGGTAAGAAACAATCCAGATCAATTTAAAGACTGGCGGATAGAGGGCAACTTGTTATGGAAAAGAGTTTCCAATCGTTATTCGGATCTCAAAGGAAACTCATGGAAACAAGTGATTAACAAAGGGGACAGGAAAAAGGTTCTGCAAGAATGTCACGATGAGCCAACAGCGGGACATATGGGTGCAAGTCGCACATACGATCGGGTGGCACAGAGGTATTTTTGGCCTAAAATGCGTGCCGATATTCAACGGTATGTGGCCAGATGTAAAGTTTGTCAGGCCACAAAAGTAGAGAGGCGACCGCCATATGGAACCATGACTACCAGGGTGGGTCAAGCAAAAGAACCATGGGAGATTATCTGTATTGATTTAATCGGTCCTTTGCCTCGATCGACACAGGGCAACACATATATTTTAACGGTAGTGGATTACTGTACGAAATTTCCTCTGATATTTCCACTAAGGCAGGCAACGGCCGCACAAGTTTCCAGACTACTCGAAGATAGGGTATTTTTACTGTTTGGAGTCCCTGCGGTGATAGTGTGTGATAACGGGGTACAGTTCCGGTCCAAGGAATTACAGACACTCATGTTTTCCTATGGTACCCGGTTGCAATATACAGCTTTCTATCACCCTCAGGCAAATCCGGCAGAGCGTATAAATCAAAATATTAAACGTATGCTTCGGGCGTACGTCGGTGAAAATCATCGGAAGTGGGATCGTGATTTACCAAAGATTGGATGTGCGTTACGCACATACACACACGAGGCCATGGGAGCCACACCTTATTTTGTGAATTTTGGTCGAGAGATGATCGTTTCGCGAAAGGGACCACAACCTCCATGCGAGGATGAGTTAGTCAGAGATCCGGTACAGAGGGCGGAGGGACTGATGAAGATTCGGGAAGTAGTACTTCAACATCTAAAGGAGGCCACAGGAAAGAGTATGCAGCGATATAACCTCCGAAAAAGGATTCCTCCATTTTCTGTAGATGACTTGGTTTGGAGGCGTAATTTCGCCCAATCCGACGCAGTTCATTTTTATTCTGCGAAACTAGCTCCAGAATATTTGGGACCTTTTAGAATTGTGCAGCGCGAGACTTCATCTATTTTTAAGTTGGTGGATCTCGAAGGGCGTGAGGCAGGACGCTGGCATGCCAAGGATCTTAAACCATACGTAGACTGAGATAAACTAAGACATATATAAATAGCATGAATTAACACATTAATGGTTTCGTTACATCAATTGAATTTCAGGAAATTCTTTTCGTGAGGGGGGAAAATGTTACGGATTAAATATTTGGTTAATGTTTTAAATGGTAAATATATAGGAGAGTCACTAAACATTTGGTTAATGTTTTTAAATGGTAAATATAGAGGAGAGTCACTAAACATTTGGTTAATGTTTTTAAATGGTAAATGTAGAGGAGAGTCACTTGTGGTCCGATTACAGATTTCGTTTACTCTACTTCACCAACGATTTGTTTGAAAACTAAAAATAACTGTTCATTAATAATGTTGTTGCCAAATTCAATTTAATACTATGATGTTTGCATAGATTTTTGGAATTCAGTAAGCTAAAAAAAAAAAACAGTTGTTGAAAAATTTGATTAGAAAAAAAATGTAGTTTTGAATTCAGTTGAGTCAGAGAGTGAGTCGAGGAGGAATAATTGTAATATTTTGAGTTGATTTGAATTTGAGAATTGGAGTCGGCAAGTAACCGTAGAGGAGGGTAGTCGTCGTTGGGACTACACATTTGGAAGCAATTGCAGTAAACGAAAAGAACAATAGTCTTGGGGTCGGCGCTGAAGAAAAAGTCATAAACGGAAATACAGATTCGAAACCATCCTAAGTGGAAACGCTCAATCAAATAGGAAGGTTGCGAAAAACGATTTTTAAGCATAATTTTCAAAGTGCACCGCGAACAGTTGGAAATCAGATATTTTTTTGCAAAATAGTGTGCCTACATTTGCGAAATAAGCTAAGTCTCGTACGTTTATTTACTCCGAATTCAGGGGAAGCCAGCCGTTCCGAAGTGCGAATTGCAGGTAGACATCTTAATTTCTATCAAGTTCCGTTACGAATGGGTTTTGGAGAAAACCAAAGAAGATTAGCAGTAGTGAAAAGTGTGGAATAGTTGTGAGCGAAAAAGAATTCAGGAGGAATACGTTCGAAGAGTACGAATTTGGTGCTGTTGCAGCGGTGTATGCAGAAAATCGTACGGAACGTTACGTGTGTCCCGCTTTCGCACGAAGTGCTGAAAAATCGATTCACTAGTGAATTCACCTTTAAGAATTTTCAAGTTTAATCAACAAAGAAGACTGTCTGCATCCAGAGGGGGCCCCCACAGGTAGTTGTTTGTTTGTTTCTATTTATTATATTGTTACAAGGTTGATTTTTTTGTTCATGAATAATATTGTGTAATGTAATTCAAACGAATCGTTGGAGAATTTTATTGATCGCGTGATAAAAGGAAAGTGACTCTCCAGACAGTGAAGAAAAAAAGTGACTCTCCCTAGAGTAGAATATTTGGTTAGAGTAGAATATTTGGTTTTCAAACGAAAAAAAAAAATATATATAGATACATTTTTCCCTCATTATCCGTGAGGCTACGTCTCGTTCCGTAGCCGAGGGAACGCAATCGAAATTGAACGAGTGGCGCTGTTTTTTAACCACGACCGTCTTCGGCTGTGGTCGGGCAAAATCTTCGAGCGTTCCCCGCGGTATTGCGTGACAGAAATCATTGGCGAATATCAAGGCAGTTTCAGATCTGGTCGCTCAACAATCGACCAGCACTTCACGGTCAAGCTAATTTTGCAAAAGTGCTGGGAATACGACGTCGACGTATACCAAATCTTTGTCGACTTTAAACAAGCATATGACAGCATCAACCGAGGCGCTCTATATAGAATCATGCTGCAATTTGGTATACCGGCCAAATTAGTGAGACTTACAAAGATGACGATGACCAACTCCGTCTCACAAGTCCGGATCCAGAACAGATTGACGGATCCTTTTGAAAATCTGGGTGGCCTGAAGCAGGGCGGTGGAATAGCGCCCACGCTTTTCAACCTGGCTCTTGAGTTCGCTATTCGAGCAATGAACCTGAGCACCAGCGGCACGCTACTTTTTAAGTCGACACAATTGGCAGCGTACGCGGATGACATTAACATCATGGCTCGAAAACTGACTGATGCAGAAGAACTTCTGCTTAGACTTGACACCGCCTCAAAGGAAGTTGGACTACGAATCAACGAGGACAAAACGAAAGTTATGATGCAATCTAGGACAAGGACGCCAGCGCACACGACCATCAACGTAGGGGACCTTTGCATCAAATTCGTGGACAACTTTGTGTACCTGGGTAGCAATCTATCGAGCGACGCCAACGAAACTGACGAAATCAAGCGACGGATACAACTAGCAAATAAGACTTTCTTCTCGGTCCTCCCTATTATGAAATCGAAATATGTGCACAGGAAGACTAAGCTCCGCGTTTATAAAACTATCATAAGACCTGTGCTGTGCTATGGCTGCGAAACATGGACCCTGACCCAAGCCTCCGAATACATGATCGATACTTTCGAACGGAAGTACTACGGCGGATTTTCGGGGCTATCCGCGACCGAGATGGATGGCGCATCCGGTACAACAATGAGTTGTATGAACTTTACGATGAGCTTGAAGTCTCAAAAATTGTCAAACTACAGTGGGCTGGGCACGTGCAACGCATGAATGACGATCGCATGCCAAAACGTGTCATGAACGCAAGACGAGTCGACGGAGCGAGGCCGAGAGAAAGACCAAGAGCTCGGTGGGAGTGCTCAGTGTATGCGGACGCCGAACAACTATTGGGGTTCCAAGATTGGAGGACGCGGTCACGTCACCGAGACAATTGGAGGAGTTCGATCCAGGCGGCCAAGGCCCGACATCGGGCTGTTGTGCCACGTTGATGATGATGGTGAAGGCCAGGCACTGGTGGAGGTAATAAATGAAGCACTGTCGACCATACAAATCATACTACAAATTATGTTTCGGACACGTTTGTAAAACTTCTGGCAGCGACTTATGGGTTTCATTTGGATATAATTATTAGTATTAGTGTTTAGTATTAATGTATTTGTTTATACTCGTATTATTGAGGTATTCAATCATATATTATATTACTATTAAAAAAAGATTTATTTTTTAAACTAAAATAAAGATTTTTTCACATAGGAATAGGTTTTTTCATTTGGGGAAAGGTTTTTTCAAGTGAAATTAAGTTTTTTTCATTTGAGAAAAGGGTTTTTTCAGCTGGGAAGTGTTATATATTGCTAGTTTATATTATTATTTTGTATGTAGTTGCATGATTCGTATATGTCGCTTTGATACCTGTAACTAATATCCACCCACTATGGATTACTACATGCATTAATGATTCGACCTTCATTAAATCCGATATATAACACTTCCATTAATATTCCGACAAGAGTATCCCAGGGCCCAAATTAATTCAACTGCTATACAATTCAACTCAACAGAGCAATTATATCTGACTTTTTTTCATCGGTAATATCTTTGCACCTTGCAATTTTGGTTTTTTCCAACAATATTTATAAAAATTCACTGCACTTTTCAAACGTCCAATATTTTCAGCTATTACCAAAATTATTTATTACTCCTGCTTTTTCAAAATAGGCAAACAAAACACTCTTTTCACTCACAGATAACCTTTTGCCTAACAAATTCCGAATAATGATGAGTTTAGAGTTTTTGCCACTGATTTATATAGTAACACAAATCTCACTAAACACGATTTATTACCCCGAAAAAGGGAAAAAAAGGGTTTGTGGTGTCGTAACTGGGCTCACATTATCTTGGCGCCGCCACTAAGAACAAGATAAGATAATTTTATTTGGAAAAACCCGCATTTTTATTACGCTATGGGTAAAATTTTCGAAGGAATGATAAAAATTGTGAGTGGTCCTAATTCGATGAACAGGGGTTGTAAGTAATTGTCTGGTCCTACCAAAAGTAACGTACATTTGTGAACAATTACGCTCTATTTATCACAAAGGCGCTAACACTAGTAAGTGCGAACTAACCATATTCCAAGTGCAAGGTAGTGCCAGGTCAAAAGCATTGACAATAATAAGTTTTGGGAACAGATCTTCGAAAAAAAACGACTGGATCTTTGCAAGTATGCGATCCACAAAATTTCATGCTGTTTGCGAAGGAAAATCTTCAAAAATTGAAAATCCAAGGTTCTGGACTGGTACGAATCGGTCCCAAGTTTATCATAAAACACGATACACTCCCCATTTCTAGTCACCACGAAGATACTAGCTATGAGCGAATCTCCTATTCTAAGATGGGAATCAGCTTCACAGTTGTTTCTCATCCAAAACTGAAGTTGCGAATCTTCAAGACTCTCTGCCTAGAAACTTTAAACTGCCCAATAAAGTTGGAGCTCCGACAGTCCACCACATCACAGGCAGCTACCTTGGTTTATTATTAGCCGGATCCTGCTCTGTCATCCTGGTGTGGCAATCCGGTAATAAGAACAATATTTTAATAAAAAATATTAAAATATTTTTTTGAGTTAGAAAAAATTGGTACACATTAGATACATACAATTAATAAGAACAAACCTATCACCAACCGTAACCAACCGGGTTTGCGACACCACAACCTCAATCGCAAGGTGTCGCCAACTTTGAAGTATACGAAAGTTGAACAAGGAGTGTTCAACGAGGGGCAGATTATGTTCAAATTCCATATAGCATCAGCAATGAAACCTACAAACGTACGTGCATACATCTTACTTAATTGTAAGATGTTGTAAGACGTTGCATTTAATCAAAGTTACTTACTATACTGCCCTACTCAGCCACAAAAGTCTACATACATCTAGAAAATCATCAATATTTCCAAAACTATGAATATTAATAATATGAATATTAATTTAAAATATGCTATATGCACGTTAATAAATAGTATGCAACGAAATAATAATGTTTCTAAAAAAAATTGATACAAAAAAAAACCCTAGTGCATCAGAACTGCTAGAAACACTAATGTTCAAAGAGCAGATGAGGATTTGTGCAGATTTTGAGTGTGTATTCTACCACTATTTACTTTTCCTACTTAAAATCAATACAACCTATGTAATAATAGAATCTAAGTTTATTTTAATTTCGGTGAATTCATCGAAAGTTACTGCGGTAGAAAGGTGTTTGGGGTCGCCATCCAAAAAATCTCCAGATTTTAGAAAATTCTGTTGCGGAACAGCTGTGAACAGCCGCCACCACAACAGAAATTTTTAACCTGACCTGCTACCCTCGCGTGACTTTGCGGTGCCGGCTAGTCACCGGTGTCGTGGGTGTAGTGAGGGGCAGGTCAAGCCCTAGCTGAGTCACGCATCTCACATATAACACCAAAGAAAAAAAACACAGCATAAGGGAAAAACCTACAGGAAAAGGGGGAAAAAGGAACCCACACATGGCTCCGCTGAACCTATAAGAATGGATTTAGCAAGTCCATGATCAACCTAGGCAAAAAAAATTGATCGAAAGAAAAACAGGCAAAATTTAAAAAAATTATAAACATATATTCAAACAAAAAAAAAAATAGAAAACAATATTCAAGAAAAAAAAATTCAAGCATTATTCAAGATTATATATAACTTCCAAAAGAAAACTCTAAATGAAATATTGAAATTAATAAAAATATCTGTATCTCAAATTAACAGATCGAATAAAAAAATAAGTAAAGTTATCAAAAATATAACCAATGTAACTCACCGGAGTCCTGGACGACGGTCGACCGTGGTACGGGATCCACTGAAATCTTAATTTTGAATTTAGTTAAAATTCACAATGTAATTATTATGTACAAATTGAATTTCATTTAAGTTCACAAAACATGATTCACGCAATCGTTTTTCCTCCTCCAACAATACTCAACGCCATCCGTATAAAAAAAAATATCCTAACAGCAACGACGGGCGGGATCATCGTTCTTATTGCCGACTAAAATCTTGTTAACAACATCACCATTGTTTTCGATCTCCTGCAACCATCGACGTACATTTGCAAATGAATCGCCATTTGTTACATCGTAAACGATTATGACACCATGCATTCCACGATAATATGTACTGGTTATTGTCCGGCATCGTTTCTGTCCAGCAGTGTCCCATACTTGTAGTTTCACACGTTGCCCGTCTATTACAACTGTTCGAATTTTGAAATCAACTCCAATTGTTGTAATATAACTACCAGAGAACATGTCATCCGAAAATCGTATGAGTAAAGATGACTTTTCAACACTACTGTTGCAGCAACTCAATTATCCCGTATTCAAGGATACAATTTTTGTGCATTGGTACATAGGTTGTGGAAAATGTTTTTGGTGGCTCCATAGTTTGTGCATTGTGCACAATGTTGGAACAACCACTATCATCAATTATTAGCAATTTGAATACATGATCGTAGTCCCGGGCCATTATCTGCTGCAAACGCTACTTCGAAACCCGCTAAATGCAATCTCTCGTATTCGAAAGAGAAGAACCAGATGGAGTCTATCACTTGTCACTTTTAATAATCCATTTGTACTGCTTCCGTGCATTCACTTTAGCAATCTCATTAACGCTCTTTACGCGGATGCACTGTTATTTCAAAATAGAACACTAATTCTATCGTCACACGCAGAATTATCTCCAACTTGGATAGTTTCCGACTTTTCGGCATAACCGGTACGAGGTCTTTCAGTTTTGACAAATACATTTGGATTCCGGCATTTTCGCCGTCACGATGTCGCGAAACACGACCATTAATAACTGTCGTACGGATGCACCTGTCGCACAAACTGCAGTTATGGCTTTCATTTTTTTTATATTTTCTTTAGAAACCCGCGCAAAAACTTTACTTATTAAAACTTATTTTCGTGGCAGGGGTCACACACTTGTTGGTTCGTAGAAAATTCTTAAGAAAATTCTCACGGCAGAATTCCTACGGCGGCAGCCGCCGCTGCCGCCGCGAATCAAATCTCAAAACTGACTCCCCCAGCAGCCAACATTTCCCTTGATCGCTCAGCGATTGGCCACGTACCGTTGCTGACAGCCGTTATCAGCTTTCCATCTGTTGCACCGCACACGCAGCCAACACCCAACATTATCAGTTTCATTGGCTTGATAACGCAGCTGATCCAAGTTTCATTGCAAATCAGCTGCGATCAGGCCAGTGAACCCAATGCAATGCAATGCAACATTCGACAATCAAACGCATATACATAGCCTGTTTTTGGATGGCTATGCAATGCACTTGACTATCGAATGCAGCATTGCATACGCAATATTTGTAGTTGTGTGTGCGCGTGGCGGCGGCAAGGCTGTTCCGTAACAATTCAAACAATGTTTACTTATTTTCATTGCAAATTTTTGCGATGAAAATACTCAATGCAAGCATTTATTGGAACGAAAATAACAAAAAGGCCTATTGCTAGCAGCCCTTTGCTAGCACCGAAGCCAAAATTATATCACATGCACATCTGCCTTACGTTGAAGTCAACCTTTTCTGCGAATTTTGTATTGATCCGATGACTGCATTGGAAGTTGTAGGGATGCAAAGAAATTTAGGGTTACCATTCGCAAAAGTTTTCAAACTTTCTAGATCTTAATATTTGGTGTTTATTTTCACTATAAGATCACTACTATTTGAAAATTCTATGCTAAAATCGCTTACTAATGGTATGCCAAAAAAACACAAAAGTAACCATGGCTTAGCAAATAGCAAACAACATTGTGCTAAACTTAAATTTCCACTGAATATTGCCTATAATAAGTTTAATTTGCTATTTGAATTTTGTAATGATTCAACTACTGTACTAGAAACTATAAGACAAAGAGCTTTATTTTCCTCAGGAATTTTCCAAATTTAAGACATTAAAATTACCATAGCTGGCAGCTCCAACCGAATTTTTCAACCAAATTTCTACCAAACGTGGTTTGGTAGAAAGCCCAGCAAAGTTTGCCCATACCTCAAACTTGGCATGGCAACAAAATTTTTAAAAATGTTCAATTCCACCAGTTCCTTTGAACGTCCGGGAAATGGGAAATGTCATGCAAATGAAATTCAGAATTTGTTTTTTTTTTGTCTCATTTTCGCTTTGCAATATATTCTGCAGCTTTTAAAGGATAAAATACTCGCTGATATTTTAGAGCTTTTCCTCCAATAGTATATACATGGATCATAAATAGGTCATCACTTTCCGAGACTTTAAAGGATCCATATTATCAAACAACAATTTCGTTAATATAGCCAGTGACAGATGACGGTAAATGTTGTGTTGCATTGATTGTAACTCGTCCCACCGACAAAGCAGGGCAACAAATGTTGTGTAGCATTGATTGTAACTCCAGCTTAAGGCTCGAACCGAAGTGGATATTTCAACAAGATAACGACCCAAAGCACACTGCTTTGGTCGTTCGGGAGTGGATCCTTTACAACGTCGCGAGGCAGTAGCATTCGCCACCACATTCGCCTGATCTCAATCCAATTGAACATCTCTGGGATGAACTTGAAAAAAGAGTTCGAAAATATAAGGAGAAATTAAAACATGCGTTATTGAAGGCTGAAACCTAGTCCTTTCAATGCCTAGGAGATCGGAAGCTGTTTTAGTGACATTAAACTTGATATTAAATTTAAAATTATCTATTAAAAAACGGTACATTTTATCATTTTTTTTCATAATTTTATCTGCTGTATGTAGACTTTTGTGGCATAATTTTTTTTATAGCTCGTACATTTCTGTTTACATACTTAATAATTTTATAATTTCCTTTCCCAATATGTATATACAAGTAAGAATCATTAAATTAAATTAAATTTGAATTTATATTTTTGTTCAGTTATGGATAATATGAAAGATTTTCCGGGTGTATGTAGACTTTTGTGACTGCCTGCATAGGCGTGCCATGGCCTAAAATCTGGCAGGAGCCAGGGACCGAAAAGTTCAAAAGAAGCGATGATTTTGTTTTCCGTAAGGTACACGTACTGTTCATACAACTTATATAATTTACTATTTATATGTTTGTTAATTTATTCTTTGTTATTTGCTAATGTATAATGCATTATCAAATAAACTTCGTGTCTGTGAATACATATGAGCTACTACCCCATGCATATAATGTGAATGGTAAGTATGAGTAACACATGAATTATCCATTAGGACTAAGAAATGAACGCTTGTATGATTTATACGGGAATAGAACGGACATAATTATAAATATAAGACATTTTTTTTTTAGAAGCTAAATATATTTCAATTTATACTTGAAGAAGAGGATATTTTACTTTCAAAATATCTTTGAAGAAATTGGAATATATTAAGCTTACAAGGAAGAATTGATCTCTTGTTTAAAATTTTTGTTACCTAGAAAACCTAGGAAAAGCATAAATAATTTGCCAAGACAAAGAGTGCTGTAACTTACTTTTTTCGAGTCATTTGGTTTGCATGGATATCATTGTAGCCCTAACTGCGTGTCCGAGGCTAAATGAAATATCAAAACCTTTCAGACTTGTGCTTTTTACTGTTTCCCATTTTCGTGATCCCCTGGCAAATGTGAGATCCAGACATTGCTTCTCTGCGAATGGTTTAATTTATTCCCAAACTACATAAAAGTTTTCTCGCTCACTTAGTAGTGTTTTAAATGTTCCATTCACAAGATCCATCCCATCCCAAAGATTTGCATTTTTAGTTTGGAAATATGTGCTTAACATCATCAACGTGGCACAACAGCCCGACGTCGGGCCTTGGCCGCCTGGATCGAGCTCCTCCAATTGTCTCGGTCACGTGACCGCGTCCTCCAATCTTCGAACCCCAATAGTTGTTCGGCGTCTGCATACATTGAGCTCTCCCAATGAGCTCTTGGTCTTCCTCTTGGCCTCGCTCCGTCGACTCGTCGTGCGTTCATGACACGTTTTGGCATGCGGTCGTCATTCATGCGTTGCACATGCCCCGCCCACTGTAATCGTTGTAATTTCACAATTTTGGAGACTTCCAGCTCATCGTAGAGTTCGTACAACTCATTGTTGTACCGGATGCGCCATCCATCTCGGTCGCGGATAGCCCCGAAAATCCGCCGTAGAACTTTCCGTTCGAAGGTTTCGATCATATTTTCGTAGGCATGGGTCAGGGTCCATGTTTCGCAGCCATAGCACAGCACAGGTCTTATGATAGTCTTATAAACGCGGAGCTTAGTCTTTCTGTGCACTAATTCGATTTCATAATGGAGAGGACCGAGAAGAAGGTCTTATTTGCTAGTTGTATCCGTCGCTTGATTTCGTCAGTTTCGTTGGCTACCCAGGTAAACGAAGTTGTCCACGAATTTGATGCAAAGGTCCCCTACGTTGATGGTCGTGTGCGCTGGCGTCCTTGTCCTAGATTGCATCATAACTTTCGTTTTGTCCTCGTTGATTCGTAGTCCAATTTCCTTTGCTGCGGTGTCAAGTCTAAGCAGAAGTTCTTCTGCATCGGTCAGTTTTCGAGCCATGATGTTAATGTCATCCGCGTATGCTGCCAATTGTGTCGACTTAAAAAGTAGCGTGCCGCTGGTGTTCAGGTGCATTGCCCGAATAGCGAACTCAAGTACCAGGTTGAAGAGCGTGGGCGCTATTCCATCGCCCTGCTTCAGGCCACCCAGAGTTTCAAAAGGATCCGTCAATCTGTTCTGGATCCGGACTTGCGAGACGGAGTTGGTCATCGTCATCTTTATGTCTCACTAATTTGGCCGGTATACCAAATTGCAGCATGATGCTATATAGGGTGATGCTGTCATATGCTTGTTTAAAGTCGACAAAAATTTGGTATACGTCGACGTCGTATTCCCAGCACTTTTGCAAAATTAGCTTGATCGTGAAGAGCTGGTCGATTGTGGAGCGACCAGATCTGAAACCGCCTTGATACTCGCCAATGATTTCTTCCGCGAACGGTTTAATCCTATACTCCAGGATTTTTTGACAGGATTTTGTAGGCCGTACAGACTAAGGAGATGCCTCTGTAATTCTCACACCGCAGTTTATCTCCCTTTTTATGGTCTTTTTATGTATGGGACAGATGATGCTTCTGCGCCAATCGTATCGTCTGGGATCACCTCAGTCTCCCATATTCGCTGCAGTAGTTGATGTAGTGCACTCAATAATCCCGCCCCACCAGACTTGAGTAGTTCAGTTGGTATCCCGTCAGCGCCCGGCGCTTTGGTCCTTTTCAGTGAACGCAAGGCGAGATCAACTTCTTCTACTGTCGGAGATTGTGTGAATGGGGGTTGACCAACGGGATCGTCATAGAGCTCAGCTTCTGCTGCTAGGATGTTTGATGGCGGATTCAGAAGCTCTTGGAAGTAGGACGCCCATCGTTTGCTAATACTTTTGGTGTCGCCGATAATACTTCCATCTTTGTCCTTACAGAGGCTAGTCCTGGGTTGGTAGCCATTTTTGATCATGTTTACTAGTCTGTACGCTTGTCTGGTGTTCTTACTAACTAGGTTTATATTAATGTTCAGCAACTGCTCGTCAAAGTATTTCCGTTTCTTACGCCTAATTATTCTATTGGATATTCACCGTAGCTCGTCATATTTTTCCTTTTTGGCTCTGCTTGCACGTTGGACCCATTGTATATAGGCCTCGTTCTTTGCGTCAAGTGAGTTTCTGCATTCTTCGTCAAACCATTCATTTCGCGCTCGTCGGGCTTTGTATCCCACAACGTTTTCTGCCACATTCTTGATTGTATTTTTGAGCTCTTCCCCGAACTTGTGGACACCTACGTTACTGGAGTCGCGCAGCATTGGTGAGATTCTTTCTTGAAGCGCGGCTAGAAACTTTTTGAATATTTGAATAAAATACTTGCAAGTACGAAAATACTCGCTAATACGAAAACACTCGAACCTAGTATTTTTGAATTTCATCTCCTACAACATAAATGAAGAAAATAGTTGCTTTCTTTTAAGTACTCCCCACCTACATATTTCTAAAACGTTACCTCAGCGAAGAAAAAATCACTCATAGAAACTTTTTTTCCAAACGGTATATAATTGAAAAGTTTACCATTTTAAATTTATCAATGGTAAATGAATTTATGGACTAATGATCAATTAGAAACAAATTTTCACAAGTATCTTATCTAAATACACTGAACTTCACTGCATCGAATTGTGTCAAATGTACACTGATTTCAATATACACTTCAAGAGATAATGAAAATCAAAAACTTTTTTATTTGAATTATAAACCCACTTAAACTCCTAGATATAACAAATAATCGCAGCGATAATCATCCAAAAAAAGAGCGGACAAACCTAACCATTTTCACTTCCCATTCCCGTATTTTGAGGTTTTTTTCGTCATTAAAATATAGTTGTTTCTGAAAATTTGCTCGAATATCCCTAAACAATATCTATATCTCTTATACTTCATCAATAGTCTTAGAACATTTCATTTCGATCGGACATCGCATTCCTGAGATAATCTCACTGTATCCAAGCACAAAAAAATTGAGAAAGTCTACAGGAAGAAAGTTTCAATCAAAATCTTCATCATATGCACATATAAAGTGCATATATGTTCTTCCGCGACGGTCATTTTCGATCATCACAACCAACCACGGCATGCTTGCACTGTACGGCATTACCTACAGCCTTTAAGAAATTCATATCGAAATCCGACGAGATTCGTGAGAGGCTCCGCGGCACCGATTAACTCGCTCCTGTGCAAAAGTGTCGAGCTTATAGACAAGCTCACAATCACATCAACTGATTGCCTCGTTCATGTGCTGTTCATCTCCAGCTCTACTGTGTGTACACAACCGTGTCGGCCAACACACGTGTTGGAGCTAGTGATTGCTTCACCAAACGCTCAACTCCGACGAGATCCGTGAAGGGCTCCGCGGCACGGAAATCTTCGCGCAAATGATTGCTTATGTGCAACGATTGACTCGCTCCTGTGCAAAAGTGTCGAGCTCATAACCAAGTGTCGAGCTCATAATCAAGTGTCGAGCTCATAAACAAGCTCATAATCACATCAACTGATTGCCTCGTTCATGTGCTGTTCATCTCTAGCTCTACTGTGGGTACACAAACGTGTCGGCCAACACACTTGTTGGGTGCAAGTGATTGCTTCACCTGTGAAGCAGCTCGCTCAGGATAGTGTGTCGACACACGTGTTGGGGGCTAGTGATTGCTTCATCGCGATTGCTTCACTCACGTGTTACCCATCTCTAGTATCAACTGATTCAACGTATCAACTTGATTCGTATCCAAAATGATACGAAAGTTATCCAAAATGGCAGCACAAAATTCAATGTCACAAAACTTTCTGGGAGTCTTTAAAATAAAATAAAATTTCTAACCAGTTTTTTAGTTTTTTTTTTGGTGTTATGCCCACTACGATTGCATCAAATTGTTTTCAGCTTTGAATCAAACATCAATCAACAATGTGGACACATGGTTGATCTAATATTTGCCTCATGGTCTAATACTTCTCAACCACTTGCGAATAAATTGAATCACTAGTAAAAAATTATATGATGATTGTACGAGTATTACTACTTACCTCCACATCTTCTGCGCCAAAGTTTTACTCCTTTTGTGTTGGAAACGACTGCTTTCTTTACGAATATTCGTCTTTAAAAAGACGATTTTAAATCGATTTTCAAAATCATTGCTTTGAATCATTTTACTCTTTGTTCATATATTTGGTGGGGGGAAGGGGGTTGTTGGTTTGTAATTGGGAAGGAATTTTGAAGATAGGAATATAAGGCTTAGGATAGTAATTTGGATTGTTAGGATACTCTGGATATAGTTGACAGGAGTACATGGTGCAGGAGTATGGGAGATAGGAAGATTTCTATATTTATTTATATGCAATCTCCCCTAATCGGGGAGAAATATAATGGTAAATATATCATTCATTTATTTTTTCTGCAATTATTCTTAACGAATAAAATCGTTTTGTTTTTATATTAAAATCACATTGTTACATTCAAGATTTCTTCTATCTTTTTTTTTCTTTGAATACACAATTCATTGCAATATTATTTTATCAATCCAATGTTTTCACATTTTGTTTTCATTTTCCATAGCGAAATTTTCACATATCTATCACTCATTGCGTCTTCACTTTTCTTTGTGTTTTGTAAATTGTTTGTTTTATCCAGTCTGTGCAACAGCTTGATGTTTCACAAATTTGAGATACAAGTTTTAGAATATATTTTTTGAATGAATTTTAAAGTTTGAAAAAAATACAAGACGAAAGTTTGTACTTCTACCGGAAAACTAATCGAAATAACTAAAATAGGTAGAAAACTAAAAAAAACAAACATGAAATGCAAAATAATAAAAACGTTCTTTGATTAATCAGTTTTAGCTACTTCTACAAGATAAAATTATTCGTTTATAATGGGAATTCAGCAGTCTAATAAGTGTAAAATGATGACATTAATACATGTTTGGGTTTTGTATTTAAAATATCTATATTTTCGATGAATGATTTCGCTTGATTGCAAATCGGACACACAAAAAAACTTACAAAGAAATGCTACTTGTATTTTGTAAGATCTGGATTAAACTGAGCTCGACAATAGATTGGCAAAGTCAGATAAATTCTTCACATGCTCATATATTATTCGAAATCTATCATTGTTTTTTTTTTAATACTTTGCGTTTGTTTCCTAATTTCTTGTCTCTATTCGAAACATAGCCTTGGAGAATAATTTAAGATTTAGAGAGATATGAAACTCTACTTTGCTTTTTGTATGTTCTATCTTCGCTTCTTTAGTTTCGCTTGGGTTTTAAATACATTGAATTTGATAGTTTTTCATAGTTTTACAATTTTTTTTACATATTATTATACATAAATTTATAGTTTGATTTATTTTATTCATTTGAATCGCTTCATTTCTTTCTTTCTCTTGTTTAATATAAATCACAGAATTATCTCAAGAATTAATGAAAATAAAATAAAAATTGCATTTGACTTCTAATTACACATTTAATTCTTTTTTCGAGTTGTTCTTTCATTTAGCAATGCAAAATGGGAGAACAAAAAATGAAAACAAAATTTTTCTTCTTATTCGTAATTGTATGAAGCTATGAGAATATTTCAGTGAATCTAAATTGAATTTTGTCTTTGTTTACGACATTTAATTGATAAGTTTGAAGTATTATCAGGAAATAAAAAATAAGTTTATGTATTGTGTGTTTTATGTTGATGATTTGACCTGCTTAGTTTTCAATGGTCTTAATGAAACGTTTTCTTCGTTTTTTCGTGATAATTTTCTTTTTTGTCATATTTTATCTTGCTAAATTAGTTCTTGCAAGAAGAACGACCAACTTGAGACGCGTGCAAAGATTCGATTGGAATACTTTTTTGCACGGCTTTGTCTTTATATATTTTCTTTCGCTTTAAAACTATCAGTTGGCTTTTGTTGATATTCTTTTAAAAATCTCAATTTTCTAATTAAAGCATTTAGAGTTTTGTTTACAATTATTTTACCTAGGTTGTTTGTTTTGGTTTCAATTTCAAATTTTGCAAATATTTTCGTTTGCTCCTCCATTCATTATTTATCATTTCGTTCTCAAAGCTTTTTTTCTGTCCTATTGTTTAAAGTCTACTACAAAGTGTGTTTATATTATTATAATTATTATCATAACAAACTATTTAGCTAGTTGTTTACTTTTGAATTTTGTTTCGAATTTAAAATCCTTTGATACCCAGTAGTTGTGCGAGTTTAAGAATGCTGTGTGATTGTTGTCAACAAGATAAAATCAAAATAAAATTAAAGGAAACTTCCTTCGAATGTCGCAAAAATTTTCTTTGAGTATACGGTTTTTATTGAGTTTTATATTTTTTTTTGTTGATTTTCTGAACAGTTTTGACGGAGATTTTATTTAAAAAACGTTATAAAATAATCACCTGCCTTTTATTATAAATAGATTTTGTTTCACAATTTCGTCATTGGGTAATAGTATTCAGATTGAAAAATCAGTAGATAATTAAAATAAATTACAATATTGAATTCTTTGCACCAATCCCACGAGCTTTTAGCTCTTTTGTTAAGTATGTATTTAGTTTCATCTGATAAGTTTGCGTTAATTTCTCTAATCGAATTCAAAATGCCATGAATTTATTATAGTTTTACACGTTATAGTAAAAAGCAGGTTGTGTCTTAGTATTTCACTTCGATACAGAATGCCACTTTGTTGATCTGTTATTACAGATACAACATGTTTAAGATTTTTAACTACAAGTTTTATGCATGATTTTATGTCGCTGCGACGTGTTTTATTACGGTTTTCACACAATCACTGCAATATATTTATCATTCAATTCAAAAGGCAACAGTCTCAGATTATGAGTTCTTTCTGAATATCTTTAGCACGCATTTCTTGCAACGTGACGTTTCGCGTCTTTAAAATCATACATACAACCCATTTCGATTACAAATCACTATTTCACATTTAGTCCAAAATTACTCTTTAAAATAATACATTTATATAAATTTCCACTTAAATATTATTCATATAGTTATGAGAGAAAAGAAAATAAAATTCTCCATCAACATTTTTTAAAGGTAGATTTTTTTGGTGCACACTCAAAATGAATTCTTGCGATCAGTACATATTACAAGAAACGTATGTCAGCCTCTTGTAAATTTCATTAAAATGAAGAAAACATCTTTATCGACTTTATTCAACTATACAAAAAAAGTTCAACAATATTTTGGCGAACCTTGAAATCTGTCATTACGCTTGATAAATATCGATGGATGTATCTCAGAATTTCAGTTTTACAAAAAAGAATTGAAGTTGAGGATGATTCTCGGAAGTAGCAAATGTTATTTACTTTTATGTGGTACCAATTTTGCCGAGGTTTGATAATTTTTACGGTTTCGTTACACGTTTGTACGCAGTTTCCCTTGTTTTTATTTATTTTACCTAGTTTTCTGTAGCTGTTCAACTATTTTCATCAATTTTTACCAAACTCTTAGAGACTTTTCCCGGGTTTGAGTAGCTTTTTTTCTTAATGTAGTTTTGTCTTAACAGAAAAACTGATTTTGACTTTTTATTTTTTCACTGTTTCCGTGTATGAGCTCATTGAAATCTGGTGTTTAGATTTATTTGTCATCGCAACAAGGATGTTTTAGTTTCTTTTGCGAAAAAACTTATTTCTACCAATTCGATCGAATTTGATTCGAAAGATGAATTTATGACTTATCTTGTATCACTCATTTTGTGCATACTCTTTGAATCGACTATTATGCATTCACATTCCATTCGTTTACAATGCAAAATTACAAATTTCTTTAGAATTTTTCAAAAGTGTTCCTCTTGTGATTTTTATTTTTGCTTATTTTATCTTATTAATATGTGCTTTACATTTATGCTTCTTTATTTTTAATTTTGTATTTTTTTAATTAAAACTTCTACACAGAGTGAGATCACATTGTTTTACTTTGTTGTTGGTTTTTTGATGTTTATGGTGTCATATATTGTGTTCAAACTGCTATTTTTCTAATGAATTTATCTTTGGCGCTTGGGTTTGTTCTTCAACCATACACATGTCTAAAAGTTTGCTATTTTGAGATATTTTCGCTTCGGGATTAGTTCCTATGTTAAGCCAAATTATTGATTCCAGTACTTTGGATTCGGTCTTTACCGTCGCGGAGACGCGGAGGAAGAATATTTTTGAGGGATTTTAGCTTCGGATTTTTAATGGCTCCAAGAGCCATGAAATGAGCTTGTGGAAAATGTATGCTGCCTATGACCCAAACTTTCTTAACTGTAATCCTGGTCACGACTAGTAAATAAAACCTGATTAACGACGACATTTGTGCGCAATTGGTTTCGCGTGGGATGCATGCTATTCATTTGATTGAAAATTATGGGAAAATAGATGGACAAAGGTTAGGTGTCAAACCTACAAAAACCCTATTTTAAGCCCGATTCAATAAACAGAGCGAAAAGTTTTCATTAAAATGGTTAGCAGAAAATGAATAGAATCCTCTCACTGGCATTCTGAACGAAAACTAAAATCTTAACAAAAAAAGACTTTGGTCCTAATGTCAGAGCCAGCTGACAAAGACGTCAAAATATCAATTTGACACCTATACAGCTTTGTCAATAGAACACGAAACCAGTCTATCCAGATGTTTTCCAAATCTTCAAAATTTAATTATGAAGTTTTAAAAAGGTATAGATTAACCTATATACTCGTGAAAGTGTATGAAGGAAATATAATTTGATTAAATTTTGCGATTGCCAGCGGTTTGACACATAGCCTTGGATAGTATTAGAAACGAGGACAATTTTTACCACAATAAGGTACAGTTGCCCTTTTTAGTAATACAAATTTCAATAGTATATTTTATTTATCGCGGGGAAAGAGAAAATCAACTGAAGTCGGAATATTTGTTCGAATCAGGAAGGACTGAGATGTAGGCAAAGCACAAATCCACAGTAGGTTTATATTTTTGAAGAAAAGCATTGCAATTAATATGGAAGAAGGGACACAAACGGCAGTTTTTTAAACTGTTGACGATGGGAAACTTATCTACGTTAGCATAATATGATTTACACCAATTATGCAGTTATCAATTTTTCCAAATTTAACCAGGTTCAATCTTAAAGAAGATACGATTCATAGTGGTTTTTTTTCGTTCAAAAGCCTTAACGAACTATTAGGTACTCTTAGGACGTTCTTAAACTTTTATTGTTCTTCTTCACTAAACACTAAAATTAAAAGTTCTTCCAAAATTCACATACTATTACAATCCTCCCACTAATACGCAAAAAATATGACACAGTTTGTTGGGAAATGATTTTGCAAGAAGTACTCAATGCACACTTTTTCAACAAGAGACCCGTAGTATTTTTCACTCAAATTATAAATGAGATCTTGTGTAAAAATTTCAAAAAACGAATGCATTCTTGAGTAGCGAGATTTTTTGGTTTGCGACGACATTCATTCTCCGATTTACCTCCCTCGATCCGTAATCACTAAAACGTGATAAGCATTCTTTCTCTTATAAAAGCTACGTTTTACCACTATCTTAAAACTATCTCTAAGTAGAACTCAGTCTGAAAAATGATGTTTCAGTCGCGAAAGAGTGCAAGATATTAAATTTTTAGTGTTGAAAGGAATGGTTTCGCGAAAGATAGAGATTCGAAGCGATTAAAACACTTCCGTTTGACTCGATTAAGCTTCAGCGAAAGTGCCCTTTTGGTAAAGTTCGGTTTCAAAAGTGTACTTTTGTGCAAGCAGAAATCTAACGATGTGAGCAACAGAGGAATTTCCCAGGCTTTCGTAGATTTCATACAAGACTTTCAAAACATCACCCATTGCTTCGGCTCGCAGCATTCTAGGAAAATCAAAACCGAAATATTATTTTCGTTACCGCTAACAGACGTCATCATGTTGACTTTTTTAATTCAGCTACAATTCCAACATGTCTCAAAAGTTCAATTTCTTGCACTCGTGACCAGTGAAACACTTTAAGCCATTAATCTTCTTCGAATTTGTACTACACGTCAATCAAAAAACATTTCCTGGGCCGATTATGTAACGCAAATCGCCGAAACTGAGGCTGTCGTTACGCAAGAATGCATAGATTTTGGGGTACAAAAGATCTCCTCTAATATGCTTCCAATTTTCCGGGTTATTTAGAAGATGAAAAGTGTGCATAGACGATTATGATGAAAAACACGTGTAGAGTTTTATAAATCGCAGATTTTAATAGAGATTAGAGTTCATTAAAATTATAAATTTCATATTGCCACCGAATTGTTTGGTTTCAATAAATACTTTTGAATTATATTTACAAAGTTTACTACATATATTTTTCTGAAATATTAAAAAAAACCGTCGAAAGATGTTAGTAAAATAAAGGAAAATGGAAGCAAAAAATAAATGTCAAAAGAACAAACTTAAAGCAAATGGTAAATTCATCGAATTTGTCATCTTGCAACGTTCTTTTCTTCTGTACAAAATCTGACGAGGGAAAAGTCTAACAAAAGCATACAGCAACAAAATCACAATTTCATTTCTTAGACTTGTCTAACAAAGATCACATATGTAGTTGGACTGGTTGCCGTTTACAAGTTTATCTGCATTTGATCTTCTTAGAAAAGGACACTTAAAAATCATAACTGATATGGTGTCTTAATACAATATCACCTAATTTGCTGGAGTTTCCGACGTCGGTCGTAGATGCAGCAGCGATGAAATTCTTTCTGGGAGTTCTATGTATTTCGACAAGCAGTGAAACTCGGATTTGCAGTTTTACAAGCACGAGGCTTCGGAATTCTGGATATTGCATATTTAAATTCGATCTTTATGAAGTTTTTTGATAAATTTGCGCGAATTTTAGCGCAAAATTGTCGACACTGTTAAACTATCACATACACTGTACAACGAAGCACTTTTGGCAGCTCGTTGGTGAATATTTTTAGTCTAAGAAGAAAAGTGTGATGATTACCTCATAGCATCCGAAAATGTTTTCTTCTTCGTGAAGATTTCGCTGCCGTCTGTCCTTGCTGCTGCTTGCTAATGTTTTGTTGGTGCACAGTTTTGCGTTGCATTTGTTTTAACACAAGGATTATACTGTCAGTGGGGGTTTCCTTTTGACACAAGAAACACGTTTTCCGAAAAAATAAGTAAGAATATATTCACATTGAAATTTGCACTGGGTTCACGTTATTTTTGCTATTAGTGGTGAAAAACGATGGTGTGGTTGATTGAATAGTTAATTCGCAAGCACATATTGTCGGTTTTTATTTAAAAACAAAAAAATTGATACAAAATTGTCTATTCACTTCGCCTGGGAGACGTTGCACGTTAAATACGACACATATACACGTAAATGCCTGTTTGTTTTAAATAAAATGAAAGTTTGTTTTTAGTTATGTCACCAGGAAATCATTTTGAAGCGGTTGGTAGTTAATGAGAAAATTTCTTGTTTTCGAATTTTCACTTTCCTCCGAATAGGTTTCAAGATTCTTTCTATTGTAGTGCATTTAAAGGTTTCGTTTTCACGTTTTTAAAAGTAGAAAATGTCTTATTATGGTTGAAAACTAGTTTTTAAAAATTGATTTGAAAAAATTCACAGGATAAAAAGTGACTGTTCTTGCATTATTATAATTACTAGAGCGTACAGTAGCGTTCAGTGCATTACACAAAGCTATTTTGCATTTTTAGTCGGGGTTGTTATTGAATAGAAAGTTTGCCGTTGAATTTAATCGGTTTGGTTGCACTGTTGAAGGAATGAGCTATTGGTTTGATTCTAATGATGATTATGTTTCGTTTGCTGGGTGATGTTGCGGTTGAGACAACAATCATATTTATGTTGATTTCAATGACCGTGGCCGTCCAACCTGCGGTTCTTCTTCAATAGTCTGTGCATTATCACTAACCTGCGCGCGCTCTCCGTTACATAGAGTCTTAACACTGCACGTTGAGCAATAATTTGAGATTTTGCGTGCCAAAGTCGTCGATTAGAGATCGCTGCGCAGATTTCACGCCATAAACCTGAGATGGTCGTCCCGCTGCTAATGACGGGACGACTGCTGCTACAGGAACCGGGACCGGGCCGCCCATGCCAGACACTGTCCAGTGCTGAGGCGGCTTTGGAAGAGCGGTGGGTGCCGGGGCATCGAAGCACTTGCTGCCCGCGAAATGCGTGATTGTTGGCAATGACGAGATAGGAGAGACACGACCAAATAGGCCTGCGGCAGGACCAGCCCCATTCAGAGCCTGAACGCCATTTGTTCGTTGATTATTCGATTTGTTGCCCGAATGTTTGGCGCCCCCGGACCGGGTTGTAACATTCGCCACTGACGATGAGATCGATGAAACGGACTGTGGCGACAAAATCATATTCGAATTGCCGACACACCGACTTGTACTCATTGAATTTGCGTTATTTGCATGCGAACGCTGCCAGGCACCACGATTATGATTTGCTTTCCGACTCGAATGCATGCCACCGCTGCCTCCATGGCCGAAGAAACTGTTCGGTGGACTCGATCCATGTGCATAACGCTCCGCGTTATTTCGGTTTACTGCGATTCTGTTGTGCGAATAGGTCATTTTCTATACGAAATCGTTCACTTTAACTGCTTGCCTCGAAAAAATTGGAATCACAGCTTCCACAAGTCGATTAGAAAAAACTCTAAAAAAAAATCTTTCCGTGGGCACAATCTAGCACGCACTTCGTCAACTTCCTATCACTCGTCTACTTTTTTATAAATTCCAATGTTTTGTGTTATATTCTTTAGACATAAACTTAACTTTATTATCACACACTGTATAGTAGGTTTAATTATTAGCTGTTCTCTCTACGCATACCTTGCGCTCGGCTTATCGAAATCAATCGCACTAGCTTGCTGACCCGAAATTCAGTGTCTCCTCTTCTGCTACTACAATAATGCAGAACAGAATTCGCAATCTTCTCCGATATTTACGAATTATAAAGCCTTAGCGGCGGGAGTTATAAAATAAAAGTAGAACTTTTCCTTCGCGTATTCGTTATAAATCGCGCAGTCTCCTTAGCAATTATAAATAAAAAATAAACGTTAAAATTATCGCTTAACGAAAAAATGCTTTCTTCTGGCTTTCTCTTAGTTGATACCGCGCACGAAAATTTCACCTGGCAGTTGAGCTCTTCGGCTATTCGCACAATATATATTTTTCAATATAGATATCACTGCTCTTTCTCAGCTTGTCCGGTTGTGTTACGATGCGTGTATCTCTCTACTGCCTTTTATAGGTACTCGTTCTTCTGTTCTGTTTTCGATAAATTCAAATTCTGTCGTACGAATTATCACAGCTTCTTATAGCATTCTATATAAGACTTAAATTGAATTTTATTCGCTGATTGATGATTTGTTTTAATTGTTTTATACATTTACTTTGTACTGAAGGCGTATATTTTAATATATCTTTATCTTATTATCTCATTTAAAGATTTCTTGTTACCTTGTTCTCAACATTAACTCGGCGATATTAATCCTATGCGTACGCAGGTAGATTTTATTTTCTGCAAAGAGAAAAAAGAATATTAGTAAAAAACAGAACACGAGTAAAATTTAAAAAGTAAAAAAAAAAATCAAATGTTAGTAAAACTTCAAAATCCCTTGATGACTTGAAATTAAATTGAATAAATTTTAGATTATTTTAAACCCACCCTATTATACCTTATAGAAAGATAATCTTATCCGAATTGACAGAAGACTTGGAGAAACTATCGTCTTTTCTGACACAACTTTTACCAACTTGCAGTCCTTGAGATCGATCAAAAAAATATTTAGCGAATGCACAGGTCTGCAGATTGCTTTGAGAGATTCCTTGCGGTGATGGAAATTGACGCGCGACGTAAGCAATCAAATGAAATCGTGGTAGAATTAAATTAAGCAATTACTACTACGAACTGTTCTTAGTTTACAATAGTAAGAATAAGAAATTCATTGCACTTATATAGTTTCACTAGAATTTGGAACAGGAAATTGAATTTATCTAGGGAAATTATTAAACAGCGACTGTTACAGTTGCGGTTCATTAATGTAATGATTGTAGAGAGTTTAGAAAACTGAGAAGTTTTTGACTGGCCATTACATATGGCAACTTTGTGGGGAACAATTGTGATGCAATTGCAAAGTGTTTTTATGTGAAATAGACAGCAAGTGATATGCATAACGTTAATATTAAAATCGGAAGTCTCGAATGGAAGTAGACTTTGGCAAATCACGTTTGCTTTTACACCTGACACACCTCACAGATTTTCCAATGAAGAACAAGCTTGTCTAGAATACAACTATCTCAGTGAGTTATCCAAAAGTCTCAATTCTACTTGGTATTAGATAACAGGAAGGCATTAGAAGGTATTTGGGACGGAAAGAATTAAAACTGTGGCTCTCCTTACAACAATAAACAAAGCAGTAAATGCAGGGATGAGAACAAAAACCGTACAAAAAAGTGTTGGCAAACATGCCATATCATACTATACTGTGCTAGCGTAGCTGAGAGAATTAAATTTTCGAGTCGTTTACTTCGTCCAGAGCATTTCTCTCAATTACGGTTAAAAACGTACTCTTTTCTATGCGTATAGACAGAAAATTGCAAAAATACACACAAAAAAGTACTTGCACAGCGGTATTCCGGGAATAATAACGTTGATTTTTTCGAGAGTATTCAATCGTATCGCAAGCAGTTCATTGGTACTAAATAGTCAAAGTCTTTACAGCAAATATAGAGTGGCTGATGAAAGACACTACCAAAATAAATAATAACTTTTTTCTGTATAATTAAACGATACCATTTGTTTTTTATTTTACTGATTAGTCTTCCAATGTAGCATAAATGTTCTTTTAGGATCATGAGAAAAGAATTTGGGTCGTGAGACCTCAGTTCGGACGCAGGAAACTATCGCTGCTGCCATACAAGCCAATCCAACAGTTGCGAAAACGGGCTTATCAACTCAAATGGGTGTCAGCAGACAGTCACTGAAGAAGAGTCACTCTTCTGCAAAAAGATTTTCACTTATTTCTTCATAAAATTCAACAGGCAAAATGAAGGCAGCAGATTTGTCAATTTGCTCCGAATTTTGTCAAAAAATTGTTCAAATGGTGGAAGAGGAAGAAAACATTTTGAACTGCATTTTTATATTTTAATATAAAGATCAATTTTTCCTTTAGAAGTCAGATATATTTTAATTTCTTGAATTACATTTTCCTTTACAAGTTGGCTAACCATAAAATGTATGTTCAAATCAACCTGAACAATAATGATGCAGTTTCCTTGGTCAGTATTTAGTCGTATATTCATCGGGGTTTTCCATATGTTCAGGCTCTCGTAATAATTATTGAAAAGCTCAACAACGGTGATTACCATGAGCTAAGGAAAGATCCTTTACCAGACTCTATCAAACGAGTGGAATGAATCTTGAAAGAGTGGAATGAATCTTGAAAGAGTGGAATGAATCTTGAAAGAGTGGAATGAATCTTGAAAGAGTGGAATGAATCTTGAAAGAGTGGAATGAATCTTGAAAGAGTGGAATGAATCTTGAAAGAGTGGAATGAATCTTGGAAGAGTGGAATGAATCTTGAAAGGGTTGCCAAAAATAAGTTACCTTTCAGTGATATACAAAGAAGAAAGTGAGCTAAGGGAAATTGTCACCGATGCAATAGCTCCAACAAGGAGGATCGCAAAATGGACTGTAGATAAATGTAGGGCTTTCGGGAAGATTAGTTATAGAACAGTTAAAAATCCAGCCAAGCGTTCCCAAAACCGGGAGGCTTCCAAACCGCAGAGTGTGTCATCACAATGCTAAATGAACGCACGACTAAACCGACTCGGTTTTCCTCTTGGGAAACGCTTCGCTGGAACCGCCGTACTTTAAAGCTATCAAAGGTGTCGTCATGGGAAATCCCTTATCCCCGCTTATAAGTTAGATATTTATGGACTGCAAAAAAAAATTTCATGAAGAAGGTTCGCTTTCTCTTGTATGCATGAGATATGTAGACATCCTCATCATTATCGTAAAAAAAAATGTTTTGGCAGAAATGTTGAAAAAGGTGAACCAAGCGCATAAGGTTAGCCAATTTTCAATGGAAGTCGAAAAGAACAAGAGGATACCCTTCTTGGATTTGATGATCATAAGGAAAGAAGGTTTACTTAGGTTTGATATCTACTGAACACTCACTCACACCCAGAGAACAACACAATCCACATCTGATCATTGGCTTCCCCACAAAATGGCTCCCAATACCTCGATGAATCACCGGCTATTAACAGTGCCCATAGATAAGGAAAGTTTTAACTCAGTAGTTAAAAATATTAGACACCGCGAGAAAAAATGGATTTGATAAGAAAATAATTGGAAATTTTATCAAAAAGGACAAAATACAGCGTGATCTGTTGACGACGCTCTTTACACAGGAAAATAAAAAACAACCATAAGAGTATATTACGTAAAGAACAAAACAGATATAAAAGGAAAAATGTGGAATATACAGAATTACTGGCCCAAAATGCGCAAAAGTATACATTTGTCAAACAAAACGGTTAGTTGGTGATAGACTAACGGAACATAAGCGGGAAGCAGCATCAGTGAGCAAAAGGAACACAACGCGAGTACGATCAGCAGTAGCGAAATATCGTGAAGGAAAAGCAGAACGTTACATCGGAGAAAGTGGAGTTGATCAACGAGGTACAGCAGATACGAACACTAAAAAAACACAAAACCCCGATGAATAAGACGACTAAACCACAGACAAAACAAGCTGTGCATCACCATTGTTCAGGTTGATTTGAACAGACATTTTATGGTTAGGAACAAAATGTAAAGAAAAATATAGTTATATAGTTAAAAAGTCCTTAAGTATATAATTAACAGATGATTTATGAATAATTAGCTTAAATCAATGCTTTTAAAGAAAGTATTTATTTATTTATTATTTTTTATTTTAGATTACCCTCGAAATATCGATATCTGCCAAGAAATCAAAAAAATATCGAAAACTTGGCCTTTAAATGAAAAAAAAATTTCCAACTTAGGAAAAAAAATTGGTTAACATTAAAACAATTATATCAATTCACATCTGAAGGAAAGGAATCAATATATAGACAACAATTTCATACAATATTCAATGTGTATTTAGTCTACGAAGATGAAACATTTAGTTTTGGATTAATAAGATGAAAATATTATTTCTGGAGCATGGATAGTAAATCTGGTTTCGTTGGCTTTTAGAATAATGGCTGGCACTGATAGAGAAAACAAAGATTTTTTTAAGATCTATAAATTTTCAATTTTTTCAAGCAACAACGCCATCAACTGTTACACATCCTCCGGCCTCACGTTTTATAAAAAAAATTAATGCTAGCATTTCTTTGAACGAAAGTGGCCAAATGGTCATTTTAAAACCTATTGAATGTGTTTTGAGCCGATAATTAAATGTAAAGTTGTAGATGTAAATAAATTAGTCAGTTAAATGAGTTCAAACAGTTTTTTGTGCATTTAAAATAGTTCAAATAGTTTCGAAACGGAAGGAAATATCGCCAGAAATAAAGAAACTAATAGTGTAGTATCATTCTGTAGGGAAATCACTAGGAAATTTAGTTGACAAGTCGCGCTGCAGTCCAGATATTAATAAGTAATTACAAAGAAACAGGATCTTTCACTTCCAAGCCTCGCACTGGTCGTACATGAGTGTTCAGCAATAGCGAAGAATCGCATCTAGTGCGCAAAGTAAAAGTTTTTGTTTGCAACTGAAATTGATGGCGAGATTCTCGAAGAAACGAAAATCTTGCAATCCCGTTACTGTTCGCAGAGTACTTAAAAGGAGGTTTAGAAATAGAGTAGCCAGGGAAAACAACAAGTGATGCGCATCGGTGTTGCTCAAGGGCCAAAACTAGGGCCAACTTTATATTTAAATACATATTTCTCTGGCCTGATCAGAAAAAAAGCATTATTTATGCTGATGACACACGTTTTTTGCCAACTTTGCTAAGCTTCTGAAGCGGCAAATTAATAATGATTTAATTGCGTATTGGCTCTGGCTTTTGGGAAACAGGCTGACAAGCAGATTAATAAAAGCGAGTTATGTCTTAACATTAGAATATATGGAGATGAGATTCAAAGAGCAGCCATATCTAAATAATTAGCGCTTGACTTATTATAGACACAAGTAATATGAAATCTAAAGTAATTTTCTGGGTTAGGTTGTTTAGATTGAAATATTACTTATAGACTTTATAGAATGAGCCCAAGGGACATACTATACAGACAAACAGAAAAGTTTAAGTTTTATGTAAAAGAAATCATATTTATGGAAAAAGCTAAGATAATATATAAATTACTATATAATAATGCTTTATCTTCGATATCTCCCTTAAGGCACTGTGATGATCACAACTATGGCCCATGTTTTAAAGATTATCTTAGATTTAATGTCGCTAGAACGAACAGAAAGCAAAAAGATCCTACTAGATTAGCTATGGAAATCAATAATAATTTTCCGAACAATTTCACGGATGATAGATCGTATCCCTTTTGTAAAAGGCTGCTGAAGAATCAGATTATACTAAAATTCAAGTCATTAAAAGCTTATACATCCCTCATACCAGGTCTCTATTGCTGTCTGGGAAAAAATTCAAAAATATTTTAATTGATGTTTATGATATGAAAAAGCTTATACTTCTTTGTATGCTTTTTTTGCTTTCTACTAGCTTCCCATCAACTAAATCTATCTTACTATCTCCATTTATCCCATTTACGATTTCTTTTTAGCACTCCCCTCTTATACTATTTCCTTTCGGGGGATGAAGATAATCTATTAGCTTGTTTCTTGACTGAGCGGCCTACAGCTGCTAGGAAAAAGAGGCTCTGCAATGAAAATGAACCCATTGTTGTTGTTTTTGTTGAAAAGCCATTTATCAGTGAACAAAAAGACAGAGGCTAAAATTTGCGATATCACGGAAAAATCATGGAAATTAGTTCTGACCGAAGATTATATACAGCAACGAAACTTAACTTAATACCTTTAGCAATGATGGGTGTATAAAAAAAGAAATCTTTTAACAATGGTGAAATTTGGTGACGGAAATCTGGTATTTATTGAATCAAAAGTGAATCAGGATATGTATTTAAATATCCTTAAACATATTCAGAAATCTAGTGCTGTAGACCTAGGTTTAAATGGGTTGAATATCTTCCAACAAGATAACGAACCAAAACATACAGCACTCAGTGTAAGATCATGGCTCCTTTAGGCACTCCGCACACGGGTCGTTGAGCTATCGTCGAGGATGCGATATTTCTACACTTGCTCATCACAACCTAGGTCTATCAATGGGGGAACGCTAACGAAGCGTTAGCAGTCCCCCATTGTCACTGTAACAGCTGTCTGCTGAAGACCCCTCTTCATCAGCACAAACTAGATCTTTGCTCCAAACAAGGTCGTCTGTGAAAACTTTATTTGGATTCAAAACAAAATGTTTCTTCTGTGGAGATGTTATTGATGAAGAGTATTTTAAAAACAATTTAAAAAATCTATTAATACCCGCAGAGGTGCATTCTATTGTGGAAGTATGGAAATGATGACACAAGATGATTACATAAAGTGATGTGGCCCAAAGATTCGCCGACAATCTCAACCATTTGCCAGTGTTATCTAGCCTATGTTCTTAAGCGTTATGGTGGCAACGACTGCATGGTGGTGTTTGATGGTTATTCAGCCGTCCCATCCAGTAAAAAGAGCTGAACAGAGCCGAAGGTGTCAAAAGAGGTCACTTGACATAAACTTTGGAGAGAAAACAGTAGTAACAGTCAAACAGTATGATTTTCTTTCTAACGAAAAAAATAATCGAGACTAATTTCATTCCTCATAACTGCTCTTACCATTCATGAAGTTGAAACAGAACAAGCATCCAGTGATGCTGACACATTGATCGTCCGAGCAGCACTCATGGAATCCTTCACTTGTGACAAAGTAGAAAAAGTGAAGATGTAGATCTTATTGTTCTTCTCATGGCCTTAACTCCGACTGAACAAAGCATATTATTTGTGAAACCAAGCCGTGGCAAAGTAGCAAGAAAAGAATATTCAAGCCAACAATTGCAAACTTTGGGAATGAAAGACAGCATATTCTTTGTGCATGCGTTCAGCAGCTGCGATACGACTACAGCTGCGATACGACTACAGCTGCGATACGACTTTAGCTGCATATCGAATAGGGAAACTTTCCTGTTTTCAATTTATCAAGAAGCAAGCTGTACTGCAAGATGTTGCTGAAAAATCTAACAGCCAAAATTCATCCCGTGAGGATGGAGAAACAAAGTACTCCTGGCATTGTACAATGCGACCAGGAAGCAAACCTCTGTTAATATGCACCCGTTACAACGCTTTCGCCCAATCGATATCCACTAAACCCGATCTTTTTGCTCTGCCGGCCACAGAAGGAGTAGCAAGACAGCATGCTTTTTGAGTGAACCACCAAATTCAATTTTGGCTTGGGAATGAACTTCCTCCTGCAGAGTGGAGTTCCCTGTGACATCAGAAGATCCGGCAACACCTGAAGCTGTCCTCAGCCTCATTTGTTGCAAAGGTACAGGTGAATGTGGGAACAGAAGTGGCTGGCGAAGGGCAGGAATAATGTGCACAAACATTTGTCACAACTGCCATGGCGAATGCTTGAATGGAGTTATTTCCTCCCTCGAAGAAGACTTTGATGGCCCTGATGATCCCGATGTCATACATCTTGAAGAAACAGATCATTCAGTCCAAATAACAAACACTGAACATTTGGTACATGAAGATCAAAACACGGTGCTTGTGCTTGCTGGACGCTTAGCCAGAAGTCAGGTGAGGTTACACATTTGCATCTGTTTGCTAGTAATTTGACTTGCAATAGTATAGATAAATCGATTGTCATGTTCTTATCTGCATGATGGTTCTCTCACACCATCATCTCCTACATAGTTACCTCTTCTTACTATATTTCAGGCAGCAAGTGCAGAAGCTGATCAAGATGAGCAGATTGCAGGGCCTTCTACCAAGAAACAATCAAGTTTTGATTAATTTTTCTGTGTATTTCATTGTTTAATATATATCATGTCTTTCTTTTCATACAAAGTTGTGAAGTTAATCTCCTCAATCATCATTGGTATCAAAACAAGTAAGTAGACCATTGTCAAATATTATTAGAAATGCCATATTTAAAAAAAACGCTATCTTTAGCGCTCTATAGCTCGGGAACCATTGCGAATACAAAAAAATGAATAAATCATTTTTGTTGCAAATTTAATAAGCGTTAATTGTGTATATATAGTCAACTTGTACCTCCGACTAACTGTTCTCGAGATATTAACGAAAATCAAATAAAAAAGTGCCTTGTTTTCGCTAATTGCCGCTAGAGCTCGCGTAATATTCATGAGACCTGTTGGTATATTCATCCCTAGGTGCGTACAAATCAATGTGCGCAAAGTTTCAAAACATACGGATTTTCCCGGAGGTTAAACGTATTTTGGCTGGACTAATATATTGTTCTAACCTAAAGTAACGGAGGCTGTATTGTTATTTTTGTCTTTCTATGTATATATCCAATAAACTTGTTGGAACAACTTTTCTGTTATTTCTTTTGTGTTTATTTGAGGCTATCATTATACAGTGGGGAACAAATATACAGTGGGGAACAAATATACAGTGGGGAACAAATATACAGGGGGGAATATTTTACGCACCATGCATAATTAGCAATAACGGAACACCTTGCCACTAAAATATCATTTTTGCCACTATCCGGATTTTTCGTGCTACTTTCTCAGCCTTGCGCGTGTTTGACTATTATATTGAAAAACGAAGTTTCTGAAATTTAGAAGTAAAATTTGCTTATTTTTCTAATAACCTGGTAATGGCGTAAGATCAACTATGCAAAATCATAGTATGGAATCATAGGCTAAAGAACTTTCATCAGCCCAGTTCTTCTTCCTCTTAAATCGGACGTTAATTTATTCTCTTCAGCAATCATTTATTCTCTTAACTTTATAGTCATAAAATGCCTATATCTAAACTAACTTTTAGTTCATTTAACTTCAGCTTTAAGGTTACTCAACTCAGAGAATATATTTTCCTTTGATTTTTAAATCCGTTATAATATATTGCAAACACAATTTTCTGCACGGTTTTCTACAGAATTCTTATTTATACGCTGTCGAACTTGTGATTAGGCTAGCACATTTGCCACAAATTTATTATTTGATGTACTATTGTAGTCTGCATTATCTGAGTCATCAGTCTATGCTTTAACACTTTAGCTATGCCCTTTTTCTACCTTGGGATCTATTTTGGGAATCCATTCTATTTGGTTTTTCCGGATTAATCTTCAAAGATTGATATTTCAAAAGCAGACAGCTGTCACTTCTGTTTTTCAGCAGAGTATTTTCGTACTTTTTATGAATTTCCCCTTCCATATAAGTAAGAAACTTGCAGTGCCTTCAAACGCCTGAAAGTACGCGAACAGACCTATTAATTAGTCGAAACCTATTACAATATTTAATATACCAATTACGAACCTAATATTATATAATCTATGGAACTATATAATCTATACTATATAATCTATGGAACTTGGAAAAATTTTTGTAAGTGAACGTGAAAATTGAAAAACTTTGAAAAGAAAGAAAAAAAGATAAGTAAAAGGTTAAAGCTGCAGTTACAATCAATGCAACACAACTTTGTTGCGCAGCAAAGTTTGCTCATACCTCAAACTTGGCATGGCAACAACATTTTTGAAAATATCCAATTCCACCTGTTCCTATGAGAGTCCGGGAAATGGGAAATGTCATATGTAAATGACAATCAGAATTTGTTTTTCTTTCGCTCATTTTTGCTCTGCAGCTTTTAAAGGATCAAATACTCACTGATATCACTTTCCGAGACTGTTAAGGATCCATATTATTAAACAACAATTTCGTTAATATAGCCAGTGACAGATGACGGTAAATGTTATGTTGCATTGATTGTAACTCGTTCCACCAACAAAACATGGCAGCAAATGTTGGTTGCATTGATTGTAACTCAAGCATAAGAGAAGTATTTTGACAGTGGAATACATTATTAAAATACATGAAAATGAAAAATTAAGTGGAAAATAAACCAAGAAGTGTCGACCGAAACCTGTTCAATGAATCAGACAAAGGTTATATTGAGACAAATTAGATAAAATACAAAAGTTGATGCTCCAGAGCTAATCAAATTTTTGAATAATTGGAAAATTTGCAAGTACTGAAACAGTTCGCCACATTTAAAAAAAAAGGATTTAATGGAAGAATAGCCAGTAAAAAAACCTTCACAGTATAACGAGTAAAAAAAAATCGCATAGAATTTGCAAATGCCTATAAAGATTGCCAATTTTAATTCTGGAAGCGAGTAGCTTTTACTGATGAAAGTAAATTTACTATATTACAATCAGAGGGAAAAATAGAATCTTCAACCTACAGTTAATCCTCCGAGAACACACCTATTTTTTCGATCATCGAGAACAATTGGAGTCAAATTGACCCCAACCACTTTTGAACGTCTATAGAATGGCCGCCACAGGAGATTTTCAATTGAAAAAAAATTGTAAATATTGTTTGAGACCTCTTTTAGTAGTTTTCATACATTAGAAGTGCCTTAAATGTCCTGAACATACCTAAAAAAAATTCGAGAAAAAACAGTTTTGTCGAAAATTAGCTTTTTTACAAAAAAAAATCTTAACTTATTTCATTTTCAATATTTTTGGCTAAAAATTTAAGTGGATACACTCAAGATATGATAAAATTATAAAAAAAAATTAGCCCTATTGTGGCCCTTGAAAAAAAGGTATATATTTTGCATATTTACGGTGGCGATTGTGAAGATTTTAAAATTTGCATAATTAAAAAAAATCATAACTTTGTCAATTTTTAATATTTTTAGCTGAAAAAGTATATGGATACTTCCCAGACATAGTAAAACAATAAAAAAAAATTAGCCTTATATAAAGGGTTGGAAAAAAGGTAAAATCTTCTGAATAAACAGATTCTGATTGCTCCGAGACATGGTCGTCTTCGGAGGAATCAATGTCGCCAAAATTGTTATCATTGTCTTCAGCTAACAAATTATTGCGTACACTAGAACGCAGATTATACGCTATATTGCTAAAAACAACAAAATTAAAACACTTGCAAACTAATTTTTTGGCTTTTTTTAAATTAATCTGTCGATTTATAAAGTAAAAAAAAATTTGAGTTTTTACCTCAAAATTGACGTCGAGTACAGATGGGGTCTACTTGACCCCTTGATCTGCTTCAAAGGCTTCTCAACGACGACTAACGATTTGGGAGTGGAAGCGAGCGGTGTAAACTTATAGTCAAGACACAGAAATATATTTAGAAGCCTATAGTAATCCTCTTTTTCCGCAGGCCTAAGCGCTGCGATCGGTCAAAAGGGTCTCTGGGGTCAATTTGACCCCCTGTGTTCTCGGAGGGTTAAACACGGTGGAAAACCTCTTATAGTATGGGAGTGCTTCTCTGCTGCTGGTACGGGGAAATATCATTTTATTGATCGGAATTTAGGTAAAATTAAATAAATAAATATTCTTAAAGAGAATTTAAAACCAATGCCGAAAAATTGGAATAATTGGAATAGATAACGACTCGAATCTCAACGCTTTTGTAACCAGACAGAGGCTGTTACATACATAACTGCCCAAAAGTGCTTTATACACTTCGCTACTCCCCGGATATTAGTCCAATTTAGCATATATGACGCATGCTCAAGCAAAAACTGAAATCCCACGAAATTTCTAATATTCAGGAGCTAAAACAAAAGTTGGGAGTACGAATGGCCAAATATTGGGGTGGATGTGACAGAAAAATTGGTCAGATCCAACAGATAAACCGAGAAAATAAATAGGAAACATTACCCGGCATAGTATTAGCCATACCTTAAAAACGAAATTTAAGAACTCCTCTAAAGAAGATTAATTTTATGAAAACGAATGTAAGACAAAATTTTGAACTATTAAATAAATATTAAATTATTTCTTTACATTTTCTATTTACGAATACAAGTGTGAGCGACTGCAGATATTTGAATTGAAAGAAAGAACAATAAAATGGATCTTTAGACGGAACGTCGGACGTTTGTTGGCAGATCAAATGAAATACTAATTATTTTCTTAAAAAAAAAAATTATTCCTACACTGAAATTTTTGATTTTGAAAGCGAATCAAAGCATCTTCCTAGTTGGCACATTTTTTTAATTAAAGACGAGATTCTTATTTTATTCCTTTAGAAACAGTATCTGCTATTCCCTACTTAGAATTTATTCTTTTTAATTTCCTCAATCAAATATCTGCTTTGTTCCTTATTTTTTGTCATCGTTTTACCTTTCGAATACCCTTGATCTATTTTTTAACTTTTGGTGTGGATAGATTTAATAATTAGTGTCGAAACTCGATGATTTCGCTCTGTTTTGGATCCCTATTTTTTCTCACATTGTCCTAGATTCAGTCAACCCTAATACTTGTTTATCAACAAAGAAAAATAATCGGTTCAGGCATTTGATTATTATTAGCACTGTAGCAAATAATTGGGATACTCCTCTGAATAGGTTGGTTTACTTTCGAAAGAGAATATGACGATTGGCTTAAATGTTTCTTGATTATACGAATTGTATTTCTAGGATTAAGGCGTTAACTGTTTCTTGAAAATGAAAAATATTTCGCCTCATGGTGCAATGATTAGAAAATCATCATCATAATTGCATTTGACCATCTGCCAAAAAAAGAATATCCTTGTCTTACTTTCGAGTGTTTTTTTTAAAATTATTTCTCTATTCCGAAGGTCCAACAACCTTCTCGGTTTGGATACATAAAATGACGCTTCCAGAGATAATTAAACTAGAATCGCTAAATTTATCATTAGCGTTTAGAAAATTGAAATAGTTCTACAGATTTTGGAAACATTTTTTATACTATCTTCTCTGATCATAGTTCGTTTTTTTTAAATATATTAACCGGGTTATAAACCTTTTTCAACACTTTTCAAGATGGAGGCTTCTTCTTCGCATTTTCTTTGGGTCGTCATTTTCAAAAAATTGGTTTTCTAACGACGCTCTAACTCAAGAATATTCCACGGCGAACTTCTGGTACTCTAAGATATAATCCATATAATCCATTTTTCCTCCTTCCTTCCACTCTCTCCATCACTCTATCAGCGGCACAGTCCGTGTCCACCATCTTTACTCTCCAGTAAGTTTTTCATAGTGCTTCTCAGACAACTAGTTTGTTGGTATAAGGGACAGCACAATTCTTATGAATAAGATAGACTCAGTTTTATTAACTTATTATTGTCTTCATTGCGTCCAGAGAAAAGTATAGAAAAAACTCTGGTGTTATTCGTCATTGTTCGTTTTAATTTTTATGTGCAATTTTAAGTTTTCTTTGAATCTCACAATATTGGTTGAGTTCTTTAACGGATCTGGCAATGTATTGTAGAAGGCTATAGCCTGTTGTGTTGGATCTAGCTTCAATCTATCCGTTCTTGGTTTGCAAACTAAAAGGTTGCTGGCTGATCTTGTTTCTCTGCTAGTCAACTCTCCAACAGTTCGAGGAATATCTGGCCATTTTAGTCCGTTGTTGATAATTTGGTAAATTATTTTGCCTCTTTCAAGATTAATAATCTGTTGGATGTTCAACAACCCTGATCGAGTGTACACATCGGCCGTTGGTGTTAAGGTCGGCAACCTAAACATAACCTTTATCGCCTTAGTGACAAGTCTCCCAATCAGCTCGATGTTATGCTTAGATGTTTGGCTCCACAAGACTGCTCCATATTTAATAGTAGATAAGATAAACGCATTTAAAATTAGGAGTTGTGTGCCTTTTTCAAGGAAATTATGTTTTCTTAGTGTTGCGATAAATGGTGCAATTTTTCTCCTGATGTAGTTAATGTGATGAGTCCAGGACATCTTTTCATCCAAAATCAATCCCAGGTAATTTATTGAATCGACCTTCTCCAGTTGAACTCCATCAATTTGAATACATGGATTAATAGGGCGTTTATTTTTTTGTTGGAACATAATGTACGTGTTTAGTTTTGTGGACATTTATAACGAGTTTGCTCTGGCGCAGCCACCTCAAGTATTTTTCCAAATCCATATTTACTGTACTTTGGATGGCTGCCTCATCTTTCCCAGCATATAACAGGAGCGTATCGTCAACAAACAAAACTATCTTAATTGTATTTAATAAAAAAAAAACTATCTTACGTCAATGGTATCAAAAGCCTTTTTTAGGTCGACGAAAATTGCTGCCACGTAGTTACCTTTATCCAGCGATTGATTTATAAACTGAACCGTGTCAAGCGTAGCCGCAGTAGTGCTGCTGTGCTCCTGAAAATCATACTGCATTGGAGCCAAAGCCGATGTTTCCTTGAGATAATCAATTATTCGAGCATTTATGACTCTTTCAAGCACCTTGCTTAGCACACTGATGACTGCTATTGGACGATAATTTGAAGGATTTGAAGGGTCACCTCGTTTAAATACTGGTGTTAATCTCGACAATTTAAGGCATGCCGGGAATGTACCGGCTTGTAAGTGGCTGTTGATGATTTTCACTAAAACCTTAGTTATTTGCTGCTTAAGCATTTTGATGTCTCCTGATGTTATATTATCGATACCTGGGGACACGGCGTTTTTTAAATTGTTGATTATTTCTGCCACTTCACTAGGTATTGCTGGTCTCAAATGTATGTTAGATGTTTGACTTGGGTTTGAAAAATGGTGTTGTTCAGATATTTGAGGAAAATTTTGCGTGATATCTGATCCAATCGCTGCAAAATATTTATTTAAGTGATACGCAATTGCCTCACTAGAAGAACTCAATGATCCATCAATCTGTAATTCCTTGATGCATGATGCGGTCCCAGAAGTGCCTTTCTGTGTTTTAGCCAGTTCATTTACTATTTTCCAGTATTTAGGGCTATTTCCGCATGAAGCTTCGAATCTTTTAGCGTAAAATTTCTTATTCTTTTCTTTTAATAATCGATTTGACTGGTTTTTTAGATGCTGGAAGTTTTGTCGTTTCATCACACAGTTGGGACTGCTTTCCACATTTTATAGGCTTTTCGTTTGATTCTGGATACGTCAATAACGCTTTTAGAAATCCACGATTCATTGCGAACCCTAACCTGCTTACTAGATGCTGCTTTGTTTTTCGCTTCAGATAGGATTCTTATCAGTTCTTCAATATCTACATGCGGATTGCTGCTCAACTCTTGCGTCACATATTTCACGAATTCGATTTTGTTGACAGTGCTGATCGTTATTTTTTTCGGAGGCAACTTTTCTTTAAGGCAAGTCTTGATCATGATATTCGGTACCTTATGGTCTAAGACTGGCCATTCATGGCCTTATGGTCTAAGACTGGCCATTATAAGTAACTCGTTCCATCAGGTCTGAACTTCTTACAACAATATGATCAAGTAAGGTTTTCGAGGTCTCAGTAACGCGCGTCGGCCTGTCGGCTTGTCTCTTTATCCATCGCAACCCTTTCTGCTTCCCTAATCTTTGTGCTATTACCAATAGCTTCTATTGTTTTAGAAAGTTTTTTCGATTTCTGATGAAAGGGTAGAAAACATGTATCCACTCGAAATAATTTGAGTTTTGCATTATTCCCTCTACTGCTATATAGGGATGCGAAGTTTATTCACCACTGTCAAACAATCCTAACAGATACAATAACCATTCTCTTTCTCAAAATGTTCGATTGAAATTCGAATGCCAACCCAGCTTCAATATCCAAAATTGCAGGTGCTAATTTTCTTTTCTCATTGCCGAAAAATATAACACAATACGGACTCATTCAGATATAAAATAAGCAAGGTCGGAAATAAAAATCGAAAATAACATGTCAGGTGATATTGTTTGATAGTTCGATGGAATAGAGGCACAAAACCTTTGAAAACGCACACAAGTAATGTTAGCAACTTATTGCAATGCAAGACAATATCCGATCAAAAGGACATCGGATATCAATTCAGCTACCGAAATGCTTCATTCATTTAAAACCGCATTTTTGACGAGAGAATTAATTACTACTGTTATGATTTAAATATAGTGATGGGTCGCTCATGAGCGAGTCAATCAAAAAGAGCGACTCTTTTGAAGGAGCTGTGTGAGTCAACTCTTCAACTCTGAGCGACTCAGCTCTTCGACTCTTTTGAAAGAGCTATGTGAGCCATCATTTAGAATAGCTCCGCACACTTCATACCTTCACTTTAGTGGCAATAGCGATATTGCGGAGCCACTCAAACAACCACCCGACCAAATAAAGCTTATGCATATACACACGGCAATACTTCATTAGACTACCGTGTGTACTTGAAGCGAAATCTATGCTATTCTAACGTCGGAACACGAACATATGCATACGACTATCGTATTGCACAGTGAAAAGAGTCGCTCCGTTGAATGAAGACTGTGCGAGTGAGGAATAAAAGAGTCGCTCCGTTGAATGAACACTGTGCGAGTGAGGAATAAAAGAGTCGACTCTTTTGAATGAACACTGTGCGAGTGAGGAATAAAAGAGTCGACTCTTTTGAATGAACACTGTGCGAGTGAGGAATAAAAGAGTCGATTCCGTTGAATGAACACTGTGCGAGTGAGGAATAAAAGAGTCGACTCCGTTGAATGAAGAACTGTGCGAATGATGGATACTGATCGTGTGCGGTTATTGATGGCGACATTTTGTGAACACACAGTATGCGTTTACGTGCATATATTTTGCTCTGGTTCACGAGTATTTTAGTAGCCAAATGTTGGCTATTAGGCGGTGCATTTCATAGGCAGATTTTAGAGATGAAGTGTATACACTAGGACAGGTATATGGAACAGGTTCGTATCGAATATTTTCGTTCTTCAAAAAGTTTTTAGGGCAAAAGTAGTTGAAATCGGACAAAATCGGCCAATTTGGGGTTAAGGTGGTTTGGGACATAACGGGCCAAGACCTATTGCCACGATACAAAAATTTCGGTTTTGTAGGGGAGTAAGGGGTTTTTTGGCCATAGTTTGGCAAATACTGCCTTTAGGACGCTTTCGATGATTGGAAGTGGTCGGGGAGTACAATAGTGATATTTCAAGGGCAAAAAAATTTTTTGATAGGGGAAATTGGGCAAAAACGTTCATTTTTCCAAAATATTTTTTTTTTGACTAGCATGAATTTGGGGACCTTTTTGAATTGTTTCGGGCGAAATTTCCATACAAGTCTGGGAAAAAGCGGCCTAGTTTTGAAAATACGGCAATATGAAATCTGCCGAAAAACCGTCCGGAAAAACTGAAAGTACCACTAAAAGTGCTAAGTAGGAAAAGGTTGAGATCCTTTTAGGGCAAAAGTAGCTGAAGTCGGGCAAAATCGGCCAATTTGAGGTTAACTGCTGAAGCACACTGCGACGCAGCCAGGCGCAGCCAGGCGCAACCAAGCTGTCAGTTGAGTTGACTATATGGGTTTTCCATAGCAGCGAGCACACCAAGTCGCAGCTATGCGCAGCCAGGCGCACCCAGGCGCAGCTCAGGTCGAAATGGATTCAACTTTTTTCGCAGCGAAGAGTTGCAATCAGCTGTAATTACTTGAGAAACGCGCGGGATTTGAAATGTATGCGAAAATGTAAATAGTTGATTTTATATTACAAATTTTTTGAGGAATTCGTAAACAATTTTTATTGGTAATAGCTTAGATAGTTAAAAGTAAAATAAAAATATAGTTAAAGGCAAATTTGAAAGATAATTAATAGCAAATTGAATATAGTAATTTAAAATACTTTATTAGTCTAGTTGGTAGATTACTGACTTCTTGCTTGTGGGATCCCTGATTCGAATCCAAGTTCGGACGAAGGCCCGCGAACCAAGCTTTGAGTTCACCTAGCTCTAATTAGGTACGTGGTTAATATCAGGGGTAAAGTGAGTCGTCGAATTCCACACTCGTATTCACATTGATTGAAAAAATTGTAAAGAATTATTTCAAAATGCAGTCAATTTAAGATGCAGTGTTGGATAACGAGGTGACAATGAAGATGCAGTGTTGGATAACGAGGTGACAATGAAGATGCTGATAGCCCAAGTGAAGGAGCGTCCGATTATTCATGAGAAGGCTACAGGCGGATACAGAGATGTCGCTAACATCAACTGAAAATTCTTCTACATCACTGACACTTAGTCACGTTGCAGTGTAACCAGGCGATTTCGTTGGCTGCGCTTGGTCACTGATGGCTGCGCCTCGCTGCGTCGAGTGTAATTCAGGCATAAGGTGGTTTGGGACAAAACGGACCAAGACCTATTGCTGCGATAGAAAAATTTCGGTTTTGTAGGGGAGTAAGGGGTTTTTTCGCCATAGTATGGCAAAAACTGCCTTTACGATGCTTTCGATGATTGGAAGTGGTCGGGGAGTACAATAGTGATATTTGAAGGGCAAAAAAATCTTTGAGAGAGGAAAATGAGCAAAAACGTTCATTTTTTAAGCGTATACACTAGAACAGGTATATGGAAGAGGTTCGTATCGAATATTTTCATTCTTCAAAAAGTTTTTAGGGCAAAAGTAGTTGAAATCGGACAAAATCGGCCAATTTGGGGTTAAGGTGGTTTGGGACATTACGGGCCAAGACTTATTGCTGCGATATAAAAATTTCGGTTTTGTAGGGGAGTAAGGGGTTTTTTGGCCACAGTTTGGCAAAAACTGCCTTTAGGACGTTTTCGATGATTGGAAGTGGTCGGGGAGTACAATAGTGATATTTCAAGGGCAAAAAAAATTTTTGATAGGGGAAATTGGGCAAAAACGTTCATTTTTCCAAAATATTTTTTTTTTTACTAGCATGAATTTGAGGACCTTTTTGAGTTGTTTCGGTCGAAATTTCCATACAAGTTTGGGAAAAAGCGGACTAGTTTCGAAGATACGGCAAAATGAAATCTGACGGAAAACCGTCCGAAAAAATTTTGGTAGCAAAATAGCGGCAAAATTACAACAAAAACAGAGGCAAATGGAATACGCAGAGCTTAAATTAAAGTTTGATGCTATTACCAGGTGGAACTCTACGTAATCTATGCTTGTGCACATTCAAGAAGTAAAAGAGCCACTATTAGCCACCTTAGGTGTCCTGAACTAAAATCTACCAACTCCTTCTTCTGATGAATGAAATATTATGAAAACAGCCCCTGATATATTGAGCATCTTCAATGAGGCTTCTCTAGAAATAAGCAGTGAGAAAACAGTATCGATTTCAAAAATATATATTATTATATCAACGATTATAAGCTACATTTCAAAACTCTGTCTGAACGAATATAAAACTGCTGATGTACGCAGTTTTTTAAATGTGATCCAAAAAGAACTTTCAAACAGATTTAAATTATATAAAGAAAATATGTTTTGCCTAGAGAGCGTTCTTTTAGATCCACGATTTAAAAGACTAGCATTTCAAAATGAATCCACGTACAAACTTGCTTGTATACATCTAGTTTCGGTACACACAGCACAAGGAACGCAAAATTCGCTATGGCGAAAATTTGATGACAAAGTCAACAGTGTAAGAACCCAGCAAAGCTATGTAGCTGCAGGCATTAACGAAATGGATAAGTATTTACAACATGTAAATATACCCAGAACTGCTGACCCTCTCAATTGGTGGAAGGAAAAGAAAGATTTACATCCCAGAATCTGGAGATAGTGAATCAACGATTGAGTAGAGTGGCCACTTATATGGAAAGATTTTCAGATATGATTTTATGGTTTATTTTTAAATTTATATTATATGCTATATTATATTTTTAAAGTAATGTTATGTTATATTAGATTTAAGCTTATTATTATTAATAAAACAACAAAAAATAGCAATTTACTTTATACTTTTGCAACCATAAAAAAGTTGCTTGAAGTGGCTCTTTTGAGTGGCTCTTAAAGAGCGACTCTTTAAAGTGAGTGAGTTTTACGGAGCTGGCTCACTTCAAAGAGTCATTTTGCCCATTACTATTTAAATAGCATATAACCTCAGTAATGTAAACAGCCGTTAGTATTTTTTTTGTTTAACACTTTTATTAAACTGTTTCTTAAAGAGAAATTGAGTTGAATTAAAAAAAACCATGTTTTGAACACGATTTCAGATATATTATTTGATTAAGCGTACCCTCAATCCAATTGGCAGTTATGCACTTAATATTGGCTTCCATGGCCGGAATAGTTTATTCCCACAAGCAATCGATATTCGTGATTCATAATATAAGTAATGTTCACGTTGAATTGAATTTTAAGAGCAGTACCCTCCTCATGAAACCACATATCGCCTGGATCATACTATATTTTCGAATAAACACTGATGATCATTTTCACTTAACTATGACAACTAGCTGTTTCGCAAGTTCCATTTGCTTTTTTTGCAAAACTTACGATTCCTAATGCCAACGTCATGAAAGCCACTTCAAACAGTGCACTTTATGCGAATGTAATTGAGCCCCGTCAGTGTCTATTGGACTTACTGTTTACAAACCCGCTGAGTCAAAAACACTATTTTTCAAATTCCAATTGTTTTCTTGTCCTCGTCTGTTCAGCATAATTTGTCAAACAATACATTCGTGAATGGGAATTATGTTGGGAAGTTTGCGAAAGGCAACTTTGCCCTACAATTGCATGATCATGATTTAGTATTCGTGAAAGTCGCTATGTCCTCTTAGGCGTAAACATTCACCGAACCTTGCTAGTCAAACAGCCATGATTTTTCCGTTAAAGTAGATAGAACTGAAATGGAGCTCCAGTAGTCAAAATAATAGATCTGTTCCCGTACTACGATTAATTGCAATTAATTGCAATGAAGCGTACTAAAACATAGTTTTTTAGTCCGTTTTAGTACGCTTCATTGCAATTAATTGCAATTAATTGTAGTATGGGAACAGACCTAATATCAATTTCAAGAATTATGGACTAAAATTGTCCCTGTATATGGGGAAAAAAAACCCATTATCAAGATGCAAGTTGGACCAAGCTATGAACCGATTACTAAGCAATAAATCAGTGCAGAAGAAAATTTGTTTCAAGAATTCTCTGTAATGAATTCGTCGCGGCGAAAGGTAATTTTCTAAAACACAAAACAAAGAAAGAAAAAGAGACAAAATAACTTTTCCGTTGTACATAGTTTCCCTCGCGACTTTTTGAAATTATGTAAATGTTCTAAATCTATTCACCATATGTAACATATTGTTTTTCTGGAACGCAAATTTTCCATTTCGTCGTTTTTAGCACGCGGGCCCTGCAAGGACTAAGGCAATTAGAGAGAATAATGCATATTGGAAACTAATGTGACCAGACGGAAAATTCAAATGCACACAGAACAATGATTTTAGACAAAAAATCTTCACACAAAACTACGCAGAATAAAGAGAAGTCATGAAGAAGACTCTAAACTTAAAACAAAATCACACATCATGTCTATAGCCCCTATGGTATTTTTACGTCATCAATTATAAACATTTCAAAGTACATCCATACATCTCAAATAGCGTCAGCCACAACTTTTTTAAAGTTCTTATCTTCCCCGGGAAAATTTCCTCGCGACTAGATAATATAAACTCAACCACTTATCAATCACAAATTAGTTCAAGCGTGAGTACTCACCATTTGCTGTATTTATGAAAATAACGACTTTGTCAAATCGATGACTATCTGTACGTCGCTAGTTCTTTCGTCGATTCACTCCACGTGTGCATTAACACATAAAAACAAACGCAAACTTTTCACAATGCACAAAATACTATAGTAGGCGTATTCGATCGCGACAAATTCGATTTTTCAAATTCAAATCGATTCGAAACGAGATTCACGTCTTATTCCGATGTCGACTGTATTATTGTAGATGTTATTATCTCCGAATCGTTCCTGCTACTGATGATGTTTTTGTTATTATGCTGCTACGTATCTGCGCTGTTGCCAAAGCAGTTGTTTTCACACGCCTTTTGCTACGTTGCAATATCTCTGGCGGTATATAAATTGGAATCGCCGTCGTCGTTGTTGCTACTGCTGCAGATGTTTTCCACCTCTCCAACGACGTACCCGCAGCCGTTCACGTCTGCTTCGTTCAATTTTGTTGTTGTCGTTAAGAAATCTAATTTTGTACGGCAGCAAGATGGCGGCGTGGTAAATTCTCGTCGCTATCGTCACGCAATCACAGTTTCGAGTTGATGATTGATGCTGATGAATTTCTACGAATTTCTGGTGTCGTCCGATTCGATAGTGTTCCGAAATATTTTCATCACGATTTTGATGAGGTTGAATGCAAATGAGACTCATGCAATTGGACGCCACAGACAAATATGTAAAAGTGCCCGAGTCGTCGCTTTGGTATTTTCACACAATTTAACCACTTCAACCTTTCGCAACAACGAATTTCTGCTGGTTTCACGAAAACCACAATACGAAACAATGCGAGGACGCGACCAACCGCTACAGATAAAATTTTAGCCTTCTTTCAGATATATCTTCTCACGCGTAACCGAACAAGCCTTTTTCGAATTGGAACAGTTTGTGTTCCTCTCGCACAAAAGACGAAATCTGCTCTATATGAGAAAAAATTTCCACACGTAACACTTCCGTCGAGCACTGCTTTCCAGAAAACTCCTTGCTTACTCCTCTCGACACTTTCTCGCAAAAAACTAAAAACTTCCACGTCGGTCTGATTCGTGTGGAACTTCCTCCTTTTCTACAATATTTTGTGATATTTATTCAAGAGGCAAACTGCAAACGGTACAAAAATAATAATCTTTCGCCACTTTCACGGACTTCTCGTCGCCACTGATTTCACGATCTTTTCTCTTTTCTACACACTTCCTTTCACACAAGTTCTACTTGGAACGTATATGAATCTACGTCCAACTACCGCGACTCTTTCCGATAAACTTGGCTCTAATTAGTACGAACTGGCCCATAAATAAAGAAACTTCCATTTCGTTCAGTTTCCCCTACACTGCGAGAGACTGAGTGAAAACTACAAATAAGCTTCAATCACTGCTTGCCAGAAAGAAACAAAAGTTTGTTGTTGGGACGTTCCTGATGCAGGAAATACATGTTGACCCACGCACGACCAACAGAGGCTATGGCCAATATGTGTTCACTCCTTAGTGCGAGTTGGCCATAATTGGTTGATGTTGGGCTCACTCCCGACCTGAATGGGTTTTTGGCCACCAGCATGCTCCAACCAAACGGATTTGATAGGCTGGTGAAAGTTATTCACATAGTTGCTTACCAGCCCCTGCCATTGTGTGGACAGCAGCATTTCAACACCCTCGAAGCGGCCTGTTTTGGCCTGAGTTGGAAATGGTCTACGCTGGGCCAATACGTATTGGAAGCATGGTAAATGCGCTCAGTGACCAGTTAGCCAATTACCAAAGTATATAGATGGCACAAGTGTTACAGCTTTTCAAGCATTAGGTCTGTTCCCGTACTACGATTAATTGCGATTAATTGCAATGAAGCTGTTCCAACAAGCAACATATTTTTTGCGTAATGTTGCTATGAAGGTCGAATATTTTTGTGGCGATAATTTATTACCGCTTAGGATGACTTTATAAACACTATTGTTCTCCCAAAAACTGAAAACTGACACTTTCGGTTGTCAATTTTCAGGAAATACAATAGGTATGTTCCCGTACTACGATTAATTGCGATTAATCGCGATTAATTGCAATGAAGCCGTTCCCGTACTCCGTTTTACTGAAAACTGAAAATTTCCCCTCTTTCAGTAATTTTCAGTATGGTCTGAGCTACTGAAAAATATTGAAAAGTGTCAAACGGTGTGGTGCGAGTAAATAGTTTCAAATGTGCGCGGCAAGCAACATATTTTTTGCGTAATGCTGCTATGAAGGTCGAACATTTTTGTGGCGATAATTTATTACCGCTTAGGATGACTTTATAATCACTATTGTTCTCCCTAAAACCGAAAACTGACACTTTCGGCTGTCAATTTTCAGGAAATACAATGAGAGCGTTCCCATACTTTTCATGAAATTCCCCACCACATGATTCAGGAAAATTCAGTAAAATTCAGTTACTGAAAGTACGGGAACAAACCTAATGAGAGCGTTCCCGTACTTTTCTGAAATTTATATTTTAGCTAAAAATCCGCATGTGAAATCTCTGTGTATATCGCAGTGAGATAGTAGAAACGGAGTGGACCCGGACGGTATAACTTTCCACCATCAGCCCCTTCGATCCTCTCGCGCACAAAGCATGTTAAAGCTGCCTTTCCGCCATTTCGCCCTAAATGTCAAATTGGAGCGGAGCTACTTGGATTTGACCAGATTTGACGTTTAGTGGGAAAAAATAACTACCATCCCATTACATGTAAATCTTATGGGCATGTCCACTCCATTTCTGCTGCCTCACTGGTATATCGACACTACCTAGTGGAAATGTCAAAATTCTCCGATTAATCAATGCCTCCTAGAAGAACGGGCCGTAATGCACAGTGATGACGTCAGAGTTTGCGGGAACTATGTCGCGAAAAACACACGTAGTCTTAAGGGACTTCCGCGGGAAAATGCTAATTGTACAGGTTGTGCTAAACAGATTGAAGTGAAAGCAAAGTGAGATCCGCGGAACAGTGCTCGTGAACAGCTAAAACACAAATTAATGCGGTGCGTGCGGTATAATTGGAAAAATTCGCTACGAAATGTTTATCGGTTGGTGTTAGGTCATGTGATGTTTTGTGTCGATTTACTGTCGATACAATTAATTGGTACAAAATGAATGTCATGACTAAATATTATTATAACAACGCGTCCACGCACAAAAAAATAACGTTTTAATCATATTTTAGCTTAGAAACCGCAAGTGAAATATCCGTGTACATCGGCACTGCCTCGTGGAAGTGTCAAAACTCCCCGAATAACTGACGTCATAGCTAAAACGATACGTAGCATGACGACCCGTACTTCTAGGAGGCATTGGATTAATTGACCTCAGAGCTAAAACGATTACTTAGCATGACGGCCCGTACTTCTAGAAGGCGTTGCTTTACGTTCCTGACACCAGTGAGATAGTAAAAACGGAGTGTACACGGACGGTATAACTTTCCACCATTAGCCCCTTCGATCCTCTCGCGCACAAAGTAGGTTAAAGCTGCCTTTCCGCCATTTCGCCCAAAATGTTAAATTGGAGGGGAACTACTTGGATTTGACCAGATTTGATGTTGAATGGACAAAAAATTACTACCATTCCCTTCAATGTATATCTTATGGGCATGTCCACTCCATTTCTACTACCTCACTGGTATATCAACATTACCTAGTGGAAATGTCAAAATTGCCCGATTAATTGACGTCATAGCTAAAACGATTACGTAGCATGACGGCCCGTACTTCTAGAAGGCGTTGCTTTACCTTCCTGACACCAGTGAGATAGTAGAAATGGAGTGGACACGAACGGTATAACTTTCCACCATTAGCCCCTTCAACCCTTTCGCGAACAAAGCATGTTAGAGCTGCCTTTCTGCCATTTCGCCCTGAATAGGTCTGTTCACGTACTACAATTAATTGCGATTAATTGCAATGAAGCCGTTTTTTGTACTCCGTTTTAGTACGCTTCATTGCAATTAATCGTAGTACGGGAACAGACCTAATGTCAAATTGGAGAGGAACTAATTGGATTTGACCAGATTAGACGTTGAGTGGACAAAAAATTACTACCATCCCCGTCAAAGTAAATCTTAGGGCATGTCCACTCCATTTCTACAATGCCTCCTAGAAGTACGGGCCGTAATGCAGAATGATGACGTCAGAGTTTGCGGGAACAATGTCGCGAAAAACACACGTAGTCTTTTGGGACGTCCGCGGGAAAATGCTAATTGTACAGGTTGTGTTAAACTGATTGAACTGAAAACAAAGTGAGATCCGCGGAACAGTGCTAGTGAACAGCTAAAACATAAATTAATGCGGTGCGTGCGGTATAATTGGAAATATTCGCTACGAAATGTTTATCGGTTGGTGTTAGGTTATGTGATGTTTCGTGTCGATTTACTGTCGATACAATTAATTGGTACAAAATGAAAGCTATGACTAAATATTATTATTACAACGCGTCCACGCACAAAAAATAACGTTTTAGTCATATTTTAGCTTAAAAACCGCAATTGAAATATCCGTGTACATCGGCAGCGCCTCGTGGAAATGTCAAAACTCCCCGAATAACTGACGTCATAGCTAAAACGATTACGTAGCATGACGGCCCGTACTTCTAGGAGGCATTAGTGCGGTTTACAGCGGTCGGACCAAAAGTGACCTGACCTAAAGCGCGGACTAAATGAACTTAGTCCTTAGGTGTATACACCAATCTGACCTAAAATTTGCTTAGGTGGAATTTAGTCCTCGTTCGTATATGACAGCTGTCATTTAGTTTAATTTTCCTTCATGCACTGTATTTATCGTTTCATTTGTCTCTCAAACATGTTTATTTCAATGATTTTGTGTCAAAGGGGAATGTTATGAGCTTATATTCAATATACATACATTATTAATAGTCGCGCAAAAATCAATGTTTAGGTCGCGTGTGTTTACAACGATTATAGTCCACGACCTATATTTAGGTCAGGTCGCTTGAAATCATGGACCGACCTAAATTTAAGTCGGTCCGCGAGTGTATACACCACGTGGACTAAAAAATTTAGGTGGAATTTGGTGTTTAGTCCGCGGACTAAACGTTCGGTGTATACGATATCATTGATTTCTACTACCTCACTGCCTGACACTACTATAGGTCTGTTTCCGTACTTGAATCTATTATAATATATTAAAATAGATTCGCAGCAAGTCGTCTCCGTACTTTTGCTGCAAGCCAAATTTTGCAGCAAAAAGAAGCCGGCTGCCAAATTCTGTTACAGCTGCATTTTGCTGAAAGTACGGAAACAGACCTTATAGGTATGTTGTTTGCATAAAGCTAGAGTTACAATCAATGCAACCAACATTTGTGGCACTTCAAAATGAGTTTGAACACATGAGAACGTATGAGAGCAGTTACAATGATGCAACACAACTTTGCTTGGCAGCAGAGTTTGCTCATATCTCAAACTTGGCATGGCAACAACATTTTTGAAAATATCCAATTCCATAAATCTCCTCATTCTAAATCACTTCGGCTAGTGTGAACGCGTACCTGATTAACTTGACAGATTCTAAATCTACCTGATTTAGAAATGTAGTGTGAACGGCATATAAAGGTTCAGTTAGCGAACCTGCGTCGCGTCCGCTCCGTCTGCTCCGACTGAGTTGAATTTCTCACCTTCCATACACTTTGCATTGGAAGACGGAGCGATAGTTAAGGTTCAGTTAGCGAACCTGCGTCGCGTCCGCTCCGACTGAGTTGAATTTCTCAGTTTCCATATACTCTACATTGGAAGACGCAGCGATAGTTATCCAACCGGTGCGTCGGACGCGACGGAGCGCAAGAGATGATCAAATTTCATCTTCGGACGCGTCGAGAGAGAGAAAGGTGAGTTTAGAATGAGTGGTGAGTGTTTTGCAAGGCATTCTGTCAGCTATGAATTTTTCAAGGTGAATATATTTTCAAAATGTTTTGTGGAATAGATAAATCATTTTCCTGAAATATTTAATTAATCGAATGTTGATGCTGTAGAACTTGTTAATTAGCGTATTTTATAGTTATAAATATATCTGGTAAAATAATGTTAATTTACCGATCGTTCAAAAAACAGTCAACGTTTGTTGAACCGATTAAATTGATGTCTGCATTAAATTAGCTTGTCTTTCATTTATCTTCGCAACTGTTGCTTCAGTGAGAACTTTATAAATAGCAAGCTTGAAAATAACGCGACAAAAATAATAGTAGCTGTAATTTATTATAGTTCGAAATTTTGTTGACTCCGAAACCAAACATCCGAGTAGAAATGTAAAACAAGTGTTTACGTTATTGCACCATACTAAATTAATTATGTAGTCATTGTATTAATATTGAATGCCATCTCTTTTCCCCTGGTGGATGAATAATTCCAGATAAATAAAAATTTATCAATATTTTTTGTAAAATACCAATGTCCACCTATGACTGCCAACATATTTCGTTTGCAGTAGAAAAAAAATGTCTGAATATGCAATACGTACTGTGCAATTAAGATGAAACATTGCTTCTTTCATACGTTTAGCTACTAACCAACAAATTACAAAACAGCTCAAACTACTCCCGCGTTCGAATATGAATTTTACACCACGAAAATAAAAACTGACCACCATTGCCTTTGACAGACGGAGCGGACGCGACGCACTCTCAAAGATCATCGATGCGTCCGGTCATAAAACGCAGCGGACGCGACGCACGTTCGCTAACTGAACCTTTATCCAACCGGTGCGTCCGACGGAACGGAGCGCAAGAGATGATCAAATTTCATTTTCGGACGCATCGAGAGAGAGAAAGGTGAGCTTAGAATGAGTGGAGAGTGTTTTGCAAGGCATTCTGTCAGATAAGAATTTTTCAAGGTGAATATATTTTCAAAATGTTTTGTGGAATAGATAAACTATTTTCCTGAAATATTTAATTAATCGAATGTTGATGCTGTAGAACTTGTTACTTAGCGTACTTGATAGTTATAAATCTTACTGATGAAATAATGTCAATTTATTGGTGGTTCAAAAAACAGTCAATATTTGTTTAACCGATTAAATTGATGTCTGCACTAACTTAGTTTCTCTTTCAATAATATCTTCGCAACTGTTGCGCTTAAAATTTAATTGAGAATTTTCCAAATATAGCATGTTTGGAAATACAAAAATAATAGACAAAATAATAGTAGCTGTTAATTATTTTAGTTCAAAAGTTTGATTTATTCCGAAACCACCTACCCGAGTAGAAACATATAAAAGCGTTTGCGTTATTATACCTTACTTAATCAGCTATAATATGCAGCCATGATATTAATTTTGAAAGCCATCTCTTTTTTCGCTGATGGATGAATACTTCCTAATAAATAAAAATTTAGCAATATTCTGGTGAAATACCAGTGTCTACCTAGGACTGCCAAAATAATTTGTTTGGAGCATATAAAAAATTTCTGAATATGCAATACATATTGTGAAATTACAATGAAAAATTGCTTCTATCATACGTTTAGCTACGCGATGTCCATGAATGGAATAAAGGTAGGGTTGATTAAGGTTTAATTATTGGTCATAGGCAGAAAAGGTGCATTCTTGAATGCGAATGTGTAAGCATGTATCCGTCGTATCTTAATTGCATTTTTTTCTACTAAATCCTTTTAATTGTTTTAATGAGCAGTTTACAACTTCGCACACATAGTTATTTTTCAATAAACTCACAAATATATTCAAATAAAATTCTTGAATGGTATTTTATGAGAGGTATAAAAATGACAATATTTATCCCGTCATTTATTAGTAATAATTTTCAAACAACTCCCGCGTTCAAATATGAATTTTTCACCAGGAAAATAAAAACTGACCACTTTTGCCTTTGACAGACGGAGCGGACGCGACGCACTCTCAATGACCATCGATGCGTCCGGTCATAAAACGGAGCGGACGCGACGCAGGTTCGCTAACTGAACCCAGTGATGGGTATTTACTACATTTGTAGTAGATCTGCTACTTTTTTCGGCTTTTTTCTGAATCTACTACTCTACTACGTAGCAAATGATATGTACTACTTTTCCCGAGGAACTAGTTTTTAGTGGAGATTAACCAACCAATGCCTTCTAGATGTACGGGCCGTAATGCAGAATGATGACGTCAGAGCATCGGGATAAATGTCGCGAAAAATACACATAGTCTTATGGGACGTCCGCGGGAAAATGTTAATTGTACGGGTTGTGTTAAAGTGAGTTAAATGAACACTAAAGTGGTTTATGCAGAACAGTGCTAGTGAACAGCTAAAACACAAATTAATGCGGTGCGTGCCTATGACCAATAATATATGACCAATAATTTTTTTCCCAATGTACCTATTCCTTCTGGTATGTCATCTGTGCGTGGGCAATTTTGTGGCATGCAATTTCATTTCGAAAATGCCTCTGAGCGGAAAGGACATGCGCTGTATCTGAGTGTCAAATGCTCTTAAGGAGTTATTTGAAGTGCAGAGCGAAGAAATTCTGCTACTTATGAAAACTTCACGTTTAGGATAAATTACTTTATGGACAAGCGGGTGAAATTTCAGGCGAAAATGTAACTATTATATGGTTTGCTGGGGTAGGAAGGGAAATGCGATAAAAGTCATTTGAAAAATCCGCCAATCATCAACAGGGAGTCTCATATATTTACTCATCGCTCAAAATTGAAGTCATTTCTTTTAGTTTTTAATAAAATAAATATATATCATTTCACTATTCCGCATCAAAATTCGATTTTTTCGTAATTACCCACCATTTCATATTCTGTAGACTACTTTCATTGCTCAACGAAATCTAAAAATCCCTTTGAATTCAGAATCCCTACATTTTCTTATAAGAAATAAAGCATCCGCACGGTTCAGCGCCATTTTGAAATCAACAACTGTCAAAATATTGTCAGGCAGATTGCCAAGCCAATTGCATACCACCTTGCCTCCCATTTATGGCAGACCATAAAATATTGTATACCATAGGCTGCCTCCACTGGCAATTTCAAATTTCATGCAATGGGAAATTGCTAGTGGAGGCAGCCTGTTACCTACCATTTATGGCAGACCATAAAATATTGCATACCATAGGCTGCCTCCACTGGCAATTTCAAATGTTATGCCATGGGAAATTGCTAGTGGAGGCAGCCTGTCAGGTCGCTTGAATTCGTGAGTGTTTACACCACGTAGACTAAAAAGTTTAGGTGGAATTTGGTGTTTAGTCCGTGTACTAAACGTGCGGTGTATATGCGACCATTGGTCTGTTCCCGTACTTCAACAAAATGCAGCAGTAACAGAATTTGGCATTTGGCAGTAACAGAATTTGGCATCTATTTGAATATATTATAATAGATTCAAGTACGGGAACATACCTCATAGGTTTGTTCCCGGACTTTCAGTCACTGAATTTTCCTGAATCATGTGGTGGGGGAAATTCATGAAAAGTACGGGAACGCTCTCATTGCATTTCCTGAAAATTGACAAACAAAAGTGTCAGTTTTCGGTTTTTGGAAGAACAATAGTGATTGTACAGTTATCCTGAGAGGTGATAAATTATCGCCACAAAAATATTCGACCTTAATAGTAAAATTACGCAAAAAATATGTTGCTTGCCGCGCACATTTGAAACTATTTACTCGCACCACACCATTTGACACTTTTCAGTATTTTTCAGTAGCTCAGACCCTACTGAATTTTACTGAGAGAGGGGAAATTTTCAGCTTTCAGTAAAACGGAGTACGGGAACAGCTTCATTGCAATTAATCGCGATTAATTGTAATTAATGGTGGTACGGGAACAGACCTCAGGTCTGTTCGCGTACTACGATTAATTGCAATTAATTGCAATGAAGCCGTTTTTGTACTCCGTTGTACTGAATACTGAAAATTTCCCCTCTTTCAGTAAAATTCAGTAGGATCTGAGCTACTAGTATCATATACAGCGGACGTTTAGTCCGCGGACTAAACACCAAATTCCACCTAAATTTTTTAGTCCACGTGCTGTATACACTCGTGGACCGACCTAAATTTAGGTCGGTCCACGATTTCAAGCGACCTGACCTAAATATAGGTCGTGGACTATAATCGTTGTAAACACACGCGACCTAAACATTGATTTTTGTGCGACTATTAATAATGTATGTATGTTGAATATAAGCTCATAACATTCCCCTTTGACACAAAATCATTGAAATAACCATGTTTGAGAGACAAATGAAACGATAAATACAGTGCATGAAGGAAAATTAAACTAAATGACAGCTGTCATATACGTACGAGGACTAAATTCCACCTAAGCAAATTTTAGGTCAGATTGGTGTATACACTTGAGGACTAAGTTCATTTAGTCCGCGCTTTAGGTCAGGTAACTTTTGGTCCGACTGCTGTAAACCGCACTACTGAAAAATACTGAAAACTGTCAAACGGTTTTTGGCGCAATTAGGGACACGATATCGAAAGAAAGTATCGATACTTCTACTTTCAAGTAGTATCACAACCAAGTATTGATATAAGTACCGTACTCATTGCGACAGTACTGATATGAGTAAGTATCATATGATACTTAATATGCCTATTACTATACAATTTTCCACAGCATCACAAGATTATGTATGTGTGTATCCAAAACGAACTAACATAAGGCACAAGTCGTGAACTTTCAGCTTTCTTTTATTTTTGCATTCTCTCGGTGCATATGCAACTGAACTCGCGATGCGTGACTTTAACATTCTTTCCTTGCAATTTATCTTCTAATCGACGAAGAAAACTCACAAGATACTACTTTCCCTCGGAAAAACACTCCGCACTATCAATGCACTTTAGCAAATTTTCCGCGTATTTGCATCGCAATCTTATGTATGTTGATTACCGTGAAACTCACGAATGCAAGATACATACATATATGCACTCAGATGCCTAATACAAATAGGACAGCAAAAACGACTTCCTTTCGATGCACCCGAAACTAGTTAATCACTATTTTCCTAGGACCTGCTGATCAGTTTCCTACAGCTTTCCCACGGAAAACTGCAGGCGAACGTGCAACGGAAACATGAGCAAAGTTCGTTTTTCGGCTAGTCAGATGCACACGTTTTGGAGTGGCTGGTTCGAAGAAGTGGATGGAAATACATTCCATAATACAATTTTATAACTGTAACTATCGCGTAGTCGTAGTGGCGTAGCTCAGTTTGGAAAGATGGGTTGGTTTCCATGTGAAATTTTTTCAGTCACCTGCCGATACGATACCACCATCAAAGTATTGATATGAGTAAAATATCGAACAGTTTCGATTCAAGTAAAATTTTACTCGGTATCAAACGAAAGTATCGATACCGTACTAATATCAGTACTTTCATCGTGTCCCTAGGCGTAATGTTATTATGAAAGACGATTATTTTTATGGCGATAGTTTATCGCCGCTTAGGATGACTTTATAATAAATTTTGTTCTCCCAAAAACCGACAACTGACCCCTTTGTTTGTCAATTTTCAGGAAATGCAATGAGAGCGTTTTCGTACTTTTCCTGAATTTACCCCACCACATGATTCAGGAAAATTCAGTAAATTCAGTGACTGAAAGTACGCGAACAGACCTCTCATGTCAGCCACCCGCTACAAGAACTTTGCTGATGCGCATCCAACTTCAGGCCGTTGAACGAAAACATCAAACTCATTGAACGCACGAATATCGTACGCTATTGTCCGCTGCGGCGCTCGCATCAGCTACTCGCAACACGAACCCTCCCGATTCGAACACCAAAACTACGACGTTTTCGTTCGCACTTCATTATTCGAGAGACGTTGGTCGGTCGCAGTGACACAAAGAATTTCGAAGGTAAATTTATATTGATAGTAATTCGACAAAATTTCCGTTCTTTTGCCAAGAAAATAATTTAAAAGTGCAGTGTACACGGTGGAGCCTGTAAAACGTTGATTTTCCGTGCTGGTGCCGCGTACGGGCGTGTGGAAATTGTATTTTTCACGTTTCGCCCCATGAATTTTTCTGTGCTGTGTGTGGTTGTGTGTGACGCTGCTGCTTTTCTGTGAAAAACGACGGCGACGATTCGTTGGATACCCATTGTAAAATGGAGCCCGCGCCAGGCATTTGCTTTTTTCGCATTCGAAATTTGTCGGATCAATATTAAGTGTTTCAGCTTGGATTTTGTTCGGAAAATATGACGATGAAAATTAAAGTGTTCCGCGATAATCTGACTAGCATCCGGTCCGCGCCCGCTCCAGTCAGTGGTCTTAGCTAGGAGTAGCGCTTCCAGCAAGTTGGTCTGTTATCGTCTTAAATCGATTGTGGGTAAGGTTCGTCACTTCTACGCATTGGCGAAGTGTTTCAATAAACCAAGGGACTTGTCGCTAAGGTGCCCCAAGCTTCAGTCCAAAGGGCGCGTTTTGATTGCAGTACGGTGAGTTACTTTACGAAACGTAAATTTCTTGATCTTGTGACGAGAAAATGGTCGGGTGAAATCTTCGGACTCTGTGGAAAATGAAAGGGAAAGTTTTGCTCCGGCCGCGGCGAGGGTTTTTCAGCTTAATTGTGTTTTTTGCTCTGCCACACGCATGATTTTTCGTGAGAAGGCCATTCCGTAGCATTGCTTGCGGTTTGGTAAGCGCAACGTGACCACCCAGGGTTTGGGCAAGCGACGCAACTCTCCTTGGGAATCCAGTAGGCCTTGACGTTAGTGCTACCGCTGTAGAGGTCGTACGATTGGTGCTTAAATTGTGATTAGCAGGCTTTCATAAGCGATGGTAATTATTTTGCAGTTCTTAGTTCCTATTTAGGCTGCAGTTATCTTTGCTTGCTTGGTTGCGTGGTGAGCCAGACATATGTCGCATCCCCGCGCCCATCACACTCTTCTGTTCTGGCTGTCGTTGTGTTTTGTTTTGCAAGATTCGCACGATTGCGAAGCTCTCTGCATTGTGCATGTATCGGTTCCCAATCGGAATGAAATGGCTGCGCTCAGTCTTCCCACTAAGTGCTGTCGGCAGTATTGTTTACATATTAACAACAGCCATGTACGAGTACGGCAACTGAAGCAAAAGCGATTATCTTGGGACGGCCGTGTCATAAGCCAGAGCCGTACTGGGAGTATTCATGTGCGCAGTGTCTCGAGAGGCCAGCCGTGACAGTTGGCTCCAGTGGGGAGATACGTATATTTGCAAAAAGCTGGCTGGTTATGCATTCTCGTTCCTTGCCGATGTTTGCTGTCTGTATGATTTTTAGCAGCCATTAGTGCTTCGTGCAGCATACACTGAGTATATTCCGTTCGAATCGATTAATATGCATGCATAGCAAGTACCAACTCCACTCGGAGATCCGATTTGAAGGTTGCGTCAATGTACGAGACAAGGTTTTGGCTGAGGCCTTGCTATGGAGGTAATGTCTGAATGCTGACGGCTCGATCGCGCACAGTACTGAATTTGCTTGAAAAGTGTAGAAAGGCCAAAGGAAACGATATAAGATGTTTTAAGTATTAACTGGCCGATCGTAGCAGGGAACAAGGGTCGGCTGTCCTCCGAGTAGCGAAAAATGAAAACAGTCGCCGTGCATTAAAGCTGGTTATTCACCTTTGTTCGAAGTGTATACAATGTTCCTATTGTTGTATGTCGCTCCCAAGGGGACGTGTCGGATTTCACCTGGTAGCTTGTAAGTGGGTGGCTTCCGTACGCTTGTAAAAAATGCAGCTAATTTCACATGAATAGTTGATTTTAAGATTTGTAGTAGGTAATATATTGCTTTAATCGCAAGCTGGCTTTCGTTCTGAAGATTTGAGATTCTTAGATAACACGATAGGCAAATTTCACGCTACAAATACCTTACGTTCAAACAATCGAATGCTGCAGTGAGAGTATAAAAGGCAAATGTATTTCAGTTGTTTTGAATAACCAATCACAAAACCTCATCCCTCGTCAAGATTTTGCTTTTACTCGTTTAATTATCAAGGAGCAGTCCAAGAATTTAGTTGTAGAAAGCCGGTTCAACTCCGTTGTCTTCAATGCAATATAGTTCGGATAATATTCTTTCATCTTGTTGTAGGTATTTGCTATTGAGTGTACCACGCTAGATGATGCAACGATTATTCGGAAAACGATAAGTCATAAATGTACTTCGTCCTTGTTAAGTGGAGTGATTGAAATTTCTTTGTTCTACTCGGCATAATACAGGAATAAATCATGTGAGCTGCTAAAAATACATTCATTTAATCCTTTGTAGGTTATATTCTATTTAATCAAAAGCAGGATCTTAACATCTCTTGCAGTCGGGAAGTGATATAAAAAGCAAGCTCTTTATTTTTTGTTGAAAAAATCCTATGTGGCTACGCTATGGTGTAATCCTGTAAGAAGATCACCGGCTGTTAGTGTCTTTGTCCCTCGTAACGGGAAAATTAGTTTCTAAGAAAACATGTTTGCATTCCATGTACTTAATGGTTGGCATCGTTACAGATGTTCCCAGTTATATATATATTTTTTTTACTTCTTTCGCTCCACTCAATATGCATAGTCCGCCAAACATAAATTATAACATGTCACCTTAGTATTTCCCAGATAATTGGTGCATTGGTATAAGAGACAGTATCATCATTATCTTTATAACTGATATGGTCAATGTTGTGTACATATTGTTTGTAATCAAGACAGGTGCATAAATTTTTTTTTTACGAAAATCTGGATTTCACTACTCGTATGCTATATCGATGCAAAGCTTTAGGTTTTGTTTGAATTTGATTCAGTTTTCCGCATATTTAAACGAATTGGGATATCCTGCCTAATTTTAAAGAAAGCACACAAATTTATTGCGCTTTTAAAAAAAAAAAATGATGAACAAGGAATATTCCAAAAATCAGTTTCATAACATACAAAATCGATTCCTAACTCCGCTCCACATTATTTCTCATTAAAAAAGATCAAAATTAAAAATTGAAACATAGTGTTAAAAGTTTTTTTCCCCCAAATTCACGCTTGCCCGTTAAAAGCACAGACGATGCCAAAAATGAAGAATATGCCAAACTCTCAATCAAATGTTGCCCAAGAACCGAAGCGTTATTGGTTTTAAACACAGTTCTTGTATCAATATTTAAAGCAACTAGAGCATTTCAATCATAGATATGAAAGAATATGGATACGAAATGGCTATCCGTGTACCCATACGTGAATGTGCCTTTTTTAATACACGCACAACATTGCTCTCTCACAAAAATTCCGCTCAGTGCGCCCCTTTCTACCGCACTCAGCACCGAAAAGCCCTAATTCTCCCCCTTTTTTACGAGAAATGCTACCAGAGTACGAACGCAAGCGCCGCATGTTAAAAAGAAAAGCCAATTTCCACGCGGTGAACAAAGTCTTGTCAAAATTCACACGTGTTTTTTCTGATTGTAGGGTAAGATCGGATACAAGGCGTTTGTTTTATATATTTTGTATGCACACACAAAAAGCATTTAATGCATGTTAATATTGCGCTTATATGTTGTATCAAGTATTTATGTACATATAAACCTCACAGCAGTTTGATTATTCTAATTTTAACCAAATTTTTATGTAATTGTTGTCAGTTATCTGAGAACAACAATTGCATAAGCGAGTTTAAGCACTAGGAAATTATTAATTTGTGATAGCAATGTTCTTGCATTAAGCATTCATGTACATGCACAAACATTAAATGAAAGCAAGGTGCAGGAAGTTCATACAACTGTTTAATGTTTTCCCATGCTGCCATGCTCCCCTATCGCCGGTTTGGCTTGTCTCACACATTCGTATCTCATTCTCACACCAATAGACAGTAGGTCGAAAATTGGATCATTTCTCAGCTGCGATTTCTAATCCATTCTCTCTTATATCTGTGATTTCAATCCTTGTGCGTTTACTTTTTCTTCTGATACTGCTTCCACATTGTGAGTCATCATCGGCCACTGCAATATTCGCAATGATGGCCACCATCACAAAGTTGCCTCCATACACTGGGCCACTAGATGGCCCCACCAGTTCTAATATTTTTCGGTTGCGCATGTTGGTCCGCTTTGATGTGTGGGAAAAACCGCTCCAAGAGCCATCCTCGGCTATTGCCATTTCCAGGCCTCCCCATTGTCGGCCGCTGCAAGCCATCGCCCCGGGCCACACGATGGCCCACAGTGGAGGCGACATGAGACGTCAATCTACTTCATCATCAGGGCCTCCACCGTTGAACAAACCAGAAAATGAGGTATCGCTCTTGCGACAAAATTATTTCGATATGATCTTTATTTTTAGAGCGAGCAACAGTTCCTTTTTCCTTCTTTAGATTTTTTACGTTTCGCTAGTTTTTCCTTAACAAAAACAAACCACTTTGGCTCTATTGGCAGTTTTGGTGACTTTTTCAGCTTTGCTATTTTGACTCCGTTTCGTTAAAGTTTTGAATATTTTTCCTTTTCAGCGAACCTGCAGAAATTACAACATTTATAATCTGGATCACACTTTTTTTATGACTAAACTACTTTATTTTTTATTTTAAAATATTGATGAAATGTAAATGGCTTTGTAAGCCTTTCATAATAATTGCCGAAGTCATTCTGTTGCTGCTCGTTGGTTAGCTGCTGAAACACAATGTGCAGCTGTGGCCGTGGCCGGCAGCGTAGACAGGGGCTGTCAAAAAATTAAAAGTACAGGATTGCATTGAACCAGTTACAATGAGTGGCCCACGACACCGTGGCCGAAGTAGTCCAACATTCTACTTTTTATCTGGCTACAAATTTGACAAGTCGTATATGACATGTTGTGGCTATGAAATTTTGAGGTATTAATGTCGGAAATGGAGATTTTGAATCATTCAATGAGTAAACAGTGTAAAGAAACGATTAAAGCTTTTAAAGTTCGGGTTTTAGTCTCTTTTAACAAAGAAACTTTCAAAGACAATCAAACTTTGACGGTTTTCGGCTTCGAATGCAAGCTTCATCATTGTGTGTGAAATTAGCTACAGTGCCTGGCTACAGCATTGACAGCAGCGTAGATGACGGCGTCCGCAGCAGGCCACAGCTGCGCATTGTGTTTCAATTGTGAATTCTTGGAACTCCTTTAATCGCTGATAGTGTCACGTCATGTCTTTCCTCAAAATCTGTCATTGTTTTCTTGAACCTATTGAAACTCCATTTCTTTACGTAGAAATCCTTCTCGACAAAAAAAAAACATTTTGGATTGGACACCATTGCAGCTTTCTTTTCGGCTTTTCTCAAAAAATCTGAGCAATTCGGAGCTTTCACTAAGTTCTATTTGGATGGAATGTGTGCCAATTTCCGGCTTCCTTAGCGTACATTGTTTCGAATGGAAGTATGAATTGGACAAGCAAACAATATGGACCCCACATTCTCCAGTACGTTTAATCACACACAAATTTGACATGTGTGAATGAAAATGACTCAAAAAGAATTAGGATCTAAGACTTCTTCTTGGTTGCTTTTACGATTTATTAAATTGGTCCAAAACAGCGACCCGGCAATCCAGCCAGAATCAGAACAGGCGGCGATAGAACCATGAGTAGCGTTGTCCATAAATTCGGATTGCCATCGTTTTTTTTGCGTGGAAAAAGAAGTATCGATGGAACATGTTAGCCGGAACAGTAATTGTAGCGGTTCGTCCAGCAGATGAAAGGGCTTTAATTGCTTTTTACCTTTGGCTGTGATGATTTTCGTAGCTTTATGTAGAACCATTCTAACGGCTGTTTCACCCACGTGGAAGATTCTTTTGTCATAATTTATTATTTCCAGCTCCACTTTGGAGTGGCTAAAAGATATTCACATTTTCGTTTGTAAATCCTTGAATACGATCCATGAATAAATTTTGAAACTTATTCCTGGGTACCAGGTAGTAAAACATCGGTCCAATTTCGTTCCAGCAGATCATGCTCTTTCAGCGAATTTATGAGAGACATTATAATCTTTTTTTACACACATCTCAAAGTTGTCATGCTTTAATAATTTTTCTTCATGTTCAAAGAGTAATCAACAAATAATTTTTCAAGAGTCCATATTTTCTGCTTTTCACTGCTTCTTCAAGATTAGCATTTACCTTCACATAATAGCACAAGGTAGTTCGATGTCTTCACAGGCCTTGTACCACATTATTTTTCCGAGTCCCACATCTTTTTACCATATCTTTGTGTAATTTGAAAACATTGAAAATCTACTGCATACAGTGAAAGTGGATGTAGATAAAAGTCGCACATACCGTTTTTAGTGGGGTAAGGACTCAAAGTTGCTGGTTTTCTTTAAATTTTTCGGGGCGGAAAAATATACATGTTTGACAATTTCTGAGATAAACAGCTATTGTCACCAAACTTGCTGCGTACAAGTTCCTTGCATAAATGCTATAAAGAAGAATTATAAATCGTTCGTAGAGTGCAGCACGTTTGGGTTAAATCGGCTCGGAGTGGAATTAGGCACTTTATCCTATCTGTACTCTGAAAGAAAGAGGCACAAAGTCTCAAATAATGAACGTTGCAGGAAACAATGTAGAAAAGCATTCTTTCCACCATAATATGTGGTTTGAAAATTTATATAACTCAACATTAAAATTTAAATTTCATTAAAAATAGACTTAATGCCCTTCACTTCAGATGCACAAATAAAATTCAAGAGTGTATTCTTGCATCTCTCGTAATTTATAGGTAAGTCACAGCCACAATTCGGCTTAATGTCAAGTCACAGTTCGCCCTAATGTCCTGGCACCCAAAAAAAGCTGCACATTAGATCATTATGAACAAAAGGGAGTTAGTGACAGAAAAGTACCTTGCGGTTTCCCGGCGTTAGTAGTGTGGACACAGGATTTAAGTCCATCTAGAACAACTTGGAAGGAATAATCTATTCGACAAAGACGTGGTGAGGGCCAAATGCACGAGGCTTGGTTAATAGAGTTTAGTATCAGAGGCCAGATAAACGACCATTGCACATAACGGTTCGAACTCTCGGTGAGATATGTATGTAAATCTCCAGTGAATCGCCCAGATAAGATGGTTCGACCCAAACTAGTGCATTAATTTTGAATTTAAAAGTGATTCAAAAACCTCAGACAGAACCTGAACGAATGCAATTGGCCGATAGTTAGGGGAATCACAGGCCCCCCTCTATTTAGGTATAGACTGAACTTGTGTAAGGTTCCTTAGGGAAAGGAATATTCCAGTCGAGTACAACAAGTAGAATAGTTTGTGCTGAGGCTTCGCTAAGGCGGACGCGCCGCACTTGCGTTTGAGGGTCAAAATACCCTCCGGTCTGGCAGATTTGTGAGCATCAAGAAGCCTAGCGAGTATTTTCAATATCTCTCTTGGACGAAAGAAATAGAGGCCTTAGTTTTGAAGCGCACATAGAAGGGCTGGGAAGATTCAGCAACGAAGAAGTTAGTAGCAAAAATATCAGCTAAGTGCCTTGAGTAAATACGTTACCACCATGAAGAAGGGGTGGCACGGTAGAACCGATAAAAGTGGTTTTTTTTATCCTTTTTGACTTACCAGGAGCTTCTAGTTAATGTTTTGGTCAATCTAAAATTTAATTCTTCAAATAAGGGATTCGCAAATATTTCGTGGAGCGTTGTAAACCTCTTTCAATTCCTCAGACACACTTATTTTAGAGCCTCGCAAAGCTACCGACTTAAAGCGGATGGCCTCTTAATATTCTTAACTAAAGCATAAAGTGGTAGCTGGTTTAGTACTCTTGAAGCCATACGAAATTAAGGAAATCATTCTACACCATAAGATGTCGGTTGTGATGGAAGTTATATAAACAGAAATTTTAAAGTGGATTCAGATTAAATTGTAGCCCAAAAAGAGTTCTTTGGTTTTATTTTCAACAACTTCTGTGGGTATTTTATAAAATGTACTAATTAATGCGGCGTGCTTTTAACTAACATACTGCTTCTGTCTTTTTGTCGACATTCGTTGTGTCATATTTTACAGCATTCTTTCTTTTCTATCCGTGATTCAGGATGCCTTGGTGGTTAATCCAAATTCCTTATATCGTGCTTAAATGTGCAATTATGAATTCAAATTCTGATTAGTAACTCAACTGCAAACAATGTTCAGTAGTCTATTGTGCTTATTCCTCCCTTGGAAGCATGTTCATTGCTGATAACTAAAGACGATGCTTCCGTAGCATAGGTTTTTGTTTGTAATCACTTCTTTTTTATTGTTAACAGCTAGATAATCTTCAATTTTATGTTATATATCCATATTTAGAGGTTAATCTGAGTAATCTTGGTAATCTCTCCGTCTGCAAATATGAATATTACAGACCGAATGAAATTTAACCAGCATCCCAAATCGAAAATTGAACTTTAAGATCTCTGAAAACACAAGGCACAGCGTGAATATTTTTTTTTTAGCAAACAATTTATTACAACCAATGAAGAAGCAATGCTGAAACTCTGTGAATGTGAAGTGAATTTATCGATTTTCTTTGCCAAGACTTTCAACTTCCGTAAGTTCCTTTCCTGAATGAAAAATTGACTTTTGGTACATACTCGGTGTCTAATCTCACATTCAATGCTTAACCTCGATTCTAAGAACAATTGATTCCGTCTTCTATTTTCAACAACCTGCCTAAAGCATCGCATGCATTAAAGCAAATTCATGCTTTCACATTCACTAGCATCATTTACGGCAGTACCGACGAAAATCTTTATGCGAATACCTTCCCTAATTTTGTATGCGAAACGAACAATGTTTCATAACAATTTCATGCATAAATATTTTACTTGGCTCTCCACGTCAAATCCCCATGAGTCTCCGGGCGTGCGAGCGAAGGCAAACCGCTACTAAAAGCCTCCCCCACGACGACGGAAGACCCCAGAATATATCTTCCATTCTTGCCTTTCATCAGGTTCTTATTGTCTCGCTACAGTTTGCGTACTATTTATACGATAGACCGGCACGCTACATTGTATGTATATATGTTAATCTGTACCGGTACTCCACTTCTAGCATCGATTTTCCCATAAATTGCTCTATGGTACGAATCAGCTATACGGCAGCTCTCGCTTTTGCTTGCCTTTCCCACAAAGCAAGCAGTATTCGCACAGCACATTCACTTTTTACAACTGGCAGGCGAGTCCAGCCATCTCGGCGAAAAGAGCGGAGTTTTGCATCGAATCAGAGTTGGATGTTGATGTTGTTGCTGGTTCGGCTGGGCCCGTCAGGTAGTGTTTGTGTTGTTGGTCACGCTCGCTCGGAATCGGAAGACGGGCTGGGCTAGGAAGATACCAACAGCCTGCTTGCAAGCATCATACATAGGAAGCTAAAATATATCACGACACCACCAGATGATCCGGCTGATGTACGGACGTGTGGTGGTGATGCGATTCATTTTCGGTTTGGCAAGAATCAGACGCGGCAGTGGCAAGACCAACACTTTTTGCTTAAATCCAAGATATTTCTAACCGCAGCGCCGTAAGCATAGTCAAGGTGACTGTTTGGCACGTGAAATGTCGTTTTCAAGTTTAAGATGCGGATTTTTTGCTGGGTATTGACGCTGCGGCGATCATGAAACGACGACGCACGTGAAGCAAGGTTTCTTCGTGAATCAATCTCGAATCTCTCGATGAGTCGATTCGCGTCGCCTTTGTTTCGCAATGAGCATGTTAATCATCTTCCGATGCGAACAAAGATCATATTGCTCAAGTGTGTTGGCGATGAGATCATCGCGGATTGCTGACTAAGGCTTCAAATCTGATTTCCACAAATTATTATATGCGATTGTGAGTATTACATAGCAGCAGCTTGCTTTGTTCCTTTAAGCTGATACACGCAACATACCAAAACGAAAAATCGGTTTAAGTTCGGTGGGCAGAGCAGAATACCATCCACCCTAAACAGAAAAAGTGTATTTTGTACGGCAGTCACATACCAATCTCAACCCTTCTCACATACCTTATTGCATTCTTTCTGGAATAACGAGTTTTATCAGAAAGATCTGATTCTAGCGTCCGACGATACATGCGACTGAGCAGAGTCGAAACGAGTCGCAACTATTTTCATGCCTGATTAGAATGTTTATCATTGTTAATTTTGTCGTTTCGCCTCCACGCACAGCTTTTGCTTCTATACGTCACTCACTCACAGACAGTGCGCACACACACGCACTAGCTTCGTGCATTTTGTTTGAAAAGTCGCGCCTGCCATTGTCTGTCTCTGCTTAGCGTTATCTGACTAACTGACGGCTAGCTATGAACTAACTAGCAGAAAGGATAAATATGTTATAACCTGATGGAATACAAACGTTTCAGAAAGCACTTAAACCGAATAATATGGGGAAAATATCGAAACAAATGGAATTGTGACGAAAGGGGAGGTCAAGAGGAGGGTTCAGTTAACTTTGAACTCAGAGATAAAGAGTTGAAACGAGCGAAACTGTTCTACGATCGCTTGGTATTGACGTGCTGGCCTGGTCGTATCTGAGAGATAATAAAGTGCTGTTGTAGATATAGATAGTGAACGCAAACACACTTTTTTATTGTGGGATCTTCCTTATTAGCTTCAGCTTTTGGGATTATTTTATAGCATTTACGCCTGCTCGGAATTATGGTAGATTCGAACTCTTGTGGCTCGAATCGCATGCATCACATATCAGCGCATAGTATTCATACAATATAAACTAGATGAAATCATACTGAAATAAATTACCTACCACCTTGTTTTTTATGGCCTCTTTCGATAAGAAACAACTTTTCGGCGCGTTAAGATATATAGTTGGTTGCTCACCAATATGAGCAGGGAAATACTGATGAATAATAGTGAATAAACCGCAATCGAGGTATAGTTTTAAACTGATCAGTACAGAACACGCAGCCTTGAGCAGTCTAGTGAGTTGAGCGCATGTTGCTTTGCGTGCGTGGTTCCTGGTTTAAATCCTGGTATAGATGTGCAGTAAGTAAAACTAAATAATGTATTTTCAATAGCTAAGACTACTGACACACTGCTGGTATTGATACCATGGTATCGTGCATACCACCAGTGTATCAGCCAGTTCTGAGCTAATACCAGCTCGGCAAAGCGGTACATACAGGGTATCTACGCCGTTGGACGGTATAGATACCGGCTGAATTTTACCCGGTTTAGCGAAGATTTCGCTGCCAGCAGAGCCATTTTCCAGCCAGTGGTGAGTATTCTAACCAAACTTTCCAGTATGTACAATTCATTGACAAATGTCACAGAAGGATTTCATTTTGAAAGTGACATATATCGGGATGAAAATGAATAAGAAGATAAGGACTATTTCGTCGCGTAATGAAACTGCAATTTTTGTGGATGTATTTGGAGGAGCTGAGAAGCTGCCGCAGAAATTCGCACGTTCTTGCGGATATATGCAAGCTATAAAGCCAAATGTTTCCCGGTTGACGCGGAAGGCGTTTTTAAAGTGTTTTTCGCTAAAACGCGGAACATATTCCTCCTAGAAGGTTGAACTTTCCACCTAAACACTATTTTGTTAGTTTGCGATACAAAGTGTGAATTGATTTTATATTTACTCTTCTCCAAACACGTCGAGCTCTGCGCTTTTTCAGCAACAGTATCAAAGCTCGTCGTCGAAACATTTTACTCCGACGGTGGGCTCGACACGCTGATTCGTTTAGGCGTTTTCTTTCCACAGCTAATGCCTCAGCTTGGAGCTGTAATTGAAGCGAACTTGCTAATAATTGCAATAACGCTTTTTTGATTCCATATCACTTTGCGCTACACACTTGATTTGACAATTTTTACTTTTGACAGGTGATGTCACCCAATACCACGCAGGCGCAGTGTATCAACCTCACAATATATGAATATCGTGGTATCGATAACCTGGTATTTATACCAGCAGTGTTTCAGTAGTCCAAGCCACACCGCCTCTGCACAGGACCAATAGTAGCTATGCTTCTAATTACGGTTGTCGGGGTTTTTTTTTTTGAAACGGTGGGAACCTATCGTATACCTATCTCATCAATTTTATTTTGTGAAGCGCGAGATGAGTTGGATGATTGCTCCAAGAGTCGGCTTCTTTGTTTGAAAAGTCTGCCATCTTGCTCCAAAAGTCCGCAAGCCCCAACTATAGCTATGACGTCTTTCAACTTTTTTAAAGCTGATTAAGAACAAATTGCTACTGAATTCGTCGCTATCAACTGGTTTTCTTTCTTTCGTCGGCTTGAAATCAATGAAGCTCTTTCTTCTTTTTACTCTCTGCGTAATTGCCTTGTATTTGGATTTACTCATGTGTCTCGTACTCGTCCTGGTGCTTGTCCTCCTTGGTTTTCTGTGGCAGTCTCTAGATCTTTGCGCGAAAAAGATAAGGCCCGAAATGAGTTTCTTTGTAGTTCATCTGTTGACGCTTTACAGCGTTATCGATCGTTGCTTGCTGAAAGGACTGTTGAAAAGAAGCGAAACGTCGGTATTTCAACCATATTGAAGCGTGTCTTTCTTCAAATAACTCGATGCCTTTCTGGTCGTATGTTGTCTTAAAACTAGCAACCGATTTTTCGACACTTATTTTCTGGAGGAAATTCCTGCTTCTAGTCATTCCTCAAGACATTTGTGATTTGTTTGCTGAGTTCTTTGCTTCTTCCTTTTCTTCTCCTAACATCTTCAGGGAATTCTGCAGCGACTGTGTCTTCTCATGATGATTTTCTAATGGCTTACCTATGGGAATATTTCGAATTTCCCGTTTTGTAACTCTGCGTACTTCGAATGGAAGGCTGAAATTGAGAACTTGATTATGCAGAAGCACGCTAGTGCTTTGAGACCAACGGCACTTAAGAATTTGTTTGTATGCGTTAAGGATTACTTATTGATCTTGTTGTTGTTTACTTACTGGCGGCCATGATCGTAGTCGATATACTGTACTTCATTTTTGGCCATAAGGACAAAAAGGGCTACATTTACTTGTAGCGGGCTCACCAATGTTGCTAGCGCTACTGGATACAAGTTGTGAAAAAAGCTTTGGTTTCACAACAAAACTTATCTTTATTCATTAATACAAAATGAGACCGATAATCAGTAGGCGTACTGGGAACTGTTAGCTGCGTATGCTTCTCACGTTCGTGTGTATGTCGTTTTGTTTAGCAGAGCACTCCGTATTTGATCTAAATTTCCTACAGAGCTGCAACAAATGTAAACATAAATTTAAAATCACTCACATCAGAACTTTCGACAACTACCTGTGGAATTAGCGTTATCCGTTATTATACTGTTTTCATAACATTTATAAAGCAGCAACCTACCTATCCCTGATCGTTTTTTTGCGACCTGAACGGAGATGCTTAAAACGCGTGAATAGTAAGCCGTTAGAAGAGGACATATCAGGCATATCAAGAATTTTTCGCCCATGCGAATTTGTCAAAAGCTTTGTTATAGCAAATTCGCAAGACGTATACCCCACTGAAAAATGGAGAATGAAGAAATAAAAAATCTGCATTGAATAATAGTTGTGTTTAATGGCTCTGAAAAAAGAGCACAGCATCTCAAGGCAAGTTAAAATAGAGCAGATGTCAAAAAGTCCCAATTTTTGGTGAAAAGTCGATTCCGTGACAATCGACAAACAGCTGGTGGCTTGCACGAACTTGCTCTACCAAAATAGGTAGAACAGAAATCGTGCTCTAAATTCCTTTAGTTCAATTTATAGTAGACTCATGAAACACAATTCAGAGCCACTTCGGGCAAGTTAGAGCAGCCAAATTGCTCATTAAACACATTTTGCTGAGATATCTCAACCTAGATCAGCCTAGAGCAGCTCATTAAACATAGCTTATGTCTTATGCAACGAATTATGTTTGACAGGAAAAATACAACCCCGGAAAGAGTTTTTCATAGTGTTTTAAGTCCGACCCAGGGATCTACTGCCCGCGGGTTCGAATCCCGCCGTGCCCATGGCTGTATTTGTTCGTTTTGTGTTGTCTTAGCAATCGGCGACTGGGCATAATACCAGCGCTCCATTAATTAAGTGCCACATTAAATTTTTAGTAGCAACTAGGCATAACACTAGCGCTTTAGAAAATAAGAAATAAATGTGGCACTTAAAAAGAATAATGGAATAATTGATATCGGCTTCTCCCATATGTGTCTCCCTACCGCCATTGCTAAGCATTCGTTTCAAAGGGCAATCCCCTGAGCTTTGGCATTATCATCGCAAATGTGAGCAACTGCCCGAGATTCGACCTGCGGGCGGCCATCACATCTCCTGAATAAATGAAAGGACATACAGGAGTCCTCGTTCTATGATCACAGATACATATCCTTTAATGTTAACGATCGAAGTTCAACTGAGCAGGTAGCTTTTGTTAATAGGTATAGATTAGACTGGACGAAGTTCTAATCCTGGTCCGTCCTCACGGTAATTTTCTTTGGGGAGCACCGATTGTTTGAAGGATCTGGATCAAGAGGTAACATTCTCGCTAGCACCCTCAATTTTGCAGCTAGGACAGCGTGCAGCGCATCCAAATCCAGGGGGAACCCTAAGCTCCCATGGTGGAATGTGCAAATCATAACACTACCAAAAGAATGAAGAAAAGGTTTTAGGAACGCCAAAAGATCTAATGACTGGCCAATATACAAAGCAAAACTGTGGTAACACAATATATAATGCTTACACCAAAGGTAAGTCTGCTGAAATTACTCTTAATGTTCTGACTGAGGAAATTGATAAATCCCTCGTTTTTAAAGAGTTTATGCTTGCTGCCTTCCTATACATTCAAGGGGCATTTAACTATATCAAGTCTGATGCGATTGTTGTGGCGCTCGTAGGACTGGATGTTGAAATGCGGCTGATATCTTTTATTGGCCAACTCCTCAAGAACAGAGTGGTATCCTTGTCTTTGGGGAATATTCACCCGACTCGTTGACCCTACACAATTATTAGTACTATCACCTCTAGGTGATAATACTCTCTCCCCTGCTGCGGATCATCGCGGTGAATACTGTTCACAGGAAGCGGAACCGTGCTGGCTGCAAAGTGGTTGCTTATTTCGACGACATTTTCATAGCGGTGTCAGGAATGAATATATCTACACTTTCGGTGGGGCTAAATCACTTTCCTGATATATACCAGGGTTGATCAATAAGTAATGATAATCGTTTAATTCCAGTTCGCATATAATTAAAAAAAACATACAAATAGGCCACAATTCCAGGGAGGTACATTCATTTGAATACGAACAGTCGAAGAGAGAACATCAAAATGGAGAAAAATGAAATTAGAGCTGTCATTAAGTACCTCGGTTTGAAAAAGTTGTCTACCAGAGACATACACGGCGACATGGTGGAAACATTAGGGGACTCTGCTCCTCCATATTCCACCGTTGCACGCTGGGCCAAGGAGTTTAAGCTGGGAAGAACATCCACTGAAGATGAACACCGCGAAGGACGTCCATCCACATCATTCACTGTAGACAACGTAAAAAAAGTCGAAGGTGTCATGTTGGCAGATTGAAGAGTGACCATCAGGTATATAGCTGCGGTCACAGGGATCTAATATGGTAGTGTACAAAAAATCTTTGCCAACAAATTACATATGAAGAAGGTCTCTGCGCGTTGGGTACCGAGAATGTTAACGGACGAGCATAAGAAGAAACGAGTCAACATTTCAAGGATGAATCTCGAAAAGTTCCAGGCAGATCACGAAAATTTTTTGTCATGTTTCGTGACCATGGACGAGACTTGGATCCACAATTTTGATCCAGAAACCAAAATGCAATCGATGACCTAGAAGCGACCCTCTTCACCGACGCTGAAGATATTCAAAGTGTCGAGTTCGGCAGGAAAGGTTATGTCATCAGTTTTTGGGGACGCTGAAGAAATTATTATGGTGGGATATTTGGGAAAGGGAGCCACTATATCAGGCTCTTACTACGCAGACCAAATAAGAAGATTGCGAGAGGCAATGAAGGAAAAAAGACGCGACAAACTGCGAGTCGGAGTTCGGGTTCATCAAGATAACGCACCGGCTCTCAAGGCTGCAGTTGCGATGGATGCCATTAAAGAAACAGAATTCGAACTGCTTGAACATCCGCCCTATTCGCCGGATCTAGCTCCCAGTGACTTCTACCTCTTTCCTCGGAAATTTAAAGATGATAGCAAAGTGATGGCCGCTGTTGAGGCTTTTCGGGAGAGTCAAGATAAATAATTTTTTTCTAAGGGTATCATGGGTTTGGAAAAAAGATGGATTAAATTTATTAACTTGTTAGGAGATTATGTTGAAAAATAAATATATCTTTTAAGTTTAATCACCTTGGTTTATATTCATTATCATTACTTATTGATCAACCCTCGTACTTCTTACTTTTACGTTGGACCTACGAAAGCGGCTTGAATATTAATCTCAGGAAAACAGAGCTACTACTGTTTACAAAAAAGTATTAAGTTCCATTGATCTGACCCAGAATGTCAAATATTCATAACTGTTCCTGGATTAAAAGAAATTAATTTGGAACGCAAATGTAGTAGTACGAGCACGGAAGGCTTACGTTACATTTTACTGTTGCAAAACATCTGTAGAAGCGAGTTTGGGGTTTGTAGCCTTCCATTGTGGCATAGTTTTATACAAATGTGTTTTTGTATCGCCAAAAAAATTCTTAAAAACGTCTTTTATTCACTGGATAGTATGTGCAGTTCATTCATTCGAACTAGAAAGTGACTTTTGAAGTTAATAAGCATTTGAATTTGAAAATTGAATTGTGCAATCGTCTTTTCAATAACAAAATCGATCGAAAATTCAAATATTTGACATTTATTTGTCAGTAATGGGAAGAATCTCCGCTTCTCTCCTTTGTAAAAATTTCACTCGAAAGAATGACCAGGTAATGGAGACTTGTCAAAATTTATCTTCACGATTAACTCAGTATCAACCTTAAATCTGGAAACTACCAGATTTCGAGTCTTCAATTCGCATTCGTGGTGAATGATAGTACTACTCTTCAGTGGAATTCAATATTAGGAGCCAATATTGATATTTTCACAGATTGCGATTTGGTTTTAAAATTGCTTGCTGGCATTTTTACAGCGGTTTGATTTTATAGTGGTTTGATATCATTGCAACTGTAATATAAAGGCATTGCTACAATACGTGAAATCGTCTCACGAAATTTCATAATTTGATTCTTCGTAATGTTCATGCTTAAAGGCTACGCTTTGAATTTTCAGAAAATTAGTTTCGAAAAACTTTTGGGCGATATGAAATGCAGACTTGAATTGCAGCACAAATGTTTTCAATTTTGCAAGCAAAATTTTAACAGAAGTGGTGTATTTTTTGAAGAATCAACCCTATCAAAAAGCTTTCGCACCATAAATAAATCAAATCTAGGACAAATAAACAAAGCATAGTATCCCAGCTTTTTATTCACTGGTACCACAGTATTTGCATGATATGTTCATATGAAATTCCCCCATAAAAGTCTGAGCAGTTTCGCGTCACATAAATCGACCCCCGGAAGTAGTAATCGCAACAACGCATTAAGCTACATGCAACTTAAACGTATAGTGAAACATTATTGGCGAAAATACGCTTAAAAAGCAGTAGGAAATGCGAAGTACTGAATTACGTTTTCAGTGTACTTACATACTATATATAAAGCATGAGAATAAATCATGTGTCGCAGCATGGAAATCAGAAAACTGCGTTTTGGCGCTCCCCAATTCACAAATGTTAGAGGCAATTAACATGCGCAAAAGAAGGAATGAAGTTTTTAACTCCAAAGCTTTCGAATATCTACAAAGAACTACGTAAATAACGTACAGCATGCTTGTGTGTAGTCTAATGGGGTGGGATGCTATTAGATTGCCCAAATATGATATGTTCCTTTAAATCTCGAAGGAATTGTAGCGCCATTTTTTATGCAACAGAAACATACAGACTTTCTGAGCATTCAAATTATGCTAAAATCTGCAAACTGCTTTCTTTGAAAACAAGCATTCTCGGACTTATTCATATTTCTATTTAGAAATATTATGGAAAAACCACACCGCATCTCATTCATAACATTCAATCAGATTTTCAAAGATCCTTCAGCCAGAAATCCACATCCTGTCACAGTAATCCACTCAAATAAATCAGATTGTTGCATGCATGCATCCGTCGAGCAGAGTGTCTTTATGAACACACACAGAAACCATCTTTGGTTTGGAAAATGATACTGCTAGCGGTGTTGCATTTCAGATGGTGCACTAAACATCTAAATGGAAACCATTCGCCCTTTTTCCTTCTTTTAAAAAAATCCATCGATTTTACTTCTTTGTTGGCCGGTCCCTTTAGATTTTTATGTTACCTGCATCACAAAACACCGTGCCATGCCGTTCTCGCACCTGCATATAATGTTTCACATCATTGCATTTTTATTGTTGAAGCAGTGGAACACCTTTTTCAAAGATATCCTTTGATACTGTGCACGTGCATCAGTCGGATCCACTAATCCTTGCAAGGATGGCGTGTCTTGCGTCGTTTTTCCATTTTGTGCTTTCTTTTGATGGGAGTACGGTAGAGTAAATGAGTCAGAAGAAAGCGAACTTGTTTAAGAGAATTCAAATGATTGCATGCAACAGCAAAAATGCATATAGGGGGGAAAGGAAAGATTGTACACTACAATCAGTTTTCACATATTATTCAATTGAGAGAAGTCTAAATTCATGCATCCAGCAAAATCACGGTGTGAAATTCAGCAAAAATAAACCAACTGCAGTCCAATGCAGTCCAATCTTTTAATGGTATAGTATTTTCTATCCACGATCTAATGCAACAGTATACATACATTAATTTCCAAAAACAAGCCGCCGGTCACTGTTACCGCCACTTTGGAAACGAAATATTCTCCTTGTTTCAAAATGACTGGTATCTCCCACCGTGAAGAATTCGAAGCCTACCATCGAAAATCCCAAGAAACTCATTTTTTATAATTGACACAGTATATCACTATAACAACCAGCCAGACCAACCAACCAAGCAGCTAGCCAGCCGGATACTACACAGACACAAGCAAGGAATGTTATATGGTCGAATGGTTAAAGCGGTTTTCTTGGAAATTTGACGCCGGTTGCGCTACATCAAGAGCAAGGTAAAGAAAGACTGAAAGGTTTTTTTTTGCTCTGAAAGAAAAACTACATCCAAGACATTTAATGGGCTCGTTCGTATCTTTTTTCGGTTCTTCTCAAAGAGTATGGGAGATGGGATCCAGAGGGATATGTACTAACTGTGGTGAAGCGTATGTTGAAATCGTTTTCACTAAAGTGCAGAATCACTTTAAGTAAAATCAAAATTTAATTTTATGTTGACTGCAAAAATCTAAGTGCAAATGAAATGAAATTTATGTAAATAAATCAAAACGAAAAATATTACAAAAATTCGATTGAAAAAGTTTGTGTACAGCTACAGTTGGGCACAAAACTCTCCATACACCCTCAAAATTTCATAAATTTAGTAGAAAATGTAAATATTTATTAGAATTTTATATGCAACTTTACTGCAAATGCATTTTTATTAACAAATTAAAAAAAAAATACATTAATTAACTTGTAACCGTAAAAAAAAAAAAATTCAGTAGGGACAAAAGTGTTCATACATTATGTAATTGAACTGAAAATTCCACATTATTTAATATAATTTTATATTTTAATAATTTGTTGGGCCACCGTTGGCATCAATAACGGCCTGCACCAAATTTTTAGTGACTTCCGGAGTTATTTCTCCCCAGGCTTGTTGAAGCGCAGTTTTGCGTGATTCCTTGCTGCTGGTGTGAATTTTCGAGAGTTTTCTTTTCATAAGTTCCCAAATACACTCCTGGACAAAATAATAGGTGTGAACAATTTTTTTTAAACAAGCTTGGTTTTTTATATTTCTTTATTATCCCTCAAACAGTAAGTTAGTTTTCAACATAAACACACTTCATCGTCATAACAAAAAACAAAAGGCTTCACAAACTCTTTAAAAAAACTTAAAATTTTCAAATGGCCAGAATAATAGGTGTGCCCAACAAACTTAGTGATTAACATTGAAATTTCGATAGTTAGGGTCCCTGTTTATACTGAATACGTCAGGACGCATCTAATACTCTGAATATCCGCCATTATTCTTGACGACTTTTTCAATTCTTCCGGCCATGGACGACATCAACTTCCGATAAGTTTCTTTAGGAATATTGTATCAAACTTTTTGAATGTTCTCCCATAACTGCGCTTTGTTTTGGCAAACCGTCTTTGAAACTGCTCGTTTAAGTTCACCCCAGAGGTTCTCAATAGGATTGAGGTATGGGGATTGACTTGGCCACTGAACGACGTCCACCATATGCTCTCAATCTCCAATCGAGACGAGTGTTTAGGATCATTGTCCCGCTGAAATGTCCACACAAGCGGCATATTATCCTCGGCATATGGCAGCATTACCGTATCCAACAAATCCCTGTACACCAATCTATTCATTATGTCATCAATTCGATGTATCGAGCCTACACCTTGCCACGAAAAACAGCCCCATACCATTATGCTACCACCTCCGTGCTTCACCGTTTTTTTTTGTTGTAAACCTAACATTAAATTGTTTGCCTTCCGGTTGACGAGCGTTTCTTGCCGCATCATTAGCAAACAAATTTATCTTTGTTTCATCGCTCCAGAGGATATTGCACCATTTTTTTTTCACCCTGCGATCCGCACAAGGTTTTATGAATCAACGCAAAGTTTTTGTCATCTTCAAATTTGCAGTTCTCAGCAGCGGAGCTTTCGGGGCAATCCTACCGGGTAGTTTTGCACTTACTAATCGCCGCCGAACGGTTCGTGATGATACCAAATTCCTAATTTCGCTGGCAATTGTTCTGGATGATTTGAACGGGTCGCGTTTAGCTCATATAACCATACGATTGTCGGTCACTGGTAAAGTTTTTTTTAGGAGCTCCACGAGTTTCAATGAAATTTTCCTGTTTCAGAGCATTCGTAACCAAATTTTCAGAGCGTCCAATTGATGTATCAATGAAGTTGTAGGTTTTCCCCTCATATCGGAGCTGACGAACAAGTCTTCTCTCCTCTACACTGCAGTGAGGTCCACGGCCCACTTAATATTATTACAATTTTATAATTGTACCTTCATTTAGTTTAATATTCTCAAAATCTCACCTTCTGCAACTATATAGCTATTTATATTTATTCACTTTAAGTTTTTACCAGCACACACCTATTATATTGTCCAGCCCAATTTTGAATACCGAACTAAGAAACAACCCGCAATAATTTCCAAGAAGTAGTTTTATTGCGGGGATTCCCCCATTTCATTCAAAAAGAGTGCTACTCACTTGCCGTAGTGGTTTTTTGATTGCAGAACATATTGTCCAATTGTTTCTCTACATTTTACACATTTTGGGGGTTCACACCTATTATTTTGTCCGGGTGTGTATGTTCAATAGGGTGTAAGTCTGGCGACTGAGTAGGAGAATACAGCTGCCTCGGTGCATAATAAAGCAACCAGTTCTTTACAAAGCGTGCAGTATGTTTGGGATCACTGTCCTGTAGGAATATGGAATGCCTGCCAAGACCCAAATTGTCCACGGAAGGTTGCAAGTTTTCTTCTAACAGTCTTTTATAATAGTATTGGTCCATAATACTGTCTATAAAGACCAATCTGCCAACCCCACCAGCTGCAATTCCACCCCACACCATTACATTTCGACCGCCGTGTTTTACTGTTGGTATCAAATTCTTCAGTTGCAATGTTGTTCCCTTTTTTCGCCAGATTCTTTCTTTGCCATCATTACCGAACAAGTTGATTTTGCTTTCATCAGTAAATAAGACAGTTTTCCAGAACTCTAAATCCTTTGCTAAGTATCGCTTTGCCAATTCAAGTCGAAGCTGCCTATTCTTTTCAGATATTAGCGGTTTTTTACGAGGAACTCTACTTGCATATCCATCGGAACGTAAGATTCTTCGGATGGTTTTAGGGTAAAAGTAAAGCAATCCCACGACAACCCCCCTTGTACGGGTCTAGGGGTTGAAGCTGATAGAGAGCTTCATTACAATTTTTTTAATCATTGTGGATACGAGTGTGGAGTGATTAGTTCCACGACTCACTTTACCCCTGATTTTTAAATCAGGTATGGTTTTAGGGTGAACATACTTATTCGAAGTATTGGCGACATGTTCCGCCAGTTGCCGATCGGTGATCCTTGGGTTTTTGTCGACCTCTTTTAAGATCATGCTGATATCCCGCCTAGAAAGTTTCTTTGGTCGTCCATTTCTTGGCTTATTTTCCACTGATCCTGTGTTATTATGCTTTTGAACAATGTATTGGACAGTGACATGGGGTAAATTAAACAAAACTCCAATTGCGCGGTATGATTTTCCATTTCTATGCTCAGCATTAATTAAATTTTTTATTTCAACACTTACTTCCTTACGCTTGCTCATTTTTCACTCCCTTTGCTCACAGATTACTAAAACAAACTAATCATTAGATCGTATTCACGCATTTCATAGGAAATACAACAGTTCTTTGAAGAAAAACAACAGTAAAGGAATGCAATGAAGACCAGAGTACACTATCTGATCAATGTATGAACACTTTTGTCCCTACTGAATTTCGTTTTTTCTGGTGTTTTTATGGTTATAAGTTAATTAACGTAATTTTTTTCTAAATTTATGTTAATAAAAATACATTTGAAGTAAAGTTGCATATAAAATTCTCATAAATATTTGCATTTTCTACTAAATTTATGAAATTTTGAGGGTGTATGGAGAGTTTTGTCCCCAACTGTATATAAAAACCAAAGATAACATAATCTGATATGGAAATGAATAGCTTGTTCGATATCCTTTTCGCCTAAGAATCCTCTGATATCTTCTTTATAGAACTTACAAATGCAAATTTTTTCAAAACACTGATTTGCTCTCATTCTTTCTTCAAAGATGTTTTAAACATATCCTTGGAAGTTATGCTACGTTGATGACTACTCCGTTCTAATATATCCCATGGATGCTTCGTCAGATTTAATTCGGGAGATAATGGAGGGTTATGTAACTGCTTTGAAGTATTATACAATAGCCACAGCTTGTATCTTCAGATGTAAACTAGGAATCGTTGTTTTGCAAAAAGTGTTTTTTTTTATCATACATACACTCCCATATCATTACTTCACCACCATCATGCTTCACAGTGGGGAAAGTGTTTGACTTAAATAGCGCTGTTTCAGGCTTTCTCTAAATGAAATTTCAAAATTTTATTCCAAAAGTGGAAAATTTACTCGCAATTGAGAAAATAACTTGTTTTCCATAGCTAAATTGACTTATGTATTTCTGTAGTCATTTGTGAACTTTTTCGTTTTTGTTTCGATTAATTCTTAAAATAAATGCTCCTTTGCGAGGAACATGTCTATGATACCCAGCCTATTGACTGAATTTCGAAGAACATTTCTTTTGCCCAAATATTCATATACATATGTATGTTAACACAAAATATAAATTTCTAGATGCCAACACAAAATTTCCGTCAGTTTTTCTCCGGATTCTATAATCTGATCGATCTGAAATTTTCAGGAAAAATTGGTGTATATAAGTTACGGTTTTTTTTTATTTTTAACAAAATATCTTTAACCCTTTGGCGGCAGCGGGCGTTTTAGTCAATTGTTAGGTACCCCTATATATCTGTGGAAACAAAAAGTATGGAAAAAATAGTATTGCAAATAAAAACTATTCGTCATTTTAGCTTGGTTATGTTTTCGAAATTTTATCTGAGAAATTTGGAATTGTCTTAACTTCCAAAATTATTGCGAAATTTACAGGGTACATTGACGGGCACATGAATTACGCTTGTTTGGTTTTTGATGAATGTCCAGCAAATGTTTCAATTTCAAAAATTTTTTAAACTTTTGCGAGCGGTAACCCGGAAAATCTTCCTACCCCTATAGCTTCTAACGCAGTCATCGGATTGAAACTAAATTCACAGGATAGGTTGCTATTGAAGTGAAGCAGCTGTGATAGGCATTTGGTTGGACTGCTAGTAAAGTTTTGCCAGCACGGAGCATTGATTTTTACGCTAGGAAATGCTGCCATCAAACTTTCATATGATAAGCATCCTATAGAAACTTGAGTAGTCTAGTGAGTAGACCACTTGTTTCTTGTGTGTTGGGTCCCTGGTTCGAATCCAGGTTCCGATGGGGGACCATGCTCCAGGCTTTGAGTTCAAGTAGCTCCCTGAGTTAATCAGGGGTACCTGAGTTAATCAGGGGTACCTGAGTTAATCAGGGGTAAAGTGAGTCCTGGAACTAATCAGGACACACTCTTATACATTGATTGTAACTTTGAGAATGAAGCTCTGTACCGGATTCAATCCCTAGACGCACCAAGAGTGGTCGTGGGACTACTTTACTTAAGCGTGTTATAATAAATTAAAGAAACGTGTGTTTTCCTCTTCTAAATGTTCAAGCTTTTTGCGAGTGGTAACCCTGAAAATTTTGGAATCCACTGACTTTCGATGCAGACATCGGTTGAAAGTGGTGTATTACCTTTCGATACAAGTTAGTTGTAATAAGGATCACGTTTGTTTGAACATGCATTCAAAATATACAACTTTCCTCTATTTTTCATCGAAAATCTTCTAGCGGATCCTATGCGCCAGATTTCTTTTATTCTTGACTGCATATTTTCGGGTTGGAACGACTTCGATAGAAAATCATTGTCAATTTAGTCAATTTAAAAATGAAAATAAATGCAGCTAAAACTGCGAGGGGTCTCGCAGAAAACTGCACGCCAGGTATGTGGTAGGATTCAAATCAATGGGGCTACGACGATATGGGCAAATTGGCTCTTTAAAGTGAGCCAGCTCCGTAAAACTCACTCATTTTACTGAGCTGCTCTTTAAGAGCAATTCAAAAAAGCCATTTCAATCAATTTTTTTCATGCTTGCAAAAGTGAAACTATTGTTTTTATTGTTTTAATAATAGTAATAAACCAAAATGCAATATACCATAACTATAAAAATACAAGGCACCATATAACATAACAATCTTTTGCTGAGCGAATTTTCAAAATTCAAGACAAAAAATTACCATAACTAGCAGCACCAACCTAAATTTTCTAACAAATATCTAATTTGTAAAGTTCAGCTACTGTATGAATTTCATCAAAATCTGAGGGCTATATTAGAATTTATAGGGCAAATATCAGTTTTGCTTTCTTAGAAATTTATCAAGATGGCACCACTGCCGCAGGGTTGCCCATATTTCAAAATCACTTCTATCACACCTGGTCCTACTTAAGATCAATACATTTTACGAATTTCAATTGTATCTGATTATCGGGTCGTGATTTCCCGCGAACAGGTTTCTGATGCTAAAATTATAGGTAAAATGTCGAAGGGTTACCGTTCTTGTCTGATATGAAATTTCAAAAGTTTTACTTTGACTGTTTAGACAAAGCATAATATTTATATATGTATTCCTTCTCTAAAAAGCAAGAATTTTTTAAGAGTTACAATATCCATATGTCCTCTAAGTTCTATAATGGTTTGATAATCTTGTCAAAAGGTATCCCAATTCAAAGTAGTTCAAATTTTCTCGATTTTATTTTAGGCACCTAGCGCACACAGGGTTAAAAATTTCCAAAACGTTATATTTATATTTCAAACACGATTTAAATACATCTTGCAAACTTGTTTTTGTCGAAGTAATTTGTTGATAGAATTATAAGGATACTTGAAATATAACTTAAATCGCCTCTGGCTGCAAAGGGCTAAAGATAATTTACATTTGATGAAACTTGGACCTATTTAATATGTACACAAATGTATCCTGAAAATTTCACCCCACACAGATGACGCGTTCCCGAGAAATAGTCATCTTCGCATTTTACTCATCTTCGAAGATTAAAACTACAACATTCGATAGAATATACTTAAGAAACTCACAGGATATTGTCTCTTTTAACTTTCTACTCATAATGAGAGCTGTTTCTAATTTTCTAATTTCCAAAACATTTAACATAACCTTCAAAAAACCAAATCCACCTATTAAATTCATAATCTAATTGACTCCATACGGCAAGAAAACGCAAGTTCTCATGAACTGCTCGGGAACAAGAGCAGAGCAAAGTATATGCACGCAAAACCCACAGTGTGCTCAGAAATATCGCCATCAAATAACCGCACACGATCAGTATTCATCATTCGCTTCAGACAGTTCTCATCATTCGCACAGTAGTCATCATTCACTGCACACGGAGCGGGCTCAGTGCTCTCATTCATTCCTCACACTCTGCACATGGTGCTGGTTCGTTCCTCTCACTCATTTTTCACACACTAGTCTCATTGCACACGGACCTGCCTCATTCCTCTATGCAATACGATAGACGTATAAATATCGTCGCTGTGAAATCAAACCGGCATATCTGCAAAAATTGACTTTTTGAGTTTTTGGTATCAAAAAATTCCTTATTTTCCCCTCTATTTTTGTGTCGCACCGGCATATCGTAAAGTTGAATAAAAACCCGTCTAATGGTGTTTTGCCGCTTTGCGTTAACGTGGAAATAGCCCACATGCGAAAATTTTAAAGCGCTCTAGTGAAAAATGTGTATTTTGCAGATATGCCGGTTTGATTTCACAGCGACGATATGTACATGTTCCGACGTTGGAATGGCCTAGATTTCAATTCAACTACACGCAGTAGTCTAATGCCGGGTTTACATTCTCGCCGAGGAATGGCAAATGTTGACAAGGTGAGTGTGTAAATGGTCTCCTTGTCTATTCTCGGCTGTTTTTTTCATGACAAGCACGCGTGTGTAAATGGCTTGCTCGTCGGCTCTTGTTTGTTTTATAAAGGGATAATGATCCTTTTAGTACTGTGCCTGAGTGTTTATGACCGTCTCGTCCTAGCTCGAAGCCGCTGGAAGCGAGGTCGGTTTTATGCATCGAGTCAAAGGGATTCGAGAGGGTAGCGAATGATCATTTACATTTTTCGAATTTTTCGCCGGGACTTCAAACATATCCTTGCGTGGCACAGATTGAAATAACTCAACGCACACCAGGCAGTTTAGCCACAACCTATACCTCAACCATCGTTCACTGAACTGAACAAAACAGCTCACAATTGTCGAAAGGTGCATGGTACATGGTGCGTATTGCATGGTGCAATATCCTAAGTAAACAATTCACCCTATGTCTTGCTGAGTCTTGTCCAATGTTTTGCCGAGTGCCCTCACGAGACGCTCGTCCCTATGTATAAACGCGGCATAATGAAGTATGGTTGTGTCTAAATGCATAAGCTCTATTTGCTCGAGTGGCTCCATAATATCGCTCTTGCAACTAAAGTGCATTGTGGGTTGAAGGTATGAAGTGTGCAGAGCAGTTCAAAATGATGCCTCACATATCCCTTTTAAAAGAGGTGCTCTATTTTTTTTTAAAGAGCTGGCTCACATAGCTCTTTTAAATGAGTTGTTCTTTTTGATTGGCTCGCTCCTGATCGACCCGTCACTACTGGAACTTCCAGGTCAAGATATCCATAAGAACAAAATGGAGAATGATGGGAGTTAAAGGCGACTGTGGCGTGTGCATGTCGGGCCAAAGATGGTCACAGGAGTTGGCTCGAGCAGTTATTCAACGGATCTTTTCCTTCACCTGCGGTATTAACTGTCAGACCATGCTACTGTCTTTCAGTTTGAAGTATATACTATACACATGGTAGTTGAGTTAATTAGCGGAGCATCAACCAAACCATCTACCTCAACCAGATGCTCTTCGAGAGCTGTGAACGCGTGCAGAAAGATTGCAACGAAAAAAGAAAAGATACTCCTATCCGGATTATGGGGTGCTAGAGAATAGTGGTATCAAAGGCAACAGGAAAACCAATGAATTGGCAAGGAAAAGCACGGGTCAATTGTTGACACCACAAGTAAATTATATGCGGCCATATGGGCTTAACTAAAGTTTGAATCGGAAACATAACGGACTGTAGGGTAGCCAGGACATTATGGCCATCACACGATTTAAGCAAACGCAGGAAACTATTCAAGCTCATTAGAAACTGCTCACAGGGTATCTCACGCGAATAGACTAGGGGCTGACATCCAGCAATTTATGTAAGTGGTATGAGATGGTAGAGGACACCATCGAGCATACTCTCTTCGATTGACTGCAAGCATTCCCCCTTACATTGTGCTTGTCTCTACTGGCTCAGCTCAGTCAAAAGGACAAAAACCTTTTATGCCATAACGCTCAGACAGTCCTCAAGCCGGGACCTGTCACTCACAAAAGAGCTGAAGGACCTGGTTCAGTGCGCTGAATCAGTAAAACTAGACCCGTTACCTGCGCTGGAGAGAAGAAACACTGGGCTAAGTTCAATCGACTTATGGTGAACAAAGTGTGTCGTAGTGGTGGGATCAAGTCTACGAAGTTTATAGATAAGCACTCTGAATAGAGCCATATTAGGCAGAGATGAAGAGGTCAGAAGTAACACAGATGTCTGTTCGAGGGGATACTCCGAGATCCTCTTCACGGACGCTCCGAAGACATACATTAGATCTGGAGCTGGCGTCTACCAGCATTCATCGAATAACTACTGGCCTTTTTTTCTCGGAAAGTTTCTGTTTTCGAAGCAGAAGTATTCACTATTTTGAAAGCTACTTGCTGGGAAATTTGTGAAAAGTGGAGGGTAAAGCGTGTCGCTGTTTGCTGCGACAGCCAAGCTCAGCTGCTAACTTTACGTAGACCACTGATTACTTGGAAATTTTCCCAGGAATGCAGGGCACGATTGAATTTTGTCGTTAGGTTTAATTAGGCGTTTTGGTCTAGGTACCGGAACAATAGGGTTCCTAATCTGTTTTAGAGGCGGCGACCTCATCTGCATATGCCAGTTTTGGAAGTCGATACCCATAAAGAGAGATGGCTGTATTTTGATGTGGTTAGACAAAAATATCCTAATCATGGCACTGCAGGATACCTCCTTAACAAGAGTGGAAATATTTGTAGGAGGTAGTTGAACTTATGCTCGAGATGATCTTTGTTCGTCCGACTTAGAACAAACGGTCTCTATGCAGGATTTTATTTGCGAATGGCCTGTGGGGGATTTTCTCTGCGTACCAGATACTAACCTTCGCCTGGGATGTTGCGTTTATACCGAGAATAACCTCATCATCTGTATTTCATCCTGGATTTCATTAGAAGATTCGGGCAATTTTGGCAGCTTAGGGGTATAAGTACATTGTGTAATTCTGCCCTGAGTGCTTAGACGCGTTAGGCAAGTCTCCACCAACCAACACTCACTCATTATACATTTGAATATATCGCCATTAGCATTCATTCTTCTCCGACATAACTTGGTAGGTGCTCTTTCAAATTTTCATCTTAGATAGACTTTTAAAATTCTTTTTCAAAATCATAATTACCCTCAGAAATTTTTTTTGCTTACCTTAACATTATAAAACATAAAGTTTTAATTGAATTTAGTATAATAATATTATTGCGGATTATGTATATTAGCCAGACTGCCATGTTATGTTGAAAAATTTCTCTAGTACCAGACGAAAGTCATACTATGAAACATGGCATTAGTTTGGCAGACTTCTACAGCGTGCAAATTAACATTTTCAAGTCACGGGCGATAACAATTTACGTAAAACCAATAGTTTACGGTATATTTCAGAAATATTGGTATTGTAATGGACTTTTTACATAGTGTTTCTGATATCACAATAAAGATAATTTCGTCGAGAAATTTTCGATTGGATTTTTTTCGCAGATTGGCCTTATTTTGTCTTTAATAATTGCGCTATAGGTATCTATTCCTAATTTAGGATGAGAAACACTAAATTGCTTTTATTTTGTTAGTATTTTACGTACATACGAAAATAATAACACTACGTTTGAAGTACAAGTGATACCTGATCTTTTCCAATATGAGCTCATATTCTTCTAACACAAAAATGTTCTAGTTCTATCCACCTTTTCTTTGCTCTAAAATATCACAAGTATCGGAAGCATGTCGAAACAATCACACGGCAATTGTAAAATCGTATCAATCAACATTATACGTATGTTAATGCAAGGTAATGCAGCTTTGGCAAAACGGCTAATAGACGTCCGCGCTCATCAGAGGTAATCGGGTGTCGCTAGAATAGCATGGTCTCGCTAGGCAGCGGTACTTATTACCATGGAATATGTGAAATCCGTACTTCTTGCAGCTGATTTGGTTTAGTTATTAAATCTTTGAAATATTTGCTTCACGTTTTGCGAACCTACATACAGTGGCTCACAGCTTATTTGCTACAGTGCTTCTTTAAAAAATTAAGTTGCAATAACTCAAAACATAATAACAATATCAAAAAAATGTGAACACCATTTTGAAGAAAAATGTTTGTTGTTTATTAAACAAGGTTATATTTGTTATGCCGGGTTTCCACCAAAGAGACAAAACAAGAAACACGGACAAAAAAAGGTGTTTTGTTTACTAAAACAGTTTTCAGAGACAAAAATGCTCGCGAAACTGTTCAGTTTTTACAAAACATTCGTGTTTTTGTTCAGAAAAACATTTTTTGCCCGTGTTTTTTGTTTTGTCTCTTTGGTGGAAACCCGGCATTACAAAGTTGTTGTTTTACATCTTAAAAAACAAAAAACTAAAAGTAATAGCAAATTTCATGTCACAGCTTATTTGATACAGTTTGATTAAACATTAAAATTATTGTGAATTATGAGGTTTCCAGTTGATTTCAATACGTCGTATGATAGCCCTTAGCCTTAAGCAGAACCTGGAGCCTATTCGGCATTGAGTCAACGAGTTTTTTTTGTGATGTCAGGAGTAATTTTTTGCCATTCCTCTAGCAGTGCTTTCTTCAGGTCTTGTTTATTAGAAATCTTGTGTTTTCTAACGTTGCTATCCAACAAAGTCCACAGATTCTCAATGACGTTCATATCTGGTGACTGTGCCGGCGGAGACATCAAATGAGGGCAATTCCAAATCGGCCAGGACTGCACAATTCCTGACTTGTGCTTTGGATCATTGTCTTGGTACAACCGCAATTGGTTGCTAATACCCAATTTTTCACAAAGTACATCAAGGTACTTTGTTTGGTCCATTGTTTCCTCGATAAACTTTAAATTTCCCACTCCGGTTGCGGACATGCAGGCCCAAACTATCACATTACCACCACCATGCTTCACAGTAGCTTTGAGGTTCTCCTTGTTTAGCTCAGTGTTCCGTCGGAGCCAAAAATGTTAAACTTGGACTCGTCCGCAAAAATAACTGTATTCCAGAACGCGGATGGCTTTCCCACATGCTGTTTGGCAAAGGCAAATCGGCTTATTGTATTTTTTTTTTGGAAATGAATGGCTTCCTACGAGCTACTCGCCCGTTGAAATCATCGTCGCGGAGCACTCGTCGGACGGTTTCAGCACTACATGACTTCCTTAATTCACGATGAACCTCAGTAACCAATTTTGGAGCGGAAATCTTCGGGTTTGCTTTCACTTTCCTTACAATGTATCGTTCGTCGGATAGTGTGAATATTTTGTTTGGCGCATTTCTGCTCTTATTTTCTACCCGATTTTCGTGCACTGCACTGTAGAGACACTCAAATTCACACTTTCAGCAATTTTTCGAACATTTTGTCCGCGACAAATAGAAGTTTATTTGCATTGAAGTGTCTGTATCAAATAAGCTGTGAGCTGCAATTTTTCTGCGCCTGTGGTATTTCTCTTTTACCGGACGCCGTGGAATATTGCTGGAACATTTTTTGTTTGCATTGTATTCGTTGAACATGCATCTAGTCAAATACGTTTAAATTTTTTGGATAGGGCTCTTTATTTCAAAGTTACAGTGATTTGCATTTTTAAATAGTCACTGTATCAAATAAGCTGAGAGCCACTGTATATATTATGGTTAAAAACCGGTTATATTAAAATAAATAGTCAATACTACTGTACAGATTCTACATTTTGCAATTCTTATGCTTAAATAGTTCTTCTATTCATCGATACATCTTGGTTGCGGGCATTGTTAGCTTGTTGGAGTATCTAAAGATATTGAAATGGCGTTGTGTGACGTCTTTGCTGAAATATACATATGTATATGTAAATGGTTGGCTAATATTGATTAGATAAGAATAGTATAGAGATTCGTGAATAGTCTGTAAGGCAGATTTTTAGCAAACGGACAAAGCTTATGTTTTGGCTGACTTGCGTAACTAGGGTCATTCGTACGTTGCAAGAATCAATATCCCATCGATTTTCAATCTTAACTGAAAATTGTATTGCCAGATGTAAGAAACTTATTTTATAATAAAGTACTCTCAGTGAAATAGTGCGAAAGGATTTTCCAGAGTATTTAGTATAAATTATTCTCCTCCCCCAAACAAAAGAGCCCTCATGATTACTATTCGTCGGCTGTTTCTGAGATCGCCTCCGAATTGCAACATCGACAATAACCAGCCAGAAATGGCCAAACTCCATTTATTTCAACTACGAACAAACAGAGCAGCAACTTTAGATAATCTATTTTGGTTTGCGATAAAAATTGAACGGTAAATTTTCTGTACAGGTTATAGTTAGAATTAGATCAATGTCTTTTATTTTGCAAGAAAATCATGAATATACTTTCATGGTGTCACTTTATACATGTAGTATGTACTATATTACGAAACTGAGTTATGATTGTACATCCAAGGAAAAAAAACTTTAAAATTGAAAATCACGTCAAGTATTCATGCTTTCTATCAACTGTTCGAATATCTTTCTTTTTCTGCTGCGGTACAAGTACGTGTATACTGATAAAATTCAAATCATGATTCGAAAACGCGGCGTGTGTGTATTCATTACCGTCATTCCAATGAAATTCAAACCAAATCGAGGAAAAACTGAACTGTCGAACAATGATTCATTCACCTTGAAGTATCCAACATAATGACACGTTGTGGCGTAAGTAGTCTTTGTGGAGATTGTAGACGTAAGGTGATTCAGATTAAAACTTGAAATTTCAACGTTCATATCAGCAGCAGCACAGTACACAGCATGCTGCGAACCTGGGAGCAATCAAATTTCGAAAAGCGTAAAGCAAAGTACAAAGGAACAACAAACAGACTGGAAGGGTTCAAAACTAAAATACTGAAATACAATTGTCTATAAAGCCTAAAATTTCACAAAAGACGTAGGCTATATAAAAAAACTATGTAAAAACGACATAAGCAAAGTTTTCAAGTTGTTCAGTTGATGTACAAAAGTTGCGTACTTGGACATAAAACTTGCGATTTTTGTTCACTACGCATGAAACTACATACATATACACGTACATACTTATGACGGAAATACATGACGCTCTTACATTTTAAAAAACCAACAAGAAAACTTTAAGCATTTTCATTAAAATTGTAGTAATGACGCGAAGAGGCCTTGAATCTTAACGTAAGATGTATACATACATACACAGGAAACTGGTTCGAGCTTAACCGCTTTCGAGGGTGAACTTTATCGTGAGCCAAGTTGATGGGAAACGGTCACAAAAAGTTCACAGGAATGACGGGTATTATTTTGGAAGTTATATTTTAAGAATGCTACTTCGGCAAAAACCATTCCGAAATCGGAAATTGTAGTCTGGACAAGATGTAGAAATATTTAGTTGTTTTTTATTTTTTGTAATTCAACAAAAGCATGGATTTTCTTTGCTGGTGGGACTCGTGATTAGATCACTTCAATTCGAACGTGTTGAAACCATTCTTCGTATTGGTGTAAGCCGTTGTGGACAAAGAACAAAGGGATGAGAAACGAGAATTATATGTGGCTGGGTACTTAGGTCAGTCTGAGGCGGCGTGCGAATGTTATTAAGTTTGAATTTGGATAGAAAGACGCACATTATTAGATTTTCTAACCGACCTTCAACGTCATGTTCAGTTAAAGTTGATAATTACTGGATCACCAATAATGCATGTTCATGTTTATTCGTACATTTAGGCCGAGTGAATTTTTTTTATATCTGCAGATGGATTTTATGATATCTAAATTTCATACGAGCTTAGGATGATTAGTTTCGTACCCCACTTTACCCCTGATTTGACTCAGCTAGAACTCGGTTGACTCGAAGCTTGGTGGGCGGTTTCCCGTCCGCATTTGGATTCGAACGAGAGACCCCACACACTAGGAGCCAGTGATCTATCCACTGGGCTACACCAGCTTCCAATGGTTGATGATAAACCAAAACTTTGTAAGATAAAGCAAACGGGTGTATTGTTATGATAAAAACACCTTCAGTCCTCTCGTCGCCACCTAAATATCCTTGACAATTTTTACATCTTTCGCGAAATTTAATAGTGTTTGTAGTTCCTTTTTGATCTTGAGGTCAAGCTCACGTCAATTTTAATCGAAATACAAAACCTCTTAATGGCATCGGGACTTGATATAGGTTCATTTTTCGGTCTAAATGTGATGAAAAGTTCCTTTGAAATTATGCATTGCATACTTCTGCCTGTTCTCTGCATTTTTCAGGTGAGAAGAATCAATTGCCTAGCGAAACCTTTACTACTGAACACTATCGTCAACAAGTATCCATTTGAATCAAGCTTTGCTTGAAAAATGGTCAGAGTATCTAAAAGGCAACAAAAACTGATTTGGCTTTTTAAATGCACCGTCATACACCGCAAAACTGGCCAAGGAAACGATTGGGGCATTTCGTTGGGAAATACTTCAATCCACAAATTGCCAGGCAGATGGGAAAAATCCATAGCTAACGAGGGTCAATATCTCAGAGAAAACATTTTTTTATCATTTTCATTCAGTAAACGTGTATTTTCTACAGCTAACATTGGGTTTCACATTTGCAGACCCATATTCTGTGGTTTGCTTGCCAGCCATACTTAAGACTGTAAATAAGAAAATGGAAATTGTGTTTGTGGGATGATTAAAATTGAAAAATTTTAACTAAGCGGTTTTCAGTTTTAATCATCCCACAAAAACAATTTTCATTTTGATTCTGCTTTCGGAGGCTTATTCCGCAAAACGATCCAATTTCCCATATCAAATATTCTCTGCTTTCATAAGCATTGGAGACGATATACGTTGTCTATGCTAATTTATATGCATATATACATATAGTCCCTTGCTGGAGTTTACACCTCCTCGAAGCTAGTCCTCAAATGTCATACGTCTCGTAACGTGATGTCGAGACATTCGATGGTGCAGTTGTTATTGTGTTCCAGTTCATAGAAACATTAAGGGGAACTGTAAAGAAAAGGCTGGTATACTTTTCCTAGAAGTATCCTGCAGCTTCCCAATTGGCAATCTGATTAATGTGACCATCAGGCAAAAATATTTAAATAATTTACTCGCACCAGCTTTTCACTTTCTCATTAATACAGGGTTTTTAAATAGGGTATAAGACTGTTCAAAATGTACTTCAGAACTCCACTTCAGTTTAAGATAAAACAATTTATTTATTAGACAGCAGTACTTAAGTTAACATATCAACACGTTCGCTCTCGCTCACGTGTTCTTCCGAAGTGCGTCACATCTAGTTGCAGAACGGCGTCCTCTACACTAAGCGGTTGCCAGACTTCTTCTTCCATTAGGTTACAGCGGTGTCAGCATACAGAGGTTGGCAGCATTGTCTCCGTTTACAGTGGCCATCTCAGATATCTTACAACTCGGCGAACCTGAAAGTCGATCGCCCACGATCGAAGGATGTAGATCTTCAGCAGGTTCCACATTACATGGTGTCTGTACTGCGGGCATATAGGCGACGGACGTCTGGACAGCGGGTATCCAGGCACATATTATGATTAAAACAGCAGGGGCAGCAATTTCGGCAGCGGCAGCAGGTCTAATGGTGACAGCAGCTTTAACTTCAGCTTCTTTCGGTTGAACTTCAGCTGGTTTCTCTACTGCAAATGGGGCGGCTTTCTTCAATTTTGTTTTCAGCAGCAGCAGTGCTGATAACAGCATCAGTTTCAGCGATGGCGGCAGTCTCGGTAATGGCGGCAGTCTCGGTAATGGCGGCAGAATAAAATTCGGCAGTATTGACATCAGCGACTCAGTAGTCATTTGCGGCAGGGCAGAAACTAATGGCGCATGGGTATCATGCTTCGGCAGTGGCGTCTGGGTAATTTATCCGAGGGTAAAAGTTGGCAGCAGGTATAATCGTTGGGCGGCAGGGCAGACCTAGAAGTTGGTTGCATATTTTAGGTTGGCGGCAAGTTGATTTATGGCAGCGGAGTCTTATCAACATTCGGTGGCTGCATTCGGGAACCACATGGTCGTGGACTCTAGCCAATTCGTAATGGCGTCTTGGCAGCAATCGCGTATTTCACACACTAAAATTTGTTTTCAAGAGTCTTCATAGCGTCACTTTCTTCAAGACTGGGCCATTCCATTTGCACTTGGATTGACCCCACACCTGAGTTATAAGACTGTTCAAAATGTACTTCAGAACTCCACTTCAGTTTAAGATAAAACAATTTATTTATTAGACAGCAGTACTTAAGTTAACATATCAACACGTTCGCTCTCGCTCACGTCTTCTTCCGAAGTGCGTCACATCTAGTTGCAGAACGGGGTCCTCTACACTAAGCGGTTGCCAGACTTCTTCTTCCATTAGGTTACAGCGGTGTCAGCATACAGAGGTTGGCAGCATTGTCTCCGTTTACAGTGGCCATCTCAGATATCTTACAAGGGATATAATAGTTTTGTATTTTAATGCAAACGCACGCTTCAACTTTTTATATGATCTATCAATGTCAAAACGTCAGTCAGGGTTAGCATTTTTACCACAGTGAAGTTAACTAACGAGCAACGTTTGGAAATGATAAAAATTACTACTGAAATTGTAAGTCGGTAATCGTAGCTTTAAGAGGGCTTACTTCAATTTTCGATCGTAATGACCGTTCCATCTGCAGACAGGCTGTGCGTACTATAGTGGATAAATTCTAATCAATATATTCACTATTGAATGTTCCTGTGCCAGTAAGAAGACGCACCGGTCGAAGTGCCGAAAATATCGCAGCCGAAAGTCCTTCAGTTCAAAATGAGCCAAATCAGTCGATCCAACTTCGTGGAATTGGGAAACTCTCAGTTTACATTCTGGCGAATTTCGCATAAAGATCTTGGCCTACATCATTACAAGATCCATTTTAAGAGCCGAAACTTCTCTGAATGTATTCTGCAAAAGTTATGTTTTGTCCTTATTGAAAAAACCTGTATTTTCACTCGAATAATATTTTAGAATGCTTGCTAAGAACATGATTGGAAACTCCAACTTTTGAGTTGCGAGGTTACCATATAACACTAACGACAACAGCAAACGACAAAAAAACTCACTTTTTTCATATACTTTTGTCTAGAAATAATTTTCATAATTTTTTAGGATATTACAAACTTTTTAGGTGAATTTAAAATTAAACAAAATGAGTTTTTGAGTTTCGTTTTTTTCTTTACTTTTCAAATTCAATACATTTAACGCAGAAATAACGACTTCCGACCCTCAATCGATATTTTTTATTTATAAAATACTCCTTTTGCTTTTATATCACACTGAATCCTTCAAGACTTGCAAGTGCCGTATAATTTCAGGAAAAATTTTGTTTTCTCAAATTTTCATTATAGTTAATTTAAGTTGTGCAACTGTCCTTGGCTAATATCCTACAATATTCTTTCTCGAATCGCCCATAAGTTCTCAACTGGGTTGATCCCAGGACTTCGCTAGCCATGGAGGGAGATTATGCCCAAATTTTCTGCCAATTCTCTTATTCAAAATCAAAATCATCATCTTAATAAAAAATATTAAACTTTTTGAAAAATAACTTATAGGTCGTGCTCTTTGGCAGGAATCAGAGTAACCTTGATAAAACGGATATTTTATATGTTGAGTCACATCATTGACGATTTAATTTGGTACTTTCATATTTTTCGGCATTCATTATATCCTTCATAATTTGTGATGCGCCCAGACCATATACCGTCATGTATCCTCTCACTATTATGCACGGCGAATACTTCACTGCCTGATTGATCCATTGTTCGCCAAGCCTTTCATTCTTGCTTCGCTACACTCTCCATCCTCCATCATACCCCATTAACATGACATCGGAGAAATTATTTCTTGACCAGTCTTCAAATCCTCTCGCATGACATTACATTCTCTTTTGTGTTTTATCGCAAATGTCAAAAGAGGCTTACAAGACGTTAGTCTTTGTTCGTTTAGCCTCCTCTCCGCATTAAAAACACTGACATTTTCACTGGTTCCTGGCATCTCTCTTCTCAATTCAACAGCGCTGAGAAAACGATTTGCTTATGTTACCCTGTCAAGATACCTGTCCTTGGTTGCAGTTTTTTTTACGCTTTCGGTCACTCTTTGTTTTCTTCTAGAAAGACCCAGTTTCTACAAATTTCGTTAGAAATTTCCTCACATCACCAATTCTAGGCGAGGCGTAATTTCTCTCATATGTATTCTTTTATCATTATAAAGCTACTATTGCGCTCCCTTTTGGAAGTCTTTTGCGGTTTCGGAGTCATTTTTCGCACAATTTTTTCTCCACAATCTAACATTTTCCAAACCACTAAAGAATTTTTTTACCCGATTACTACAGCTTTCTTACCATTTCAAAAGATTATTCATTTTAGGTATACACACAAAATGACTTTGCACAGGTACTAAGAAGTTTACAGGTCATACACTTGGCAGGACTTGTAAAAAGAGTTTTTTTTTTGCCGTTGAGTCTTTGTGGCTCAAAAGTACTGGATCTGAAAAGTGCTGGTAGAATCTTCATACATTTTCGATATGGATTGTGAGACTAATAGTGGGCTGTGACAAAAATTCTGTATCAGCTACAAGTTAATAGTCACCTTTCTCACTGATACTTTTATCTGATACTTTTTATCACTGATAAGTATCAGAAATCAAAAAGTATCAGATAAAAGTATCAGTGACAAAAAGTATCAGATAAAAGTATCACTGACAAAAAGTAACAGATATCTGATACGTTTTGTCACCGATACTTTTTGTCACTGACAAAAAGTATCAGATATCTCATACTTTTTGTCACTGATACTTTTTGTCACTGATACTTTTTGTCACTGATACTTTTTGTCACTGATACTTTTTGTCACTGATACTTTTTGTCACTGATACTTTTTGTCACTGATACTTTTTGTCACTGATACTTTTTGTCACTGATACTTTTTGTCACTGATACTTTTTGTCACTGATACTTTTTGTCACTGATACTTTTTGTCACTGATACTTTTTGTCACTGATACTTTTTGTCACTGATACTTTTTGTCACTGATACTTTTTGTCACTGATACTTTTTGTCACTGATACTTTTTGTCACTGATACTTTTTGTCATTGATATTTTTTGTTACTGATACTTTTTGTCACTGATACTTTTTGTCACTGATACTTTTTGTCACTGATACTTTTTGTCACTGATACTTTTTGTCACTGATAATTTTTGTTACTGATAATTTTTGTTACTGATAATTTTTGTTACTGATAATTTTTGTCACTGATACTTTTATCTGATACTTTTATTTGATATTTTTATCTGATACTTTTTGTCACTGGTACTTTTTATGATTGATACTTTTCATTACTTTTTATCATGCATACAACCAAGTCCTCAAATGAATCTATCCATACGAATTGTATGCCTGTACTAGATGGGCTGGGACAAGAATTTTCTGTATCAGGTACAAGTTGATACTGCTACTTTTGTCTGATAAGTGTATCAGTGACAAAATATTAGGTTGATGCAGTACAACCCAACTCTTATTGAGACATCGTCAGACTGATCCCGTTTGTTTTCTGTGGTCAGCCGAGTAACTCATTTCCTTGAAGCATGTCTCATGTTCAGGTTTCCCGTGATAATGTGCAGTAACAAACCACAATTTATCAAACAACTGCGCATTAGCTACAGTTTTCAGATACTTTGCAAATCTCGATATCATAACATAATATGGTGATGTTGCAAAATATAATGGTGCGAAATCCACTACCTAATTTTTTTTCTTCATATTGATTTTTTAATTTTTTTCAAAATGGACCCTTTGGATAATATTATATCGATTCTCAAATCCTATAACATTTAAATACGCGATTATAATAAGAATTCACGAGCCAATGTACATATTAATGCTGAATGAATGAAAAAATAAATTCTTAAATTCGTCAATATAATTGGCTTAGAAGTATAAATCTAATCAATCGACATTGTACAAAACTGAAAACCAAAAAAATAAACGAAAACAACCTGCCAAAGTATGCACCATTTCCGAGTCGAGTCAGTGACGGTTCGTTGGTTATCATTTCAAAGAGCTATTCTGAAACTTACCACCGACGCTCTGTTGCCTATGATTGAAAAAAAACCGAAATGTTTGGCTATGATCATTCAGTGGAATCACTACTAGGTTGGGAAACTCTTTCAAATTCTTTAGCCTTCTATATTTATGGTATGTACTATGTTGCTTGCATTCACGCCTGGTGTCCACCATCGACGAAAATGAAAACCCAAAGATAGAATGTTGCCTGATGCGTGACTAGCACGATACGTTGAGTAGCCTGCAGATTATTCAACAGTGTATTGCAAAGCATGAAACGTGCAACACTAACTAATTCATTATACATGAAGTAGAGTAATTGTAGAAAAATAGGGGAAGCAGCTGAACAATCTCTAAAAGCAAGTGGAATGGAATCAAGCTGAACTTAAATCGCTCATTTTTACGTTGCAAACTTCAATTTCGCAACTATAGAATAGAAAATATACTCGAAATATTACCTTTCCATTTTATCTTTATATTTAATTAAAATTATTATATTTTTAATTATTTTCCACCATGCTGGGATTACATTTACCGCGTTAATATTTTAAATTAAGTAAAATTAAAATGTCATGAACATTCAAGAATATCGTTCTGATCATATGTTAATCAAAAAATAAATTACTTTTATTACATTGACTCGCAGCATAAAAATTATATACTTGATATCGTTATGTTCATAATACTGAGTATCGTAAATCATCAACTTACTCCCTAAATATTCGGTTTATTTGAAAGACGATTCAGTGACGCCCACTAGAAACACTTCTCGATTGAATGCCACACGATAAAATGCCAATTCTGACGCTCGTTTACTATATGTATTGTTTATATATTTTACCTTACCAAAGAATATAAATTTACATTACCAAAGAATATAACATGCATATATCACATTTCATGAAAATCAACATGTTTTAACAATAGGTACGTGTGAAAGATGTGCTAACGAAAAATTCGCAATCAATAACTAATTAACCAGATAGCAGATACGAAAGCATCTGTGCTTATTTCTGTACACACGCAACACAGTGTAGAAATCATAAGTGTGAAAAAAGTACATAAGAATTGTAGCATTGCGGCTATTGTCTGTTTATCGATGATAAATATCAGTTTATTTTTCACTTTGTATTTATTTTCAATAAATAGTTAGATGTAGTCAAATGGGCGTCAAAGAAAGAATGCATTTAAAAAATTTTCACAACTGATTGCGGCCATATTTAATTTCAAAAGTGATAAAACTCCAGTTTGTACTACTGTACATAAAAACCAATTGTATAAAGTATGTGTGCAATAAAAATACCTATTATCATTAGTTGTACATATTTGGCTAAAATTGAAATATAGTAAATATCTGTTCTCTTACGGTCAGAATTGCAAATTTTGATAAGAATCACTTCATTGGCAAGGTAAATACTTCCGATCCCTACTAATCATGCCCAAAAAATATACCTGCTTTTAAAAGTAATCAAAACATTATTTTGATGTTTTGCCTTAAGCTGTATAATTTGCTCATTTTTTCGTTTGTTTCTTGTAAACATTATTATGACATCGAGTCTCTTCTCTGAGAAAGTGCAGTGCCTAAAGCATTTTCACATGATCAAGTCGATCGTCAGAACAGTTGAACTTACCGTTTTCCTATTCATCATCATCATCGGTACTTCATTTGAAGTCCGGTTCTGGCCACCTGTAATAAACTTTTCTACACAATTAGGCACCCCCAAATTCCAAGCGTCCTGGTCAATGCCATCTCTTCAGTGCAAACATGGGCTCCTCCGCTGACTTCTGTCTTCAAATTTGCTGTGATGGGTTCTAAGAGCTGGGTTCCCACCCACCGAAGTCTACCGAGCGTTATCTTTGTAATTGAGTTTGCTTCTAGGTAGATAGCGTACAACTCCTGATTGTAGTGTCTTCGGAATCGCTCTTCTTTATTCTATTGGGTCCACGATTCTCCGCAAGACTTTCCTCTCGAACGCGGATAAGAAGCCTGAGTGCCTTTGCTGAGCACCTAAGTTCTCGGATCCATGCGTGAGTACTGGCAAGACCGTGGTCCTGTACAGCATAAGCTTTGACGTTCGGGTGATATATCGAGATCTGAAGAGTCTTGACAGACTGTAGCTCATTTTGTTGGATTTGGGCAGCCGCCCGCGTATTTCTTCCTCCACATTGCTATCGGCTGCTACTATTGGCCCAAGGTAGCTGACGGATGACCATCTCTTGATGTTCTTGCAGATTATGCCACTGTATACTTCGTCTTTCCTTCATTCATGTGCAGCCTCAGTTTTTGTGCCGCCCGCTCGATCTGGATGAAGGGTTCTTCTCCAGTAGAGATGGGCAAAATGCCTCATGACACGTGAGGCATAGCTCTTTCTTACAGTACAGCGCCTGAAAAAAGCACAGCATAGTCTATGAGCGAAAGATTTCGTTTGAATAAACTTAATGAAATACGAAGCGAACAGTGTACTGAGAGTACGGCGTAATACTGTAAAATACTCTAAAAAAGAGCGATCAGTGGTGTGTCATGAGGCATTTTGCCCATCTCTATTCTCCAGCTAGTTCGGATCTTCTAATGAGGTCAACCATCTGCATAACCCAGTACCTGGTCGGATGATATTTTTTCCCGTTGACGTGCCAAAGTCTCCAATTTCGCTGAAGAGGAGGCAAGCCCGATCATCCCCTTGTCGGAGCCCATTTAAGATTTGGAAGGGTATCGATAACAATCCAGCATTTTTTATTCGGCTTGTAGGGCTTGTTGTTGAACAATGGTCAATCTACCCAATCGTTTTAGTTTATTTGGAACGCCGAATTCTCTCATGGCTTTATACAGTTCTACACTGGCTCTGCTGTCATAGACTTTCTAAAAACGATGTCACAACTTTCTAAAAAAAAACCAGGAGCTTCCACAACAAAAAAATAAACTTATCTTTATATTATCAAATGTAATAGGACTTAAAACCAAGCTGGTTGAATTTCAGCACTCGGCATAAGAAGCCCAGCATGATATCATCTGCTTATCGGAAATATGACTGAGCTCCGAGTTACTCTCGACACACAAAATCTTTCGTTGTGATCGGGATTCTACTATAACCTCTAAATCTTTTAGTGGAGGTGTTCTCATAGCTATCAAATCCACTCAATCAACTCCATATATTAGCAGCTCTGTTTACAATTCCTTTAACTGTGTTACTGTCTGAGTACATTTTGGCATCATCTTTCTTATCATTTGCTGTGTTTACTGCCCCTGCGCTAGTTATCTTGGCGACTATAAGAAACACCTTCAATTCCACATTTGTAGCAAAATATTCGCTGGCTGGGGACCGGACAGTCCATAAATGTGTGACCCAGATCTTTACAGTTCCACCATATTACGTACTGTCTTTGTGGAGCTTGTTTCCAAGCGCAATTGCATCCAGAGCTGGCCTGGTAGTTGGCAGGTCGTAGTCGTAAGAGTAACTAGGTCCTTCGGAGATGTGATGGTAAGGGTACTCCTGCGCTGCTGCGGGAAAAGAAGGAGACAAAACCTCATGAACTACTCGTGGTCTTCTCAAAGGCATAGATGATGGTGGTGCTTGTTTTTGCCCGTCCAGATACCAGACAGCCTCAAACGCACAACATCGAGCAACCATTTCACGGACGGAACTCTAGATTCATTCTCTGCGGTGACTATAATCTTTCAACCATTCATTGGCTCCTTATTCCGGGTTTTCCCGAAGCAACATCATTTCCTTTGTCATTTTATGTATAGCTGTGCGCTTTAGCAGTTCAATCACAGTCCCAACAACCTTGATAGGATCCTTGATTTAGTTTTTTCTAACATATCTAGCAACGATCTTTCTAAGGATTGATCCCTATCATCCTCCTTTAGATATTGTTGTTCATATACTCTCCTTGGGGAACTCCTCAATTCACGTGAATGCTCCGCTCTTCGAGCGGCATTTTATCAGAGCTTACATCTGATGACTATGTTCACTATCTTTACCACATTCTTGAATGTATTCTACCTACCCGGAATCCTAAATAGCTCCCTAGGTTTAATAAATGTATTATCTCGCATCTATCCTAAAAATCCAAGCTTCGTAAAAGATACATTGCGATTGCGAACATAGAAAACGGAATGCGTTGTGGCAACTTCAAACCGTTTTGGTCCCACTGTAGGCAATTGCGAGCCATTCGGAATATTCCTTGGATTTCCATTAAATATGAGGACTTAGTTTTTACTTCCTCTCAAAGCAGCTGTGATCTGCTGGGCTCAGTACTTTGCCTTGTATTTTTGTGTGCTCTACAATTTCTCCTTCTCCTAAACTATCTAGCTGATTACCGGCATCATTTTATTCTATTACTCCTTCTATTGTTGAATTCATAATAGGAGAACTCAAATCTTCTTCAAGCACAGGTATTAATGAACAATTTTCGCCCAATATTGATGCTTGCATCCTTTTCCAAGATCTTTGAATATTACCTACTTGAATTTATCATAATTCAATACGGGCATCTCATAGTAAAGGAACAACACGGTTTTCTCCTAGTTCGATCAACATTAGCAAACCTCGTACATTTCACGAATTTGGTTGCTAAAGCTTCAAGCCAACCTTACGATCCTCAAAAGGATCCTCATAAGAAAAGCAAGCTTCTTCTGAATATAAAACAATGCCAAACACTGCCTTTTTCTCATAAAACTGTTTACTGTATTGCATTACTCGTTGGATACCCATGTGCTCTCTTCTCTTGCCTGCGTCGAATACCTTGGGGCTATGTTTGACAACAAGCTCAAATTTGATGTTCATATCTCGGATTTGGTCAATTGAGCCTCCAAGCTGTCAGGATTTATGTTAAGATCATCGCAAACATTCGAATCCATGCTAGAATCCTTAATTTTGTATTCTTCCCTTGTCCGATCAACTCTTGAATATACCCCTTTTGTTTGATAAAAATCCATTGAATCCATACAAAGGAAATTCACCCGTTCGGTACCTTACAAACACTCTATTCCCCGTTTAGATTATAATGATTTTCTTCCCTTTCTCAAGCTTGATACGTTGTCTTCCCGTCGTATCTATAACGATCAATGCTTTCTCGTAAATCTGTCGAGATTTAAGATATTCCGTACTCAAGCGCGTGAATCTCGATGCTCAGAAATCTTTAGGCCCCCATTCACGAGCAGTCCATCAGTCCAAATGGTCTGAGGCCAGGCCAAAATCTCACCGTGTGTGGGAGAACTCGGAAGGACTCATGGACTGAAGGAATCAAATTGGGTTTCCAATCAATCCAAAGTCCATGGACTCAGGCCATCGGGCCATTTTTTGGCTCGACCGTCTTTGGAGAAATAGTAGGCCGAGTTTTGACAAACCATAAAATGGACTGGTCGTGTGTGTTGAAGCCTCTGTCCAAACAACGTGACAGTCTTGCTTCACACGCTGACCTGTGACAAGCTCATTGACTGTTTCTGTGATTATTTTATTTAATCGAAAAAGTCAGCATAATTGGGTAGTGGTGGCCATGATTTTGTTTTAGAAGCGGTTTTTTTTGGGTGAAATTACCGTAGAAAATTTGAGCTCTTGATAGATAGCTGAAACCGCTTGCTAAATACTGCAAAGTAGCGGTCAATCTTTCGTGAGGAGGCTTGCCTTATATTCGTATCCTTTCGTTTGATGAATTGGGGTGACCAACTGTAGTAACGTATTATATGTTGTTCCATCCATTCTTAAATAATTTTGCCAATCAGAAGGATCAATTATGGGTTCTTTTACCAAATTTACGTGACTCATTTGTTTCCGTTCGGCAAGCCAAACTTTTTGCCACTTTCTTTTGGGTTTTCGTTTCTTTATATATATGCAGTTGCAATTGCAAAGAAATCGTCCATATGCTTCGGTTTGATTAATAATTTAAAATAATTTTTTCTTCAATTAAAATAATTTTTTCTTCAAGTTTTTCTTTATGTTTTGCTAAATTAATGACAGAAAATGAAATGGACTGACTGGATCGAGACTCTGTCATGAGTGGCGAGCTAAATTGAACTTAAAGCAAACGGACTCAAGCCAAATGGACTCAGGCCGTTTGGACTGCTCGTGAACGGGAGCCTTTAGACGTATCGTTTGCCAGACCGTCAGTCTACTTTAATTCGTCTTTACCAATCAATCCTTTGAAATATTTAAAAGTATGTTGAAAGCTAGAATTAACTAATTAACAGCATGTAATAGGATTGTAATCTGTGTCGTATATGAATAAATAAAAAATCAATTAGGCGGCTTATAAGTCTATAAATAGATGAAATAATGCATACCATACATTATATATTGCTCGTAATGTCCAATTGCATATTGCTCGTAATGTCCAAGTTCTTCGATGTTTCTATGCTTCTATGACACGAAGTCCACTGTCATTAGTATTCTCATGCAAACTATACTTGCCTGTGTAATACCTAAGTAATAGCTTCTGATTTATTTTGGCGTCAAGATCTCCAAAGAGGATTTTGACATTATGCTTCGGGCAGGCATTGAGGGTCTGCTCGATCTGTTCGTATTTCCCTTCTTTTTCGTCGTCGGCAGACTCCTCTGTAGGTCAGTGAACGACTCAGAGGCTGATGTTCGCAAATTCACCTAGCACGCGCAGGGTAGCTTTTTATTGATAGCGTTGAAGCCGACGATGGTTGACTAGATGTTTTCACTGACTAGGACGCCTACTCCGAGCACATGGTGTTTTGAATGACGGCTGTAGTAGATATAACAGCAATATAAGAGATCAGATCGACAGGAAATGTTGCTGAGAAATAATATGATATACATACGAGGGTGGTCCGATAAGTACTTAGCCTATAAAACAAAAACTAAAATTTTGGAAAAGTGGCGATTTACTTCTCAACATAGCTCCTTTTAGCACGATACACTTGACCTAGCGATGCTCCAACTTCTTTAACCTTTTATTTTTGGCTTTCTCGAGGTCTGCAAAGTAAGCCTCCGTGGCGGCAATGACCTCCTCATTCGACCCAAATTTCTGCCCGGCGAGTGACTTCTTTAAGTTTGGAAACAAAAAGAAGTCGCACGGGGCCAAATCTGGAGAATACGGTGGATGGGGTAGCAGTTCGTAGCCCAATTCGACCATTCGGCCGTGGCGACGGCGAAGGTGTGAGCCAGTGCGTTGTCATGGTGGAAGAGCACTTTTTTCTTCCCCAAATGGGACCGTTTTTCTGCACTTAAGCGTTTAATTGGCCCAATAATTCGGCATAGTAGAGCCCTGTAACCGTTTTGCCCTTCTCCGGGTAGTCGATGTAGATCACACCTTGTGAATCCCAGAAAACGGTAGCCATCACCTTTTCGGCCGATAGGACAGTCTTCACCTTCTTCGGAGCACGTTCGCCGGGTGAAGTCCACTGTTGATTGCAAGCGACGTGCGACCAAGTTGGAAGTCGTTAAACCAATTTTTGACGGTAGCCATCGAAGGAGAAGAGTCACCGTACACAGCCTCCAAGAGCTCTTTGATTTCGCTGCGCGATTTCCCTTCCAAAAACAAGAATCGAATCACCGACCGATATTGCTCTTTTTCCATTTTTTTAAAATCCGCGGACACGCCCGCTTCTGCACGCGGTCAAAACAAAACTACTTATCCAATTCGACTGAAATTTTGACAGTAGCCGTCTACGAGAATGTACTACTCGATAGTAATTTTTTTTTGCAATAGTGGCGCCATCGGGCGGTGAGGCTAAGTACTTATCGGACCGCCCATGTATGTCATATTATTTCTCAGCAACTTTTCCTGTCGATCTGATCTCTTATATTGCTGTTATGTCAGTTTTATATCTAGGCAGTGCTTAAGACAGGACATCTACTAAGAATTTCGAGCTCTGTAGAGAGCAGTGAACGAAAAAAAACCTTATGGTACCGTACCTTAGTGTACTGTACCGTACATTTTTGACGCCCGTACGCAAACACATTCACTACAAAAAGTACACATACCCTACCTCAGTCTATAATGTTTGCGTACATGTACACAACCGATATACCGAACGAAACAGACACGACGCAAATGTACGCTACGATTGAATACTGTACTGTACAAAGTACACAAACCTTATCCTCTACAATACGGAATGTGTACACCTACACAACCCGTACACAAACGGTGTACACTAAACGTACTGTACGTTTAGTGTACTTTTGCGGTTCATTTATATGAACTGGGGAAAAAATACAGATAAAAGTGATAATGCCGTAGCCGAAATGAATTGATTATGCTCTCCTGTGAAGTTCAATATTTTTGACTCAGTGCTTTCACTTTAAAAGTGTTTTTTCCTATTCATGTAAATGAAGCGCAAAAGTGCACTAAACGTACGGTACGTTTAGTGTATATCGTTTGTGTACGGGTTGTGTACGAGTACACATTCCGTATTTTAGAGGATAAGGTTTGTGTACTTTGTACAGTACAGTATTCAATCGTAGCGTACATTTGCATCGTGTCTGTTTCGTTCGGTATATCGGTTGTGTACATGTACGCAAACACTATAGACTGAGGTAGGGTATGTGTACTTTTCGCGTACAGTACGCTTAAGGTACGGTATTTTTTCGTTCACTGGTAGAGAGACCTAACGGTCAGCCGTTTTCATATTCGTGGTCGTCATTGTGGCTTGTTGTTTGGTTTGTGATGATTGCTTCTGAAAGTGTTTGCAAAAGAGGCTATCAGCCTCTCGTCAACCTTACTTAAAAGGGACTAGCCTCATCATATCTGAAAACCTCTCTTATATAGTTTCATATACTACAAGTTATTGCCTCTATTCAGCAGAAAACTTGCTGCCTTTTAAATATGTAAGTGTAAAACATTAACCTGCTTTGCGTCAGTCAAAAAAATACAACTAGATGCAAATGTTTGCAAGATACTTTTTTCCGTCTCTGACCTGATTTCAGTTTCATTTATATATTATTGTTCAAGCTTTGAATTAAGTCCAAATTTCTCAGGCTTATGCAACATTCGAAAAAGACCCGAATTCTCTTATACGATAGTTTGCTATGATGATTCCGCAAATATAAAAATCTAAACACTAAAGTATAACCTGGAATCTATGATTATCTAGATCTGGAAAGTAAAATTCATTTCTTTTTTACTAGACTCATTGTAATTATTCCAAGCTGCATTGTAAGTGTAAAAGTGGCGACTATTTTTGAGGTCACTGATTTAATTATGTATATATTCATTTATCAACCACAAACTTTCTCTTGCAATTTATGGACAAAGTCCTTTGCATCTTGCATTTTCCTTGTCGTTTATTTCGGTTTACTATGAAAATTGAAAACCATTAATCAGTTTAGTTACTCGTAGTCTTGGTTACCGCACTGTGTAATATTGCTTGACATCAGTTTCGCCAATGAAATACCAATGATGGGTGGGTTCGTCTGCGAACCGAAAAAAAAAAACTGAAAAGAAAGCAACTGGTGCATGGCGCAGCTGCAGTGCAAAATGCCGAAAAATTGATGTTACTTTTATTGAATTTTCAATGCTAGGAGTCTTTAAAAGAAAACTTTCGCTTTTCAACGAATGACCGGATTGGTTAAGTGCTGTGTGTTCGTGAGATGCAATTATGTATTCATACGATGAATTTTCGTCTGATTTTTCGGATATGATGTTGGTTTGCAGTGTTGCATCGGTAGTGAAAATTACTGCTGATTTGTGTGTTAATGTGAACTTAGTGAAAATTTGGAATTCGCCAAGCGGGGAATTGGTTGCTTTTTTGGTATTTTGTAAAACATGGTTATTAACATAGGATGTGATTGATGCGCTTGAATTTAATAATTATGTAAGCAGAGCGAATGGTCTGAATACGTAGCATGTGTTGTGAATATGTGTGTATTTAAAATATGTTTTTACTAATGTTCGAAGAACATTAGTATTAAAATCGATTCGGCCAAAAATTCATATTTCTATATATATATATATATATATATATGTACAAAAAATTTCAGTGAGATAATCTCGGGAACGCGCCATCCGATTGAGCTGAAATTTTCAGGACACATTGGTGTATATGCAGAATAGGTCCAGGTCTCTTTAAATGTCAGTTATTGTTAACCTTTTGGCGCCGGCGGCCATTTAAGTGATATTTTTAATATACCTATTATTTCGTGCACAAATGATTTTCGCAAAAATAAAGTTAACGAAATAAATTTCTAACGTGTTTTACATATGAATCGGATAATGCTTTGGAATTTTTTAACCCTATGTGTGCGCTGGGTGCCTAAAAAGAGGACGGGAAAATTTGAAAATTTTTAAATTTCGATAACTTTTGACAGAGCTACTCAATCATTACGAAATTTTCAGGACATATTGATATTATTTAGTTGTAGATTTGTGTAGCTTTTAATGAGCGTGCTGGTAACCCTGTAGCTAGGGCAGGCACTGAAAGTGAAAACCTCCAAATCATCGTCTCTCTTGAAAAAATGCCGTTTCTTCAAAAAACAGCCATTCATATGTAAATATGATGCTTTGTTTATATAACCAAAAAAAAAAAAAGTTATGGTATAACGGGCACGCCTGGTAACCCTTGCCCAATTTACCTATATTTTTAGCATCAAAAACTTCTGTTCACGGAAACTCACGATCCGATGAGCAGAATTATTTGAAATTCACAGAATGTTTTGGCCTTAAATAGGACCAGGTCTGATAGAAGTGATTTTGAAATGCGGGCGATTCTGTGCCAGTGTTGCCATCTTGAAAAACCACTAAAAAAGATAACTGTTTTTAGCCCTATAAATTCTGATTGAATCGTTCGATTTTGACGAAACTCACACAATTGCTGGACCTTAGTTTAAGCCACGTTTGGTAGAAGTTTGGTTGAAAAATTCGGTTGGAGCTGCCAGCTATGATAATTTTGGTGTCTTCATTTTGAAAAAAAAAAATTTGGAAGTGAAAACATTCAAACCATCGAATATTCAAAAAAATGTCCGTTTCTTACAATAAAACCAATCTGTATATAAATCTTATGTTTTATCTACACGTTCAAAATAAAACTAAATAAATTTGATATCGGACAAGAACGGTAACCCTCTCCCAGTTAACCTATATTTTTAGCATCAAAAACTTCTGTTCACGGAAACTCACGAACCAATAATCAGATACAGCTAAAATTTACAGAATGCATTGGACTTAAGTAAGACCAGATTTGATAGAAGCGATTTTGAATTGTGGGCAAGTCTGTGCCAGTGGTGCCATCTTGAAAAATTACAAAGAAAAAAAACTGCTTTTTGCCCTATGAAATGTGAATAAGTTACCAGATTTTCATGAAATTGACACAGTAGCTAAACCTAACTCTAATCTCTGTTTGATGGAAATTTGGTTGAAAAATTTTATTGGTGCTGCCAGCTATGGTAATTTTTGTGTCTTTGGTTTTGAAAATTCGCTCAGGAAAATAAAACTTTTTGCACTATAACTTCCAGTGCAGTCATGAAATCAATACGAATTTCATACAATTAATGAAACCTGTCATAAACATTATTCAGACCAAATTTGGTTGAAAAGCCACTATAGGGTTGCCAGCTATTGTTGGTTTTGTGTTTTATTGTAATATCTTTATTAAGCGGTTTTATCGTAGAATTTTCAAATAATACTGATATTGTAGTGACAATAAACAGCAAATATTAAGCTTTCAATCATTTGAAAAAACTCGCTGCAGGTAACCCTAAATTTCTTTATACTCCTATAACTTCGAATGTAATTAAACAACGTGAAGCAGATTTGATATATTCTTGACTTTGATACTGGCGAAAGGTTGCCAGCACGAGTCGGTTGTGCTACTTTTGTATCAATAAATGCTTACAGTTAGTATTCATACCGGAAACATTTACAATGAAAATAAATAACCGATGTTTCAATTCCCTAAGTTCTGCAAATTTTTCGGATCGCAGCCCCGAACACCAACTTCAGTTACAGTGCTGCAGACACTGAGCATTTTCTTCATTGATGTTATATGAGATGCTGCTTTCAAAGTTTGGTGAAATAAGCAACTGATAACGAATATAATTAACAAGTGTTTTTCTTTCATAAACTTTGAAACCCATGCCAGTGGTAATATCTGAAACCTTCTACCATATGAGTTATAATGCATTCTAGAGACCAAAGTAAAACGTGGCATTTGAAACAGTTTGGCCGTAATAAGCAGCACATGTGGTGGAATATGCACTCAAAACCTGCACGATTCTTCTACTGTTCTTCGAACATTAGTGTTTCTAGCGGTTCAGGTGCGCTAGAGTTTTTTTTTTTTTATTTTTCACAAGACACATCATGTGAAAATACATATTAGGTGTGTTTTTTTGCTCCTCTATCCAGCATAGAACAGAATCGACGCATTGGAAACAACAAAACTCCTGTACCAGTGAATTCACTAGTACATAAATTTTATTCCTCAAAGGGAGTTCACGTGCTGAACTATAGAATGGGAGTTCACGTGCTGTACTATAGAATGTGCTGATGGAGAAAAGAAAAGGGGTAAACTCGACTTGATGCACCACAGCCGGGAAATTCTACCACCAGAGAGCGAATAGGTGGTAGAAGGGGTCAAAAATTGAAGAAAATTACACACAATTATGCAAAAAAATACTCGAGAAGACAACACATTAAGAAAAACAAAAAAAAAACCCCAAAAGTAAACACACAACCGAAAAACACAAACATACTAGCCCGACATCAATCGGCAAAATTCATGTAACAGCTGTGTGGTGCATCAAGTCGAGTTTTACCAAGAAAAGCTCATGATAAGTTGTCTTTTTTGCCATGAGGTGGCTTTGGTTTTTTCAAGGTTATGTTGAATGTTTTGGTAGTTAGGAAATTAGAAAAAGCCCTCATAATGTGTAGAAAGCTACAAGAGGTAATTTCTGTTAAGGTAGAAATACACTGCTGTCACATCACGTGACCTCACGTACCGTCACGTCATGCGTGTGGAGGCATGAGCTCACGCTTGGAAATACACTTGTGTCATGATAGCAGCTCACGGTTGTTGCAGTTGCTGATCGACGGTTGACGGTTTACTATTTGCAGTTGTGTGATAATAGTTTATCTTGCGTTTTTGAAAAGTGTTTTGTTAATAAAGTAACTGGATTAATAATTCATTATAATATAATGTGTGAGGGTACAGATTCATCCACAAGCTCTTCAGATTTTGAAGAAGACTTGGAAAATGTTGCTGTTTGTGCAGTTGTTTAAAGGGAGCGTAGATTTTGGGTTCATCCGGTTAATCGTGCGAGGGAAACGTCTGGAGAATACCATTCATTAGTGCAGGAGTATTTTATCCATTAATAGCTGCAGAGTATATTGCAAAGCAAAAATGAGACAAACAAAAACAAATTCTGTTTTAAATTTGCATATGACACCTCCTATTTCCCGGACGCTCACACGAACAGATGGAATTCGATACTTGAAACATTTTTGTTGCCATGCCTGGTTTGAGGTTTGAGCAAATTTCGCTGCGCAACACAGTTCTGTTGCATTGATTATGGCTTCAGCATTATAATAAACTTTCAGTGGTTCTGTAATGTATGCCTCAGGTGGCATACCTACAAATTCCATGTTTGCTTGGTAATTTGAGCAAACGTATTCGGCCCTAATAGTAAAGTTGTTTGTCGTATACATGTTACCAAAAGTTTTTATAAACACTAAACATGCATGTAAATAATGATAAAACATACCAATTCAAATTCCACGTAAAAATTATGTTACATCTTTATCCCACAATTTACCAGCATCAATGTATTTCGCCATTTTCAATTATTTATACTTATACATTTTAAACAAATCACTTACCTTATACATTTTAAACAAATCAAATACCATGAGGTAAAGATATTGGCTAAAACTACGATTTCAATTAGAAAATACATATTTGCGTCACTCAATTTGCATATATATGCACTTATAACAGATATTTTGATTAATCAGTACTCGCCAGATACGACATTCAAAAATATAAGTTACATGTTAAACGTGCTGTCACGTGAGCTCAAAAATCTGAATTTGCAGCGTGAGCTCACGTGACAGCACATGAGTCCGGGTGACGTGCCGTCAGTGTATTTCTAAGCATACAAAATGGTACTGCAGATCTATGGTACGTGAGGTCAGCTGATGTGACGGCACGTGAGGTCACGTGACGTGTCAGCAGTGTATTTCTACCTGTAGCAAATGCGCTACTTGTTGTCGGATAATGAAACACGAGTATAATGAGAAAACTAAGGAAAAAATGTATTACTATATAAACTAAAAGATAGAACAGAAATAATGAACGCGTCCACGGCACGACCTGCTCGGTCGGCTGCTGAAGAAGAAGTTAGTTCTGCGTACTGACGGTGGTTGTGCAGTACGGGCAATTGGTAATGCCGCGCCAGTGTGTCCAACCTTGTCCCTACATACCTATAGTTTTTTTTTCTTTTTTCTATCGATTGTGGTAGTTTATACTCGTTATTTTCTCCCTTTATTTTCTCCCTTTATTTTCTCCCTTTATTTTCTCCCTTTATTTTCAGTTGTTTTGTGCTACCACAGCGAATACAACAACCTATATCAATTTTAGCGAATGCACTGCTGTTTTCTACTAGATCGTTGTTTTTGCGGCGTAGTTATATTCTGTTCTGTATCGGAGCAAAAAAAACGCACCTATTATATTCGAGTTATTTGGAAACGTAAAAATTTTCCTTTTCCTCATAAATCAATTCATTTAAACATTTAGTTGATTTAAACATTTTATTAGATAGTATGTTGTTTATGGCAAGCTAACAATTAGCGCCGTTGAATTTAGATGAATTTTCATTGATTTGATGAATGGAATGTGTTCATTACATTTATTTGAATCGTTTACGCATTGAAAAATTCTTGTTATTCCAACATGCGTTGGTTTTAAATATTATTTCAAGGAACCTAATGTAATTTGTTTATTTTTCTTCGTAAATTATGATAACGAAAATTTCCGTTCACTAATGGACATATTTTTTTATACCAGCGCAATTGGAATTGTTTTTAATTTAAACTCCAAATTGAGTGAAGCTTCTAAAAGTCAATTTTAATTTGGTTTATCAATTTGACATAATATCCTAGTGTAAATAAGCCAAATGCATTTCGATTAAAATAATGTAACCACATTAGTTTGAATGTGTCATGAATTATAAGCTTCACACACAATTTATCTACATCTTTAAATAAACATTTGCTTTCTTGCTATATGTATATTAAATATTTTTGAATACTTTAGAATCTATATTTTTTTTTTCTTGTTTGGTTCTAGATATCCTACCATAAGCATACGTAAATGTAAATGAAACCCCCTGGAGCTAAGAGCTTTGCTGTGTATCAGTTGCATTACTACTATCTACCTGTTGCATATAACAGTAAAATCTAGAGTCTGTGTTTACATATAACCTACATTGATCACATTCGTACTCACCAGATATACTTATGTAAATTGATTGGTATTAATGGGTAGGATATCAAAGTAAATTCATGCATATACTCGTATTACTTCTTGATATATGCATTTAAATGTCATGTTAAAATACGTACTATAACTTCACATAAATTAACAGTAGTGTATATTTTAGTAGCATCAGCAAATTTAAAAAAAATGTTTTGTAGAATTAGTAGTGGTGAATTTACTGGACGCACATATACACTATATAGCTTTGGTAGATGTAATTTACAAATTATAATGACTAACTATACTCTTTATTAATGCTCTACGTTCAATTGATTATAATTATGATTTTTGAAACCCATTTTGAAACCCCACTTTCTCCTTGAAATGAACTGGACAATACAGGTTTAATACTCTGCGTTGTCTATTCGGCACATAGCGTTTCATTGGTATGTTCCTTAACTCTTACGATTGATGTTTTGAACTGAGTATCTGCTTTTGATGTAGCTTCATTATTACAATGTGAAATATTTTCCCAATTGCTTCTATGACTGTCTAAATTTTCCACTTGTAGTATAACTTAGGTCTTGCACTGATTGGTGTCCTTGGATCTTGGCTTTCTTGTGTATGACGCTGTGATTAAATATCGCCAGTAGCTATATTGTACTGGCGAATTTGATTTTTATTGGCCTATTTTGCGCTTTCGACCATTCCGTTTCAAAAACATGTGTTTGTCGTTATTTTTTTTAAAAAAAAAAAATACCGTCTGAGTCTTACATCACCCTTTATATCGCTGTTTTGGTGAAAATAGTGACTGAGTTATGATTTTCATTCATATTTAACAACCATATTTACGAAAATCATAGCAAAAAAAAAAATGTTGAAGTTTAAAATATTAAACAGTTTGCGGTGTATGTTACTTGAAAGTATCCCGCTTTTAGTGCAGTTACAGGCTGGTCGAATTGCGAGTTTGTTGCAAAAATTTTCATTAGAGCTATAGGTCCTGCGTCCATATCATTAATGAAAATGATTTAAATTTAGTTCCAAGTTTAAATGTTGTATAATTTGAATTCTTCCGTTTAGCTTATCGCACAGTTACTGTCGGGTACTCTACAGAAATCGCTGCACAGCTTGGAAGCATTTTCTGGGTCATTATTTTGCATCGGGATAAATTCATTTCTTATGTCTTCATTTGATGATACTTTAGGAAGTGTACAAATCTTCCTAATAATAAAATAAATTGAATATTAACATATTTTTATTGTTTTTCTTTGAAGATTAAAAGTATATTGACTTACATTCTAAATACATTTTTAATGACAACTTTCTCAGCCTATTTTGTTCAACAAAATTTTGGTGTATGTTAAAGTGTTTGTGGATTGTGGATGTGTATTTGTGGATTGTGTAATTATGTGTTTCCACAATACTACCCTTTTCCCCATTGCATCCTCAATTCTGACTAAGTTTTCTATTCGTTCACTATCAAAATAACGCAACATCATCATAGATCTTCCACTATGCTTTCGATATTGTGGTGTCATTAAAATAACCAGTTAAATACTACCTACACTTCCCACTAACATCTCTTAACTTCGAATCGTCGCTTCAATTTCTGTACCCTATCCCCTTTTGATTCCGTTTGCTTTATTCAGTTTCCGGATCGTTCTTGACTGTTTTATCAAAAACGAAATATAATTTCAATACTTCATTGACTTATACTGATCTATTTTAGCAAAAGACAATCTAATTACGGCTCAAAAATGAAAGTGAAAGTTTCTCAACGGTATGATTTTTATTTTGGCATCAGAACCACTGTTTCAAAAGTCCATTACGAAATCGTGTGAAAACTTTATTCAAAGCCAAGGCTCACAGAAATCAGTTTTTTCTTAAATCAGTTTTTTCCGTAAACGATTCGTTTACGCGTTCACAGCAAATTTGCTCACAATACAAATCTACACAAAAAACTCATACGAAATTCACCAACAGTACTCGACATATGAAGCCTAGATATCTTCTACGTTATGTGCATAACTCACTGTCATTTATCTATAACGATGTGTTAAGATGATATGTGCATCATAACGTTGAAGTTTTCTTAAGCTCGTATTTCGAGAACTATTAGGTTGTTAGGTCAAGTGGCTATCAATCGGAGATTCTTGCTGAAAGATACACATAAGCACACTTGAGGGACAGTAGGGGCCCGTTGTGATACCACAAATAGCAGCATTACTCTGGTAATCATTTTCTTAAGTCGATCAAGGATATATCAGCAGACCTGGGAGGAAGAGCGCTCCGAGTGGAGCCATTCTGTTCCTTGTCACTGGCGCATGAGATGGAAGACGAACTCTTCTTCACCTTTGAGTCACAACTCTGACAAAAATAACCGAGTTGTACGCCCAACCGCTGTGTGTGATGCCCTATGAGACAATGGTTCGTGAGAACGGCCACTACACAGAGAAAGTCCCTACGTATTAAACTTAACTACAACCTGGTACGACTTTCTCCATGGATGTCCAGGACTGTCTTGAAATCGCACAGGATGATTCTTCAACCCATGATTTCTTAGCGTCCTCAAGGTATTTTGCTTGATAGCTGATTTGGCCGATGTTACCGGAGAACCTATAAAGAAAGCATGAGTCCTCCGGCAGCCAGGTACCAAGTCTTTCCACCTCGTTGGCCACACAGATGCCCCAAGTACCCAAATCAATTGCATTAACGAATGTCTCGACATTTCTCTAAGAGATGCACGGTATATAGCAACAATTATGGACACTGTGCAAGGACCAGCAGGGGAATTCATAGCTGACTGACAATCTGTGAAAATACCAATATTGACCCCGAATATTCGATTGCACAGGAGCCAGTCGATAGTCTGAAGGATAGTTACCATCTCTGCCTTAAAGGCACTGTAATGGTCCCGGAGAAGAAGGGCGTTCCTATTTATTCATACGACCAAAATTCATACTTTTTCAAACAAAAAGCCTTCTGCGCTCTTTCTGCTATGTTTCCGTTCCATAATATCTTCCAGTCAAGGATCAGTCCCAAATATTTGACCCTTTGGCTCAGGCCAACGGACACTCCGTTTAATTTCGGTAAGTCAAATCGAGGAACTTTGTACGTTCTTGTAAATAATATTAGACCTGTTTGTTTGTGGCTTACATTTAAGCAACAAGAGAGTGAATCGTAAGTAAACACTTTCTTGATACTACTATGGCTATGTGGTGCGCATAAGCAACCATTTTGCAGCCGGTACAATCTAGTCTTCTCAGAAGAGTATCGTAGTGTTTCACCAAAGAAGTGAGAGGACACCACCCTGAGATGTAAATTAGCATTCCTCAGCGAAGAGGATACCACTCGGTTTTTGAGGAACTGCTCAATAAAAGTTATCATGATGCTATCATTGATGTCATCAAAAGTGTCCGCAAAGTCAAAGTGTATACTCTTTAAGAGAGAGAGAGAGAGAGAGAGAGAGAGAGAGAGAGAGAGAGAGAGAGAGAGAGAGAGAGAGAGAGAGAGAGAGAGAGAGAGAGAGAGAGAGAGAGAGAGAGAGAGAGGGAGAGGGAGAGGGAGAGGGAGAGAGGGAGAGGGAGAGAGGGAGGGAGAGAGGGAGAAAGGGAGAGGGAGAGAGAGAGAGAGAGATATATATCTTTAAAATTTGCTCAGTCAGAACATGAATACCTGTTTGTGTCATTGCGAAATTCACATAGGATAACCAATGGTCCACGCATTATAAATCACCTTCAGCCATGGTAGCTTCAAGTCCATAGACTGCTGGATGTCAGCTGGGAAAACGCCATCAGGACCCGGAGATTTGAACGGCTCGACGGTATTTATAGCCCACCTCAATTGGAAGTTTGAGATGGCGAAGAGATGAAGGAAGCTTGAAAATGGAGGGAAGCTGCTTGAAGTGCCGCGTATGCTGGGGGCTCTGGTTCCCCGGGAAAGCCCATAAGATGAGTCAGTGTGATGATGTTCGAATTAGCCCAGCAGCCTACTGCCTCGGAATTGAGCTTAAGACCTTACGTAGCTACTTTCCGTGTTGCCACAGTGCCGTATACTTAAAGGCCTTGTACTTAAAGGTATACTTAAAGGCTTAGTTTTATACATTGACCAATTATTAGATATTTTTGCGTTGTTAAACTCTTTCCGGCGCCCCCTCCGTAGGGTGGTAGTTTCCGCAATCCAGCATATGGGTTTAGGATTGGCATGTTCGTGATCATGTTCACCAGGACCATTTGTATCGGAGATGTTCCACAACTCGTGACGAGCATTAGAGTCACAAAAATTGTGAAGGACAAGGATGCTTATGATATTCTTGACAAGAAAGCGGACTCGTGGTTTCTCCAGAATGTTGGGTGTAATCAATCTGTATCCGTTGGTGCGTTATCCGTAACCTATGGGTCTTAGATTAGTATTAAAACCTCCCTGTCTTAAGTCCGCTAGATATCTTCTTGTTTCCTTACGAGGTTGAACGAGCGCGAAGGTGTGGAAGACAAACTCGTCGATGAAAACCAGCTATGTTCGCGGTACGTTAAACCTCGTACCTCGCGAAGAAACACGAAGGTTTGCAGCGATCTCATCTGGGCGTCAGGCCGAGCTTTCGTCGGGCCAGGCTTGGTGATCTGGGAACACTAAAATCAGGGTTTACTGGGAGCCAATGGAGCTGACTCAAGTAGATTTAGGATCAATGCAACCCATACTCCACGGTGCTGGCTCATTTCCCATAATTCCATTTTCTAAGGTTTCAGTTGCACCCGACGGCAAAGCCATCTTAGTTCTCCTCCTCGACAATAGAGGGTAAGAAATTTTGATTTTTTGTTTCCTATTTATATACAAAGAGTCCCCACGTAGAACTTCAATCACAGTCCGAATGTGTAGTCACCTTAATAATCTGTTCATTATTTAGGCTATTAGAGAAGCCAAGCGAGAGTCGACACAACCATTTATGGAGACATGTGTTCAAAGCTGGATTGGTGCTAATCAGGAGTCTGGCTCAACAGCAGATCAGAGAGATTCTAGGAAATGAAACAATCGTATACATATACGAAATTTAGCGAAGCAATTTCACTAAAAAGATTTAAGTCTATAAATTTATAAATAGAACAAACCGACGGCGTAACTACTTCAGATTTTCCCTTTTCTTTCTCCGCTACCTAAGCTCTGTGAGCTTTCGGGAAAGAATTTTCCGAATTAGTTATAGCTTGTCGAAATTGCCGTCATTACTACTAACACTCGGAATCAGACAAATTGCTTCAATACTCACTAATATTTTCATTTCCTTATATCTCTCTGTTCTGTGGCCTAACAGAACGGGGATGGTTTTATTAAGTAGGAACCATCAACGTAGTTGACTTTGCTTCGTCCCAGCTGTATCTGAAGGCCACTAGGTCTGGAATGCTGCGACATTAGATTACATCCCTCAAAAACTATTGGTTCCAGGTGAATTTCGTAATAAGTATTAATACAGATTTTTAGATTACATTTAATGCTCCAATAATTAATGTTTATTCAAAATTTTCTGTGCGCTCACGATTTCATAATGAACTCTTGACACAGTTTTTTAATAACAAAGTAAAAATAACTCCGTTGAGGACTTCAATTAGAGTTTTTTTCCCCAAATTTGCTGCGTTATATTAATAAGTGTACAAGTTTTGTTGGGTTTTCGAAGTCAAACATTGTGATTACAAGGCGCTGCAATAGGTTATTCTATATGCTTGACTATAATTGATGAATATTAGGTTATTCTGGATGTGGGACTTAAGCGTTTCTGAAAAAAAAATTTGTTTCAATCCGTACCTTCTTGGCATTCGTCGACTGTTTTATTCAAAGATATTCTAGGTCGTCATACAGAGTAGAAATATGCCTCTGCCATCCTTGTACTATTTTGTCTTTCCCATATTCTCCTGCCCGGTAAATGAGGAGCTTGAGTCTTTAAATATCTATTTCTGGATGCATCCGTGTTTTTTTGCTCTTTTTTATGTACGAAGGTAGTTTGATAAGTCAGTGACTTTTCGAATGAAAGATTTTTTTTTGGCAAATAATCGTTTAATTTCTCAACATTGTCTCCTTTAAGCTCTATACATTTAGTGCAGCGGTTTCCTGATTTTTTTAAATTCCTTCCTGATAATAGGATTCCTCAAGGCCATCAAAATATGCGTTTGTTTCAGTGATGACTTCTTCATTCGACCCAAATCTCTTACCTCTCAGTCATTTCTTCAGGTTCGGAAACAGCAAATAGTCGCAGGAGCCTAAATCTGGAAAATAAGCTGGATGGGGTAGCAGTTCGTAGCCCAATTTATGGATTTTTGCCATGGTGACTACACACGTGTGCACCCGTTCATTGTCTTGATGGAACAACATTTTTTTCTTTACCAAATGCGGTCGTTTTTGCTTTAAATCAATATCGAATCTGTCCAAAGCCTCTGAATAATATTCGCCGAAATCGTTTCACCCTTTTCAAAGTAATCAGAGTGAACGATACCGCGTGCAACCCAAAAAATTCTAACCATGACCTTTTTGGCAGACCGACTCACCTTGACTTTCTTTGGTGCACGTTCATCCGTTTTTTGTTTTGATTGTTCCTTGATCTCTGGTGTGGTGTGATGGACCATGTTTCGTTCACAGTAACGAAATGGCGCAAAAACTCATTCTGGTTGTGGCTGAACAGTGTCAAACACTTCTTTGAAGTGGTCAAGCTCCGCTTATGGTCGCTTGTGAGCAATTGCGGCACCATCGCGCGGATAGCTTCATGTGCAAATTTATTCATGTAAAATGTGATGTACCTGCTCAGTTGAGATGCCTACGGCCTTTACTTCACCACTTTCATTCTTCGATTGTTCAATATCATTCCATGGATTTTATCGACGATTTCTGGCGTGACAATGCCTTTTGGGTGACCCGAACTTTCGGCATGACTTGTGCTGATACGACGCCAACGAAACTTAGCAAACTACTTCTTAGCCATTGAAATTGATGGTGCTGATTCCTTTTTGTATTTATCAAGCCTTTTCTTGGTTTTGGCAATGGTTTTTTACTCAAAAAGTAATGCTTAATCAGCACTTTAAATCCACTATTTTCCACTTTCGTTAAAATTCACGAGCTGATCTGCTTTCAATGGCTGTCAAACACAAACTAAATGGCGCAGCTTGCTCAAAATTTTACAGTAGTCTATTAATAGATGGCAGTTGACGGGAGCAGTATTGCATTTAAAGTTACTGGCGCGGGAAATTGAAAAAGTCACTACCTTACAAACTGCCCTCGTATAATAAGCACCGTTTGTAAATTTATGAGTTTAGGTTTGTGCTCTCTTTATTTCTACTAACTCCAGCATCCATGAAACGAAGATGTCATTATTTAAAAAGTATTAATCCTCTCTTTCCCCTTATAGCTTATTTTTGTTTGCTTAGATTCTACACTGATCATATATCTACTCTTCCGCTATTCTTGTATATTTTCTCTTGTACTCGTGCTAATCTACCTAACCGGCTTTCGGTATTTAATTTTTGCAATAATTTCAATTCTAAATGTCAATTTCAAATGTTGGGTGACATTCTAACTAGAATATTTAAATGCGAAACCTAGCTACGAGATGCGAATACCGTCCACATATCACTGAATCTTAGTTATCATTTATTGTGTATACTCATTTGTATAATAGCGCCAATAACCCTGAATTTTTTTATTAATGCCAATCTACATGGTCCTTATTTGATTTAAATTTCAAAGGTTACTTAAAATGCTAAATGCTAATTATGTGATACAGAAACAAAGCTATTATGATGTGTGCGTCCCGCAAACTCTTATTTTTAATGCAATTATACATTTATTCGTTATATATTGTATATATAAATACAATTTATCATTTACATAGCTTTTATTCAAATATGATAAATATTTTTTCGAATGCTATTTTACAAGATAAAAGTATTATAATATCAAGATGAGAACAAGAGAAAATATGTTTACTCTAACTTCATGGAATAAAATCTGCATTGCGATTAAAATTCCTCATGTGTTTGTTAAAAATTAATCAAATGCCTCTCAGTTAAATGCCAATTCTTACAATAAAATCAAAGTAACATATTGTTTCGAGAAGAAAAAAAAAATTGAAATCAAAATATAATTTGCATGCATTTTACATTTTTCACTCGCTTTTTCGTTTAAATACTTGCCATTTTCAAATAATATGTTGATCGTTGGACCAATATTGTAAATGGTTTATTTGTGTGTTGATTTTCATTTTGCATACTTAATTTTAATTTTCACGCATACATTAAATATTTTCAAGATCATGTTGATAAGTTTAGAGATGTTCTTGTCTTGTTCGTATAGTGTAACTTTTTTCCTGGGCTCAATATAAATTAACAAAACATCTTATTTTCAACTGTCTGTAAACGATAACATAAACTGTTCTTCTTTTTAACTTCATATACTTTTATTTGTTTAAAATCACTTTATCACTTATATTTGAAGAATCCTATTTAATAATAGTGAAATGTTATCATGTGATAATATTTTTTAATAGCACGATATCCATTATTAATATTTCTGTATTATCAAAATTAACCGGAAAACAAAATATTTTGTCTATTGAAAAAAAAAATGGTTTAATTACGCTTTAAGTTGACTGCGAATTTTTGTGAGAAGGTTTAATGAAATGTTGAATAAAAATATTGATTTAAAAGGTGGAAGGCTTTTGTGTTATTTTTTTACATGTATATTCCTTTACCCTATCTATATTTGCATTTCCTCCCTATATTTCCTTTTCTTTCTTCAATATCCTTCTCTGCTTATTTTATTAAATTTACTCCTTGTAATTTTGAATGATTCGATTTGTGGTTGGTTTTTTTTTATATTCGTGATGTGGTGTAAATGGTGTGGTTTTTACACTATTGTGAATATATAATCACAGAGTTTGACAAAATTGTGAACTTTGTTCTGTAATAATTAAAGAACAGTGCTGTGGGCTATAAATATGGATCTGAGTTAATATCACATTTAACGACACACTTCGTCATAGATAGAGAGTAAAATGGATATGCCATACCTATATCCAATCACTTTTTTGAATGCATGCTTTTCTCATTTGACAGCAATTTTAACTACGCTTTAGGATTTCAGTGTATGCATAAATTAATGTGACGTTTACTTTAGTGTGCTTATCAATATGTATATTTTCTATCCGAGATTACTCTTTTGGACCGTGCCTCAAGCACCAACTGCAACATCAAATCTAACGCGTTGTATATTTCTATATACCACATTCAGATCCTTACTACCTGCTTGTGTGGCCACAACATCAGCATAAGCCTGCGCGTGCTGGCACTCTTGTAGCAGTCTGTTTAGACAAGTGAATAACCCGTTGAGGGTATTCATTTGTCGCCTCGGCTCTCAGTGGAAGTATGCTCAGGCTTCCGACAGCAACAGTCTGTGTTTCAGCATGGCATGTATCCATTTAACTATGGCGTCCACGTTCTGACATTTCGCAACTTCGCGTAGCTCTCTCCAGGCATTTCAGTGCATACAAATTTGTTCCAAGGAACTGAAAAGTCCTCTCTCCGCTTTAGAAATAAGGACAAGAAGACGGCACATACCCCAGGGCTACGTATACCCAAAATTGTTTCTTTTAAGTTTGCCTCCAGGTGGTCAATTCTCTCCCTTGGTATTCGACATCAGCATAATAATTCAGCATCAGTTTCAAGAAAACCAATTGATGCTCATTTATTTGATTCTATTAAAATGGAATGTCAGTTGTGGCTTATTGCTTCGGTCGTCTTCTTTTATAGCGTGGCGTTCTTGAGAAACGGCGTTTGTACTCTTTTTGAACATGCACACCTTGATTTCGGGTTCGGTGGTCGTATCGAGAATTCGCAGATGTGGATCGTGTTTACAAGTGCTTATAATAATATTAAAAAATAAATAAGAAAATGAATAAAAATCGCGGAAAGTTGTGGATTATAAAAGTGCTATTGAATGATTTTTTAATAACGCAAAAACTATTAAAATCTGATGAATATTTGTTGATAACATATGCGAACTTGTTGATTCTATTGGCAAATTATCGGATTGCTTACAAAGAAACTTTCAAAACCCAATTCATGTTTGTTTATTCTGGTTACAGCCTACAATTGAGACAGTCATCGCTAAGTTGCAGCATCCATTATTCAACATAGTCGTAGTCAACAAAACTCCACATAGAAGCCAGTGCAACTCTCTTCAATCAATACTGCTTTGAATGTGAATCTTTAATGACCCGCAACCTGATCTATTTCAATCAACCCAAATATCATCAACCGGAAATTCGATTGCACATCAATTTGGTGCATTGGAATCAATAGATTCGGAATAAAACAACAAAACGATTGCAGAACATTAGCTCAGCACATAAAATGCTCAATCCAAATCATTCGGGCTCCTCGCGGAGACCATTTTCACGTGGTGCACCACCAAGAAGTCGAAATCGTCTTCAATTTTCTTCGCATCCTCATCCCCATGCTCATCCGCATCCCCATTCACATCCACAACGCAACAATCAGTGGTATAACAAAGATTTAGTCGATCCATGCTATCAACTTGGGTAAGATCCTTTACGTTCGATTGTTATATATATAAAAATATTGCTTAAAGTTGGTTTTGATGGTAAATGTTTTTCTTTCTGCTATACATGCGTATATATATGAATCAATTTTAGACTAATCCAGTAATATTTGTCTCTTATTGAATATTCTACTTTGTAAGCATTCATAAAACAACCTGTTGGAGATTTGTTTTAGTGTAAATAGATTTCTAATGTAATTTTGTCGATAAAAAGTGAAGTGATTTGGAAAACACACGCCTACTTATGTATACACATTTGTTAGTTTTTTGTTTGCAAACCAAACAAGATCAAGTATGTAATAATTTTACTCTATTTCCTAGTGTTTTGTGTATGTCTCTTCACTCATCACATGTATTGCATCGATAGCGAATAAATTGTTTTGCTATTTCAATTTGCCCAGGAATGCTGTTAGTTTCTATGCTATGGAGCTTTGCAAAAAAATTTATTTCGTGTATTAAATCCTGTAATTTAAAAACAGCAATCCTGGTCCTCTTGATAGAAGTGAATTTGCATTTCATAGTGGTTTTAGCTTCTTACAATTCACAGCTCATTGTAATACACATTTGGGTCTTGATTTATCACATGAATATCTATTATTAACAATTATTTTGGAACTTGAATGCATTGGAAAGAGATTTGCCTTTGTCTGCTAGTATCAGCAAATGCAAAAAGAAAGAAAAATTGCAAACTATCATCCATTCTACGCTTTATCAATCACAACGCTATTTCCTTGCATTTTGTTTGACCTAACTTGCATTTGCAGCGATGTACAAAACAGTAATAATGGCAGTTGTCCTAAAGAGTCCCCATACCCTAAATCTCCCATTAGTTTTGGTACCGATGATATCATTGTCGGAAATAATAATCAAAGATCTCAACAAATTCTTAGAGCGGCAGGCCCCAGCCATGCGGATCGTCGTATAGGTGGAATACGGACGCATACGCCGGGCTCAAGCTTAATCGATAGACATATGGTAAGTGTATTAAAATCTATGCAAAAATTTCTTTGAACATTTTTTATAGTAGATGTAAATTTAAAATTTGCCAGCATATTTTGCTTTTATATGTTTCGCAATTCTAATGGTAATGCATAACTCGTTTTCTATATCATAGCAGCATTATGAAGGCCATTCATCTAGGAGTACTGAGCTTCACATAGAAACCCGTCCGGGAATGATGGATATGCAGCGCTCATCAAATCCTAATCGAGATAGGATAAGTCCTCAATATCATCATAATAACAATTCGAATAGTAGCAGTAGTCATTCGAATCATCAAACACCCAGTCCTCCATACTGTCCAGAGAATGGTATTAAATCGGATAGCCCATCACGAAAACGTCGGCGCATGTCTCGAATGCCAAGTCAGTCGCCACCAGCTATCTGGGAGCAACGTCGTTCTCCACGAAATCAGCAGCAACAAGTGAGTACAAAAATTACTTCCCGAATTGAAACTTTACTAAATAATTTATGGAACTGTAACCTTTTTCACTTTGGAGATAAGATCATTTCGTAAAAACATTGCATAAAATCATTTTGATATCTTTATAAACAATTTAATTTAGTTGTTTTCTTGCAACTGAGCCTTTTTATAAACCCTACTCAGTTTCTCAATTTTCAGGTGCAAGTGCAACAGGGCAGTCCACCAATCCGACGTCCAAGGCTTCGAGATCAAATGCGTGATCAGCAGCAACAACAGCGCACATGGGAACCTATTCCAACTCTTATACAACAAACACCGCAACCTCAACACCAAGCACCGCCTCCTCCACTAGTGGTAGATATCAATCAAGTTCCTGTTAGTTTACCGTTAAGACACGAACCTATTTGGACCTATTCTACTGGTCCACATACATCTATTTGTGCCTACCCGGCGCCACCTCGCCTACCACCATGCCAGGTAAATTTTGCATTGCAAAGGATATTTGTTTCCGTCCAGAATTTATTTGGTCTATTGTTTCTAGGTCCACGGTGTTTACTCTCAGCCTTTTGCTCAGACTTGCAATATCGGTGGACATCATTTTGGCGGTTATACTTCGACTGCACCGCAAATTGCTGTTCCACAACCACATCAACCCAACTACCAACATGCTCATATCACTCAACAACGACCGGACGGGATATCCTTGGAGTCACTTGATCATTCCGGCGCCTCATCTATCCACGTGTCTCCGATCGCGGCTCATATGCATTCCTCAACTCAAATGGCGCAAGTGTCACCGCCTCAGGCAATATTCATACCAGAGGTAAATTTAAATGTTCTAACATATTTTCCATGGCCGCCGAAAATTTAGTTAATTTATGTTGAATTTCAGAATCGTCCAAGTCAAATTGATCTGTTGCATCGTCAAGCGCGACGAGCCATTGCTCCACCACGTCGATATGCTCGGTTTCATTGGCCAGCTCCACATCCACATGCTCATCGCCATACAATTCAACACCAAACGCTTACACCGCATCAACCAGCTTCCGTACAAATCCAAACAACTGGCCTAATAAATTCTGGCTTTTTGCTTAATTTCCTGTAAGATATTTTATTATGCTTACTACGTTAATAAATATATATTGATTTTTCTCATTGACAGTGCCATGTTCCCACTTTCACCGTACAGCCAACACGATCTTAGTTCGCCGGATTCGAACGAAACTGAAAACTACGAAGCTCTTCTGAGTCTTGCTGAACGTTTGGGAGAAGCAAAACCCAGAGGCTTAGCACGTGGCGAGATTGATCAATTACCGAGTTACAAGTTTAATCCGGAAACTCATACAGGTATTTATTTTTTCATTTACTTTTTTGTCGGCAATTTTTAATTGGTGATTTGAAAAGTGAACTAAAATCTTGTAACACGTTTAATTCAGAGGTCAGTTTAAATGTATTACAATAAGTTTTCCACTATATACCTAATAGGCGTGTACCCCCCCCCCCCCCCCCCTATCCATAACATAACAATGTTATCCAATACAGACGCATTGGCAACTACAACCCCCCTATTCATAACAGGTGTTTTTGTTGTTTCCAATGCGTCTGTTTTGAATAGCACTGTTTTATTATGGATAGAGGGAGCAAAAAAAACACGCCTATTGAAACTTTTGGAGTTATTATGTTAGAAGAAGGGTAATTAAAATCATAATTTTGTTTCTTGTTATCTTTGCTTCACAGATCGCTTTTATTTCCAGAACTTTATGTGCCGTTCATTTTTCTATGTATTACAACTTCCTTATTAATGGATGGTGAACATTTTTTCTTCATCAGTTTAAGGCAGCTTCTTTTGCTTTTCTCCTCCATCTGTGTAATGGAATATCCATGAGTCGTTAAGGAACGGGTCTGCGAACTGCACATCAACGGATACAGAATAGTGTCACCCGAATCTTTAGACATACCAAGAGCCTGCATCCTTATCAAAAGTCCATAAACGTCATTGTCCTTTCAAGTTTCAATTACAGGGACAATGTTACTATTGGATCGACACGAAGCCGAAGTCAATGTAGGTCGTTTCATTCTACATGGAACATGACTAAAGGCTGAGTTCCAGTCAACGCAGCCTAGCGTGGTCGACGGTGTCCTAAAATAGAGAAGGAAATCGAAACGCGCCAAAATGCCAAAGACTCGATGACAATTTTCAGATTACAATTAAAATCGATTTTTGAAATCGAAATCTAAGTGAAAATTATTTTACAAATGTAATTGAATATACAGATTCAAATCGAAATTCAAATTTCCATCCTCGCAAAAGCCAAGTGTGTCAAGCGTTAAAGTTGCAACCATTTCAGCCTGCACTGCGCTTGGTCGCGATGCCTCGCGTCTTGTGGGCGTCGAATGTGTCCGCTGCTATTAACTTTCCTGACAGCTTCTGGACGCTGAGGTACCGTAGGTCCCAATGCAGCGTGTTTCAGTTGTAAGGCTTGTTTCCCACCAATGACACTATTAGAGAGTTGACAACAGACGCAAATACAGGGAAGATCCCGTTAATAGTAGATGCATAGATGAAAGCACGTAATGTGTTATGGAGCAGTTCAGACAACAACGTTTGAGTTGAATCATTGTATGAGTTCATCTTGCCATAGCTAATATTGGCCCGTATTTAAGACCTCCAACAGAAGTGAGATTATAAATAGAACACTGATAAGTGAGTACTTTGCGCACTTTCTCAAAAGATGGAGTTTTACAAGCCACATGTACGTGTCATTTACAGCACGAGGATTGCAACATATACAAGCAAATCCTCACCTTAAACAGGAAGAGAACAGATTGGACAAAATTCTGGTCAGCTTTCTACACTGATCTGAAACACATTCTGGCGCTCACCAATCGCGAATTCTAAATAATGTAGTGAAATTTTTAACTTTTGTATTCGACAATGTCGTTACGAGGTACTGCGTTGGAAAATTTAAGTGCGATTGCAGTTCTTGGAAGCGAATGCAGGAAGGATTTTAATCTTGCCAAAAGTTTCAACGATTGATCAAACTACATGGTTATATTAAGGTTATTCAAAAATGCCGTGCGGAAAGCGAAAAGAGCTTCATGGAAATCTTTGTGCGAAAATACTGAAGATACAATTGAAGTCAGTTGTTATTGAAATATTCTGACAATTAAGCCTCCAATTCTAGGCTGCTCACAAAGGCCCGATGGAAGTTGGACTCAGATGGACAACTCACTTTCCTCATACAACAATATCGCTGTTAGAATCATACAACAATGCAAGTTCGACTCCTGTTAATTTTAACGCACTCATAAGATAGACTGACCATTCTTTTGGTCCATTTAAGTCATCAGACCCGATGTTGTATTATAGGTCACTATGCTAGGTCCATATACAATGCCTTTAATCATGGCCATATACAATACCTGGTTAAAGGTTCAATTGGTTTATTCATAACACTCAGCTAATTCGATCTAGATTCGATATAAAAGGCAGTGTATTCGCTTAGAGGTGTCATAATCACTATTACCGTAGCTGCAGGTATCTACAGAATTTTGATTTCTCGCCGTAGCAGCTGGTTGTTTCATTCTGTTATTTCCGATGCAATTCATCGGCTCTGTTGAGATAGTAATGAGTTGTTTATGGCTATTGAAAAACGAATCGCTGCTAGTTACCACGATTATGGCTACAACTACGATTAGAGCAATGGCGTTACGGTTAGTCACGACTAATTAATCCTTAAGACTTTCGTGAATTTTTATCAGCTGGCAGGAAACAAGAGTTCCCTAAGGCATCGAAAGCATCGCGCGCTAAACCAAAGGATAATAAATCAATTTGTTTAAGCTCCTCTCTATTGAAGATTTTAGAGAGGGTGCTGTTGACATTTATACCGATGAGTCCGAAGTGAATAACCGATTGGGGTGTGGTATATTTTCAACTTATCTAAATTGGAAGCTTTCTTTCCGCTTATCAGATCTTGCAGTGTCTTTCAGACGGAAGTGTTGGCGATTTTCTAAACGGCCAAAATGGCTCTTAAGCAATCAAATATTCGGATTGAATATCTGTATTTACATCCAAATGCGTATATAAACCTTTGCTGGAGTTCTCGAAACTATTTCTCAAATGCCTCAAGTGTTTTAACGAGACGTTAGGACCAGGAGCGGATTTGACCAATTCGCCGCCCTAGGCCTCAGAAATATTTGCCGCCCTAGGCCTCAGAAATATTTGCCGCCCTTTACGTGAATTATATTATATGTAACAATGCGTGATTTTTTCGATTCCCTAGAATACTTCGCTATTTTTCGTTGCGCCCAAGCTCACAAAAAAGGAATATCAGAGCAAAACTGGCACCGGTTCGTTCGTAAAAATTCCCTTTTATTGCGCCTTTGCCACACAAATAATTATTAAAATACACACAGGGTAAAGAACCTAAAAGTACAAGTAAAAGTAAAAGAATCCAAAAATACCAATTTTTAACAGTCCAAAACCGTATACACCTTTGGATCGCATATAATTCCAACGTCTTCGGCAAAATGTTTATAAGTAAGTTTACTATTCCGTTCAAAGTTTGCTTCCGCACTTGACTGGAGATCAAGTATGAACTCGACTATTGTAAATTAATGTTCGATATGTTATTAGTTAAAGATGAACCCGAAATATTTTGACCTATGTTCTAGATTTCATTTGATAGAAATTTTTTTATAGAAATTAATTTCAGTAATGAAGTACAATTTAAAAAACACGCCAAAAATAAAGAGATTCGCATGTTGTTGATATACCCTGTACCATAATAATAAATAAAAAATTCTCTGAAAAATCAATGCACGCAAATATTTACCTCTGATAAGCTTTTCCTAAATTGAAGAGGCATTATTTGGGTTCTTTTTAGGATCTTTTTAGGTCTTTTTAGGCTCTTTTTAGGTATTTTCAGATACTTTCTAGGTACTTATTAGGTATTTTTGAGTTTCTTTGGTCCTTTACCGTGATCGCATTTCGATATTTATTATAAGTCAAACTTTTTAATGTCCGAATAAAATCATTAGAGGTGAATTTTCGCGTGCATTGATTTTTTTGGAGAATTCGGTTGGCTTGAGGTGTTAGGCTCATTCGACTCAGATATATGTACATATACGACAGAAAAAAAACTGCCGCCCAAAAGGAAAATCGAAAAGGGGCCGCCCCAAAAAAAAATCGAAAATTTGCCGCCCCCAAAATTTGCCGCCCTAGGCCCGGGCCTACCGGGCCTAGTGGTAAATCCGCCCCTGGTTAGGACAATCGTTGGTTCAGCTGTTTTTGTTGCGTTTGGGAAGCGGTAAGAAAACCAAGGAGCTTTGTAAGATTTTTACTTGCTAAAAAAAAAAGTTAATCTGTATTCCACGGAACCGCTTTCGCATTACTTCAACTGCTCACCTATCGTTGCATACTTCAGAAATTTCCACAGCTTGCGGGGCGGTAAGGCAACACTCCTCTCACTTTGTTCGCACTATTTTATGATACTGTGTGCCAGTTATATTCGTTACGCAGCGTAATGATCCCAATCGACACTGGCATTACCAAGCCAATCGAGGACTTGAGACTGCTCCTCAAACTTGCGAACCGACTGGACTAAACGAATGTATGGAAAGCATCTATACAGTACGGTGTATGCACCTTACCCATTCTGCTAAGATACGTCCTGAAATAATCATGCCTCGTTAGGAATTCTCACAAGTAAAAGTTTACCTCTCCGTGGCCAGAGCTAATCCATGGGTTCAGAAGACCTATTATGCTGGAGTTACAATTAATGCAACACAACATTTACCGTCATCTGTCACTGGCTCGTTTTGTTGTGCAATAATGTTGTGTTGCATTGATTTTAACTCGAGCCTTATTCTCAACGCTCATCGACCTTGTTGATTGCAGTCCAACGTTGTTGCCAAAGTTAGAGTGTTCGCGTGTGTTGTGTCCGGCTCAGAGCGTGTGGGGTATCTTTCTCTTCTCCGACACTGTGCGATAGCTACTGGCGATATGCAGGGCATCTCTACGGTGGACGCTGGCAATCCGCGCTCTAAACTTCTTCGTTTGGAGTGTGTCCGCCCAAATTTCCACCCCGTAGAGCAAGATGTAGTCAGTTGTCGTTATCAACAGCCTCCGTCTCGTTTCGCCAGGGCCACTGATGTTAACCATCAACTGCTCAGCAAACTGACGGCTGTCAGGTCCTTATCATATACCCTACGGATGTCGTCCCAGTACGTGAGCTTAGTGTCCAGCGTCACCCCCATTTTCATAGACCCATATTGCTTCGACTACTTCACAGGTCACTGGGATCCTAATGGGTGGAGATTCTTCTTCTAGGCTCAGGTTGATCGATTTTGCCATTTCACTTCTGTTTAGCCTGGTGGAGCTCCAAGCTAGCGTTATCCAAAATGAGCGTTGTTGCCTGTGTCTGTTTCCAGCAGTGAACGAAAAAAAACCTTATGGTACCGTACCTTAGTGTACTGTACCGTACATTTTTGACGCCCGTACGCAAACAAATTCACTACAAAAAGTACACATACCCTACCTCAGTCTATAATGTTTGCGTACATGTACACAACCGATATACCGAACGAAACAGACACGACGCAAATGTACGCTACGATTGAATACTGTACTGTACAAAGTACACAAACCTTATCCTCTACAATACGGAATGTGTACACCTACACAACCCGTACACAAACGGTGTACACTAAACGTACTGTACGTTTAGTGTACTTTTGCGGTTCATTTATATGAACTGGGAAAAAATTACAGATAAAAGTGATAATGCCGTAGCCGAAATGAATTGATTATTTATATTCAATATTTTTGACTCAGTGCTTTCACTTTAAAAGTGTTTTTCCTTTTCATGTAAATGAAGCGCAAATGTACACTAAACGTACGGTACGTTTAGTGTATATCGTTTGTGTACGGGTTGTGTACGAGTACACATTCCGTATTTTAGAGGATAAGGTTTGTGTACTTTGTACAGTACAGTATTCAATCGTAGCGTACATTTGCGTCGTGTCTGTTTCGTTCGGTATTTCGGTTGTGTACATGTACGCAAACATCATAGACTGAGGTAGGTGTTGCAAAGGATGGCAACGGGAATGAAAAAGAAAACACATTCACTTGATCAACACATTTATTTTTATTTTCTATTCTTCAAACGCAGTTTAATTCGCACACGCTCGTTTTGCTCTGTTAAAATAAGGGAATCACGCTCACTCCGTTCACTGCGATCGATGCTGGTCGACTCACTCTTTTCGTTGTTTCCTCGTATTCTCGAAGGCTATCGTGCTGCCGTGTGGTCCTGATTCCAACATGTGTTCCCACCGAGCTGTTAATAGTGTTGCAGTTCGGTACATTCCCAAAGACCGCAAGAAACCGGAAGATTGATACCCTACCGATCGGCAAGTTCCACAGGGAGGATGCACAATTTTTGAATTGCTCGTGTTAATCTGGTGTTGGATGTTCTCACCACCGCACTTCTGACTAGACCATCGGCACCTTTGACGACCTCTATTACTCGCCCCATCACCCAGTAAGAAGGTGGCACGTCTTCGTCGCGAATAAGTACTAAACTGCCCACTTGCAAGTTTTTTTGCTCAGTCCGCCACTTCTTTCGCCCCTGTAACGAAACTAAATACTCACTCTGCCACCGCCTCCAAAAGGCCTTTGTCATTTGCTGAAGTCTTCGCCATGACTTTAACCTGCTCTCCGGTATATATTCGTCGCATCTTGGAAGCGTCTGAATTAACGCCTCTCCTACCAAGAAATGGCCTGGGGTCAATGCTCCTATGTCACTCGGATCATCACTTAGCGCGCTGATGGGACGAGAATTCAGACATGCCTCAATGTCTACTAGCACAGTGCACAGCTGCTCATAGGTGAGGGTCTGCTTGCCAATTATGCGCTTGAGATGAAATTTCATCGATTTGACCGCAGCCTCCCACAATCCACCTTGATGAGTGGCCGCAGGAGTGATAAAACGCCATTCTGTGCCCAGAAGATTTAGTCTCTCTGCACACTCTTTACCCTGCCAAATACGCAGTATCTCCTTCAGCTCCTTATGCGCTCCAACAAAATTCCGGCCATTATCACTGTACATTCTCGCTCAGTGACCTCGCCGCCCAATAAAACGCCGAAAGCATGCTACGAACGCCTCCATTGTAAGACTCGTTACCAAATCAAGGTGAACTGCCCTGGATGCCATGCATACGAATACAGCTACGTAGCCCTTAGCTAGCGTGACTCTTCCCGTCCTGCCTTGCCAAGCCTTTATGGTGATTGGTCCAGCAAAGTCCACGCCGGAATGCAGGAAAGGTTTTGAGGGGCGTAGTCGATCCCTAGGCAAGTCACCCATAAGTTGCTCCATGACCCGTGCATCCATCCTTGCACAAGTGACACAGCCATGCACAACTCTGCGAGCTGCATTTCGGAGACGGGGCATCCAATACTTTTGGCGCAGCTGCTGCATCATTAATTGAGGTCCTCCGTGTTTTGTTCTTCGGTGTGCATCATGCAGAAGCAGCCAGCCTATTCTTGATGATGCCGGTACGATGAGCGGGTGTTTTTGCCCATAACTGTAACTAGACTTGCCAATTCGCCCGCCGACGCGTAATAAGCCACTCTTATCCAAAACTGGCCTCAAGGAATATATAGTACTCTTCCCTGGTAAACTTTTTTGATCCGTATTGAGACACCTCATCTCATTGTTTTCGCTATCGCTCAGCCAACGTGGCCCATTCCGCCATGCTCTGCTGGCCAACAGCTCACTTGGCAATGCTCCTCGGCTCAATATATCTGCTGGGTTGTTCACTGTACTCACATGTTCCCACGTAGCAACGTGTGTATTTGTTTGTATCGATGCTACACGATGTGCTACGTAAGGCTTCAGCTCATTTGGCTGATGCTTGATCCAATGCAGTACCACCGTGGAATCGCTCCACAGGAAATATTATGTTCCTCTGAACTCACACGCCTCACGCACTGCAGACAGCAGCCTGCCCAATAGTTCAGCCGCACATAGCTCTAGTCTTGGGATCGATACTGTCTTGACTGGAGCGACTTTACTCTTAGATACTAAGAGCCGCACGGTCACACCTTGTTTGTTCTGCACTCGCACATAGATTACCGCCCCGTACGCTTTACTTGATGCATCGGCGAAACCATGGATCTGCATCCTTCACTGTGATGACGTGCCAATCCATCTCGGTATCCGTACTCTTTCTAACAATGAAAGCTCTTCTCGAAATCGCTCCCATCGCACAGCACAGTTTAATGGCACTTGCTCATCCCAGCCCATTTTCAGCTTCCATAAATCTTGCAATAATATTTTTGCCCAAACAATTGTTGGGCCCAGTAAGCCATTGGGGTCAAATAGGCGAGCAATTTGACCGAGAATGTGCCTTTTCGAAGTAACTGGGCCCTTATCTAACTCCCGCACGCCGAACGCCAATTCATCATCGTTTGTGAGCCACTTCATGCCAAGCACTTTGGCTTCTGATGACTCACTTAGTGAAACTTCCTGCCGCTCAGGCTCGTTTATCGCTCGAAGTACAGATTGATTATTCGACGCCCACTTTCGAAGTTCGAATCCTCCATTTAAAAGTATTTTGCTTAGCTCTTCGCACAACCGCTGTGTTTCCTGTTCAGTTTCTGCACCGGATAAGCAGTCGTCCATGTAGAAATCGTTTCGCACAACCAAGGACGCCTTTGGATATTGCAGCTCTTCATCGTATGCGCACTGGAGCATGGCTCTGACGGCAGCGTGTGCTGCCGCTGCTGTGCCATAGGTCACGACTGTGAGCCAATACTCACGTAATGGCTGATGGTGATCTTCCCGCCAGAATATCCTTTGATAATCCCAATCGGCCTCATCAACTCGCACCTGACGAAACATCATCTTTATGTCCGCACTTATTGCGAACTTGTGCCGTCGAAATCGCATGAGAGTATCCGCTATGTCGCGCTGCAGCTTTTCGCCCACCATTTGCACATCGTTGAGCGAAATCCCTGAGGTTGATTTGCAGGACGCATCAAACTACGCGGAATTTTTGCATAACGCAGTGATGCGGAATGTGATAGACCGCGGCTCCCGGCTTGGTTGCTCTCCTGACCAAGCGCATGTGACCTAGTCGCTCATATTCGCGCATGAACTTTACATACTGCTCCTTTAACTTCGGATTTTGCACTAGTCGCCACTCAAGCATATGAAATCGCTGTAGTGCTATATGTCGCGTGCTTCCTAATCTACCAGCTGTTTCGTCAATAGGAAGCCGAATAACATATCGCCCAGCTGTATCGCGCTGATGTGTTCGAACAAATAGTTGCTCCACCCGCTCCTCCTCTAATGACCGGCACACTTTCTTCCTGAGTTCTTCCTGCTCCCAAAACATTCGCACTTGCCGTTCTAGCTCTTCTCGTTCAATCGCTCCAATGAAATTGTAACACGCTTCGCTCTGCTCTTTTAGTCGAGTTCGCCCAAATGCCAAGTAGCCCAAAAGTGTTCTCTGAAGTACAGCTCCTTCATCTTGTCTAACTATCCCGCTTGTGATAATTCTCGCCCATACCTCCGAGCCCAACAGAATATCGACGGGTCCAGGCTCCGAGAAATATGGATCTGCCAAGGGCAAGTCAAGAGCATCGGTTCCCTTGAAATGCATTACCACCTTAGAAGGCAACAGAGGAGTCCATTCTTCAGGCATTAATAGAAAGTCCAGCTCGTTTTCCGGTTTGGAACTGAACCATGGCTGCACAATAGCCTTGGTTTTGCCCTTGATGGTAATTAGATCACCACTGACGCCAGCCACCAAAGAGTCGCACCGCTCAGCAATGATGGCGAATCGCTTCGCACAGCATGCCCTCATTAGATTTACTTGCGCTCCTGAATCGCACAACGCTCGCACAGGCCCGAATGTCCGCCCGCTGATGTTAACGTACACAGATGCAGTCGCAAGTATCACTGTCGTTTTCACTTCCACATATTCACCGTTTTTCTTGACACTTCTTGTAGCTAGTCGCACTTTGGACGCTTCTCGCTCGCTCTTCATTGCAGTAACCGCACTGTTACCATCCAATGCACAGGTGTTGCGTGGCGTATCATCACACGAACTAACGCCGAATCCCCTCACCATTCTCTCCTCTAGTCAGCTGCTCTCAAATGAATTGGGGTCCTGTTTCATGCGCTTTATGCCACGTGAACCGCTTTCATCGCACGTGATGTTGACTCTTCGTGTATTTACCGCTGAAATCGGGCAGAGCACACTGTTGTGCATTCTCCGCCCCGAGCATCTGCCACATGGTCCCGCACTGCATCGCTCAGCTCGATGGCCCGCCCTTAGACAGTTTAGGCACAAATTCCACTGCTGCAAAAGATTATGTCTACCCTGATTTTCCAGCGCCAAAAAACGCGCGCATCGATGCAACGGATGATCTCCTCGACATAATCTGCAGGGATGATGTCGCATTGCTTGTGGCCTACTACCAACCTTCGCCATTTCTGCGTTACTGTTAACTTGGTCCTTCACATGGGCCAATGCTCTCGCTCTTCGCTCTAAGAACGCGCACAGGTCCTTCAGTGTCGCATCCGCATTCGCTCTTTGGATCTCCCAGTCTCCAGCTATTTGTCGGTCAAGTCGCTCTGTTACCATGTAGACCAATATTGGGTCCCAGTGCTCGACAGCCACATTGAGTGTCTTCAACTGCCTCACCGATTCATGCGTCTGGTCGATCAGCCGTCTGAGTCCATCATTTGATGCCTGCTCTAACTTTGGCATTTGAAATAGCGCTTTGATGTGTGCGCGACGGATAAGATGCTGATCATCGTACACCTCACATAATCGTTGCCACGCCTCAATATAATTGTCTGCTGTTATTTGCCAGTTTCCCAATACTCGCTGGGCTTCTCCTGTAACTGCCGCCTTGAGGTGCTGCAATTTGAATACTGGCTTAACACCAGGGTTGCTGTGCACTGCGGCCACAAATCGGTCACGAAAACTTTGCCAATCTGCAAAATTCCCACTAAAGCAACCCCAAGTGTTTGGCACATGCACCACGCACTCTTGCGTCCGCGTTCCTTCCTCGTTGCTCACAGTAGACTGCTTCACACGGCTCATCTCCTTCTCTGAACGCTCATCCAGCTTTGCTATGGCACGAATATACGTATCCTCTGCCATATCGTAAACGCTTTCGTTGTCCTTGGCCTGGTTTTCGTCGACACAATCCACTAATTCCAAGTGGATGCGCTTAAGCTCGCTAAACGACGCCTCCAGCATGTTTCGACGCACAGACAGCTCCTGCACCGTGGCATCGCAAAATGCTTCGCTTGTTACAAACCCGTATGATCGTTGGACAAGCTTCCACAGCTCATCTCGTCTTTTCGTCAATTCCATCGCAGCCTTTACTTAGTTGCCAAAACTGAAATGAAAATGAATGTTGAATTCTCAGTCGTCCAAACCACTCGACCTTCACGCTCAGAATGGCTAGTTGTATCGATCCCTCGATGCGTTAACGTTTTCGATGGTATGGCATATTTAACGCATATGACGGAAATCCCACATCGCTCTATGGTGGAATTTCCACGTCGCTCTATTATTTAAAAATGCAAATGTGGCTCTACCCGCACATATTGCTCTACTCGCTCATATTGTAATCTACTTACGCACAACAGCACACACATAATCACTCATACTGCTCTAATCGCACCTACCTATAATATATGCATGCCCAGCACGCTCTAATTTCCATGCACAGGTAGCATGTATAGTTCTATTTTAATATACTACCAATGTACTACTATACAATTACTACGACTACATGCACTATTACGCACTACGATATCCCGAATCGACGAGCAAAATCTACCTGATGCCGCATCGAAGATAAGCGGCAATTACTGAAGCCGACCAGCACCGACACACACGCAGCACCAACCCCTAAACAGCTAATTGCCAACAGTACACTTCACCGACAAACAGCCCTGCACGTAGAGCCTTGAAAACAATGCACGCACATTATGCCGGGACCATGAGTTCAGCTCATTAGCAAAGGGAAAATTCTATAATCCGCCCGAGCACATATTTATGACCGGGAAATCCGGCTCGACGGACCAAATGTTGCAAAGGATGGCAACGGGAATGAAAAAGAAAACACATTCACTTGATCAACACATTTATTTTTATTTTCTATTCTTCAAACGCAGTTTAATTCGCACACGCTCGTTTTGCTCTGTTAAAATAAGGGAATCACGCTCACTCCGTTCACTGCGATCGATGCTGGTCGACTCACTCTTTTCGTTGTTTCCTCGTATTCTCGAAGGCTATCGTGCTGCCGTGTGGTCCTGATTCCAACATGTGTTCCCACCGAGCTGTTAATAGTGTTGCAGTTCGGTACAGTAGGGTATGTGTACTTTTCGCGTACAGTACGCTTAAGGTACGGTATTTTTTCTTTCACTGGTTTCCAGCAACGTAGTGAATTTATGGTCACCACCTGTGTAGCCCTCCATCATCTACCAATCACTTACAAGTGCCGCCAGTCTTTCCGGTGCCATGGTGACGTCAGGAATGGACTTGCCACCGATGGGCCTTCGATATTTTGGCGTAGAGGCCGTGTTTAGCACGAACAGGTTCAACCTCAACGCCATCTCTACTATATGCCGTCCTCGAGTGTTTTCGGTGGGCATGTCCCACTTTAAAGCACCAGCCCTACTCCAAAGCACCAGCCCCACTCCAAAGCGCCAGCCCCGACTGTGACATATCCGTCGATTTATTATTTTCTATTTACATTTCAAGACGCAATAATTCGAAGAAAAGTAACAGCTCACGCAAATTATTTCTTCGAATTTGACTCATACGTAAGGCTCACCACAGTCGCCGAAAGCGTCAGCAGTTCAGATCGCCACGTCCCCTGTGGCATCCGGAAACCCAGTAGGCGAGTTCTTCCTCGTATCGCTCACTGATCAGGACGGTCTGATTCTTTTTTCGCAGACCAGCTACGTGAGGAGGTCCTGATCTGCGCTGCAATGCTGCAGGTTTCCTTGAATTGCCCTCATTTTATTCCCAGTTGCCTCTTGGTCTCAATTGCGTATTTGAACACCTTGCAAGAACTCAAACTCATGATATGCTTCGCGCCATCCACGCCATCCATGTAGCCCAGATACCGGTTGCAACGTGACATCTCTACACACCTCACTCGGCCGTATAGCATGCCCACTTCAACTCTATCGGCTGTGAGGATTTTCAGGTTTTGAGTTTGGAAGAAACAAAGTGGTCTTCACTTCGTTATTTTTTTTCCTCCCGCCAAGTCATGTTTAATAGTTGCCGCCACCTCCTCATTAGATGAGAGGCAGTCGAGGTCCATAACATAGATTTTGACTCTAGGGATAGTTCGGTTCAAGGGCCCCTTGGCCGTCCACAGCGGTTCGGATCTAGTCTTGGAGACATCGTCACATCGCGTGATATCTATTAAAACCTTCTTCCTTCCCCCGTCTTCTGTATTCTACGCGCTTGACTTCCGATTTCGTCCAGATGAGCTCCCCTACGGATCGCGCTTAAGACAACAGCGTTCGTTTTCTCCGGAGCTGGTTTATCATGCTCCCACTTTTTGCCGCTGGTATAGCTCTCCCCTGCGTCTCCTCTGTTTTTTGTATGTTTACGGATTCTTTTTAGAATAGGTTTTCCAACCCTTTTTCCCAATGACGATCATCTACAAACCAGGTTCAGGAGCCACAGTCTCTTTCCTAGCTCTAAACTCCGGTATCTCCTCCGGACTGGATTTGGTTGTCCTTTTATTTTTCCGGGTTTGAGTGACCCGGAACGACTGCAGGTGTTATCACTTCATTCGATTGGTCCACCGTATGTGCTCGTTGGTACGCTTTCTCTACCTTTTGTCAGTTAGCTCGTAGAAGGCTTCCTCCAACTGTAACATGCCATCCTTCATCTGCTTCGAAATATTTTCCTGCAATGAAGCGGCCTACAGCATTTGCGCTTAATATTATCCCTTTTCGGAGAGTTTCGCACAGGCGAGCTCAGGCGTGGGGTTTCGAGTTCGCCGAAATACTCTCAGAATCTTCCTGTAGTCGACCTTTCGGCGTCTCAAGAGGCTGCTTGGAGCAGCTATGAGCCACTTTACCCATACTATCACGCATGTTACTTCAGGTGCGGAAGTTTGAGCGTTTGTCATCGGAGAAGGAGAGGTCCTGAAGACGCTTGGTTTCCTCGAAAATTTTTCGATGGAGGTACTTCCCTCCTTCTGTTCTGCCAGCCTCGTTTGCCTTTCCGTATGTCCGTCTTTCGGCTTATCCGTCGATAGTGACGCGAAGTAGTTTGTGATTGAACCTATTTCTAATTAGCTAGGTCCCTCAGAGTCATTATCTCATTTATTGCCATATCAAATGGCTATCAGCTATCGTAAACTATTTGACATTTATCATTTATCTTTCTTATTTTCGAGTGTCATTAGCCAATTGTTTCCAAAGTCACCAAAATTTCATTATATTGAGACATTACCAGTTACGCAGAATTTTGTTTTCGCTCGGTATTTTCTGCGGATTATTCAGTTAATAATTAAGTTTTAGAATCACACCAGATATAATAAAGCAATAGTATTAGCGAATAGAGAGGACATCGTTCTATTTGCACTGATTTAATTTTAGTGATTATTAAAAGTGTAAGTGGAAATAAAAGATTACAGTGTTAACTTCTACCACAACTAGAACAGGAGTGTACTCTAAAAGTTGTCAGCTTATCTGTAACTAACGTTGTACTTGAAGGGGGCTAATTTGTTTTTAGTTATCACAACAACTTAAAAGTTTTCATATAATGTTTAATGGTTTATTTGTTTTAATATCAGATCTCTCGTTTTTACTATTTCCAGGCGATCAAACATCATGTGTTGTTTGTATGTGCGACTTTGAAGCCAGACAAACACTACGAGTGCTACCATGCTCACATGAATTCCATTCTAAATGTGTCGATAAATGGCTCAGGGTAAGTTTGATTGTTATTTGATCATTTAGCGATAAATATTTTGTCTCTTATTAATTTCAGTCGAATCGTACTTGTCCGATATGTCGCGGCAACGCGTCTGATTACTTTGAAGGTGGTGATCAATAAGCGAGCATTACTAGAATTAACGTGACCGTGTATGCTTATATTCTAATAGTTATCAATACAAATATGTAGCTGTTATCCGAATGCAAAGGGAGAAACCATAGACCCCGAAACTAACTAACTATTCGTGCTACTGTCATTACTACTCGTGAATTCGTAAAAGCAATCTCAATTTTTGTCTTCGATGTGTGTCTCCGTATGTTTGACATTCATAAAACTATTTTATTTTAATGTTGAATATGTACTATGTGTATGGATGCAGTAACAAGTTTAGTGGGCTGTGTTCACAAATATTGCAAAAACAACTCTAACCAAATTCCTTTTCAAAATAACTCATCGATAACGCTCACATAATAAATTACTTCATACACCGCTATCTAATATGAGTATACGAGATCCTGATAGAATGAACGTAGCGAACTTAACTTCAAAGTAACAAGACACAGATATGCATATATATATAAAAGAAAAAACAAAATATGAAAGAAATATAAGAAACAAAACACTTTTATCTAAAGACTTCTATTATTACCATATTACTTATACTGCAATGTCTAATTGCAAACAGAAAATAATCAAAAAATCAAAAAATATGACATTTAATATTAATTTTTTAAAACAACATGTAACAATGTTTCAAGGTATTTTATAAGGTAAACAAAGGAGATCTCCTATCACTAACGCGTAGTATGTAATACAGGATTAACCTTTTTATTTTTAAATGTTTAGTGAAACGCTGAAAAAGGGAGCTTTTTGATTTATTGAATATGGTTCTGATCAAATGTGGTGTAATTGTTGGTCTTTTCTTATTCTCGATGTAGCTACAGATTTCTAGAATTCTTTTCCATACACAACGAAAAGTAGTAGTTCTTACTTGCTTCGAGCTTGAAAATGTAATGCAACAATGGGAAATCCATTTGTGCGATTGTAGACGGCAAGTGTTTCGTTAACGCGACTTACACATTTTAGACGTTGTTAAGGGCTTGCTCATATTTAACAAGAATTTACAATTTTTTTTTGTACTACATGTATTGAAGTTGATATTTTGAATTTCATTTATCAAAAGGAACCTGTAACCAGATTCAGCTAATTGAGACATTAATTTTTTTTTTCTAAAAATTTGTTCATCGAAATTGAAAATTTAAATTGTTGACATCCTGGGCATCTAGTTTCTGAAAATGAAGTGTCCTCGAGAAGAAGATAATTTGTTACAATGAAAAAGGTCAAAAACATGATTTAATTCATTTATGTGTTATTTTCTGTTAAGCTTACCATTAAGTTTTTATCGGGTCAATATTCGATTTATCAATTAATCAATAATATTAATAGCTTAGTACTAATTTTTCCAATTTTAAATTGTACATTGATACACTTATCCTGCGTTTTAATATTTTGACACAATCGAAAAATGAATTCGTTAGTTTCTTGTTATTCCTTGAAATTTCACTATTAGCTAATTTACGGTTACTGATATCAAAGTCGAATATACTGTTTAAATTCAATGCAAATATTCGATATGCTTCCTATTTTTATGTTAGGTGAATAGTTTTTAATTTTCGATATAATTTTAATGCATTTACACATAGACAGGCCATTTTACACACGTATAAGAATTGATTAGCTTTAATTTTTAGTGACGAAATCATTCGTGTTTGTTAAAAGCAAATGCATTTTATTTACTGTTCATTCTATTTCTTCAATATGAATTTTCTCTTGCATTACAACATGTGCCACTATTGTTTTCGTATAATTTAACTTGTTTTCAAACCTTCACGGAGAAATTATTTGCTTTGTATTCAATTAAAATGTTTTCAGGTCGACTAGCAAAATACTTGTTTTTCTCTTTGAATATTTCTTAGTGTTGTAATTAATTAAACAGAAACCTCATTCAAAGTTTTGTGTTTGGTTAAATTGTTTGGATTTAGTGTAATTATTTTTCGTACTAATCTAGGTATAACTCATGCCAAGGAAATTGTGAAATATAAGCTTCTTGTGAAAATAACATTTCCCTGAATTGATACTGATTAAAAACATAAATCACAATGACAAATTTGCAATACGTCTTCTATTTCATTTTGATTAAATTTTTGCTAATGATGATGATGCCATACTTTTGACTATGTGATGCAAAATAGTCCAAGTAGGATATTGTGCATGCAACATGTTTTTCAGGTTGTTCTCTTCAATTGTTTAAAAAAAAACAAATCAAAACAAACATGAATATGGTGTGCAGTTTTTTTTTGTTGAATTTCAGCATAGATAACTGCCTGTGTTTTTAACAATTTTTATCTAATGTTGGTGTGCGTGTGTTGTTTCCTGCTGACGTAAATTTTTATCGAGGACAGTTAAGCAATCATGATGTTGAAACGAATTAAAAACAAATAAAATAGTTTGAAATATATTCTAGTATTTTCGTACAATATTTAGCACTTGGATTTAAATTGAGATTTGATTATTACTCTTAAATGCGATAAAATGTAATTACTCCCTCAATACTGAACGGAACCATAATTTTTATACTGCATACTTGATAATAATTTAATGTATACATACATATATCGATGTCATTTATTACACGCATTTTCCACAATTCTTGATATCAACCCTACTCAATTAAACATTCCAATATCCAAAAATACTAACGTTTGTTTAAATTGTGATTAATAATATTAGCTATATCGTGCAATTAGTTTTGATAGTCCTTAACGCATATTAATAGTATGTTTTGAGTGAAAGTTGGTTTTAGATGTAGAACGGCGGCTTTAAAAAATGTTCGGAGATTGTGTAGTAAGATTTGATTGTATGTATCCTGCATTATAATTAACAATAAAATGCTATTTAGGTCGTATATTATCAAGCGGTGGCTGTTTATTATAAGCAGGCATACAAGTGACAAGCATCATCTGCAAAAGTGCAGTGATTCAACTCGAAAACTTTAACTTCCATGAAGATTACTGTGTCCAAAATATAGGGGTCATCTATTTGAAACGGTAAACTTTTTATTTCCCTTTGATAGTGATTACATGATCTATGATCTTGCTGATTATACAAATAGTCTTTAATAAGCCCCTGATTGCAATGTAGTAATCAAGGTATACTTGAACGTAATCGCTTTTAGGGTTGATATACGCTTTTAGGGTCGATATACTCGCTTGGAAAATAAAATATTCCAAATGTTTAATACACTGAACGTGTTACTTGTGAGTTGTATCAAACAATTTTGCATATTCCAAGTTCAGTACAATGGATTATATTAGGCCGTAAATACTTGGATTTTCTTCAAATATGAACAAACATTGAAAATTCTAACACGAATTTGTTTCCGGTGTTTCCCATAAAGAAAAAAATACGGTAGCACTCGGTTTTAACGAACCACATGCGTCCAATAAAATTGTTCGGTTTAAACAAGCGTTTGCTATACAAAGTCAAAGAAAATTTAACTATTAATTTACCCTTTTATAGACATTTCAAAATGTTATTCTATACATTTTCCGTCGTTTTGGCAACTTCCTACAAATAGTATTATGGAGTGAGTAGACTTTCCAAAGCGTTTATACTGGACAATTTTTTTAGCTGAATATATTTGGAGCCTATCTTTAAAACCCGAAAAGCTTCTTTCATCTGCACCTATCGGCTCTTCACTTCCCCGGCGTTAATTTTCTTCAATAAATCTTAAAATTATCGCATCAGCTAGATATACTGCGATCTCAAGGTCCTTAATGGCAATCCCTTAAATAATAATCAAATAAATTTTATCTTGTGAGATAAATTGTTTAAATCTTTGCTTTTTTTGATATTGCAATGCCGCCATGCATACCCTGCAAGTGGAACATCATTATCGCTAGAGGAACCTGTTAAGCCAGTATTTTGATAGCGGTTAAACATTGTTTAGGCATAAACTTTTCTCCAGGTTACATCCAGCATCAAAATAGCCTCAAGTAAAGATATTTTTAGTTCTTCGTTGTTATCAGACGCATCAATAAACTTACGACGTAGTTGCTATCAATAGCTGAACTTCAAAAATCTTATAACGCCTGAAACTTGAGAAAGCAAATGTGGATACCATAGAGTAGGGTTGAAGAATGAGAAATGTTACATTGATCCAACGGCTGGAGCACAGTTCTTGTGTTATGTGGAAGAAAAACAATTTGAATCGATTGACAATGCTTGGATGGGTAATACAAATAAATAGATTATATATATATATATATATATATATATATATATATATATATATATATATATATATATATATATATATATATATATATATATATATATATATATATATATATATATATATATATATATGTATATATGGGTATATATATATATATATATATGTATATATGGGTATATATATATATATATATATGTATATATGGGTATATATATATGTATATATGGGTATATATATATGTATATATGGGTATATATATATATGTATATATGGGTATATATATATATGTATATATGGGTATATATATATATATGTATATATGGGTATATATATATATATATATATATATATATATATATATATATATATATGGGTATATATATATATGTATATATGGGTATATATATATATGTATATATGGGTATATATATATATGTATATATGGGTATATATATATGTATATATGGGTATATATATATGTATATATGGGTATATATATATATATATATATATATATATATATATATATATATATATATATATATATATATATATATATATATATATATATATATATATATATATATATATATGTATATATATATATATGTATATATATATATATATGGGTATATATATATATATATATATATATATATATATATATATATATATATATATATATATATATATATATATATATATATATATATATATATATATATATATATATATATATATATATATATATATATATATATATATATGTATATATGTATCACGTAAAATGTTCCTTCCTTTCTTTACTAACTGGTTACTTCATGCTTGAAAATATATTTGGCCATTTGAGCTTTAACCACTCCTGTGCTGTTTCATTTGAAACACCTGCCGCTTTTACATTTTCCACAGTGAATATAGTACCACGTTTTGAATCGATCGATCTAACCTCTGATACAGCTAAAATTGAATGTTCCGCTGCTATTGCAGCCAATCCAGAAGCCTTCTCCTGAAGAAGGTGTCCTGGAAGAGGTACGTTTCGAGATCGCTTTAAAGCGAAACATTTAATTAAGTGTTGATCGAAATCTTTCCTAGTGTGATTACGCTCTTTCTTGTTGGATACGTTCTTCATTAGAGCATTCAAATATTTTTTTACTTGAAGATCATATTGTAGGAGCAGTTTAATTGATCAATCTGTATTTGCAGCAAACGAGACTTCTTGCGCAACCTGCTGCAATTTCTCGAATTGTTTCTAACTTTATTGCAAGCGTTAAACATTGCTATCTTTATTTCAAGCGTTAAACACAAAAACAACTGTACGCAGTATAAAACATTAACATCAATTTCCACACACATTTCTTGTGCTAGCCAAGAGAAATTTTGTGTCATAAGCAAATCAATTTTTAGTTTATCTTTCGTTATATCTGAAAAATGTTCCTTATATCAAATATAAAATAAATACCCAGACGGGACTTTCAAAATTGTTCGCTATACATTAGAGGTCGCAACAGACCATAGCCGTTGTAAACAAGTTCGATTCAAATGCTTGTACAGAATCGAAATAAGTCAAATATTGTGGCTATTGTTGCTTTTTCGACGACCGTCATGTGGTCGATCATAGATATCAATCTTCAGATGTGAAGTATCCATTGTCCGCGTCAAGAGAATTTCGTAATTGTAACTTTTAACTTGATTGTTACCACTTCGGTCTGCCACTCAAATAAACGCTTTAATAATTTAATTTCATGCATTTTATAATACTGAATTTATCGAGAATAACGGACAGAAACCTTTTTTAGCGCAGACGATGTAATGAGTTATTTGATTCCACTATTGCGACTTATTGATGATGCTATATGTATAATTTTTTTTTCCAAACTTGGTCTTTCCTGACTCGAAATTTCAAACTAAAAAAGTCCGTATTTATTGACACGCTCAATCTGTTTTAATGTAAATTTAATGGATGATTTCTATAGATTATGACAGTAAATAGTCCCGAGTTTTGTCACATTATTCACATGATTTACTGATGAACTTATAATAACTGAAATATCTATTTTGCCTCGTAAGTATACCAGCAGCTTCTATACATGTGTTTACCGCCATAGAAAATGAGTCGGTTCTTAGAATTATTTTAAGTTTAGTTTCACATAGAAAAAAATGTCTAAATATTCTTCGTCAGGACTAACTAATATCAAATTTTTGTTATATATTCCTTTTGTACTTCAGTGACAGATTCAGCTAGATATGAGCATTTATTAGAAATGTATTTTTTCTGATTTCAAATTACTTTCTGAATCAGGGTTTGCACTTGATTTAATGAGGTCATGAAATTAGATATTAAAAAATATTGGATACGGGTATCGGATTTCGATCTCTGTTAGCTCATCTGCTACCAGCTTGGACAGTGTTTCTTATTGCCAGATATTTGTATCCTAATATCTCTGCAAAGGAAATATTTCACGTAGGATACTGTTTGAGCGTCTTTTAGTTAAACTAAATTGCTTAATTCTATAGTTTCACCCTAAAAATAATTTTTTTTTTTGTTAATGACAACTATTATAATCTATTTCAATACTCTCCATCACTCAATATGATTGCATGGTCCATGTGTAACATATTCTTTTCATATCAGTAATAGTCGTCGCACTTTCCAGACAATCATGTATCGGTATAAAGAGAAAGTTATATGGAGTGACCACCATCAGCAAAAAAGTTTTCTAAACCATCGGAACTAGTACTTTTATTATCATCTATCCTCTTTATGTTTGCATTCTACACTTTAGAGCTTTTTCTTCATTACTCGCCACTGGATGTATAGACTCTAGGACTCTATGCTTTCTATGCATAGAGTCATAGGGTCGATCGATAGTGGCTTAATTATGTTTCATTCTATGTTTGAAATCCATCGCAAAGTCCGGTCAGCTTTGAATTTCAAGCTTGTGGTTATCTACCAAGTATGAAATTGCTTTTACCGTTCAAAAATGTATGCTATCCAGGCCAGTACAAACGTTTCCATAGAAAAAGAGCTTGTAGTCCAGGAAAGAATATAGTTTTCTATTATAAAATAGGATTTCGTGGATTCACTAAAAGACACGTCTTACGTTTTTTAAGTTGCTAATATATTTCCCCAATCTTACAGATGAAAAACAGATTATTTGCATTATATGACTTGCCCTATTGATTTGACCTATAATAACTTTTCTCAGAAAAAGAAACAGTTTTTGTTTTGAGGTTGAGCCTTGCATTTAAGTTCTAATAATTGCTGTTCAGTGATTTGAGTTAAGTAATATTATAATAAAATAGTTGGGGCAAATAAATTGTTAACAATATAAATACATTGCTAAAATGACATAGTCAGTCATCAAAATCGGACACGCTCTTCAGCATCGGTTACATAAATTGACGCTCTCTCAATGCACGGTTCACATCCAACACGCCTAACAATTATATTGTGTACTTTTGTTTACTTTTATTGTGCGAATTCAGTTTCTTTATTAAAATGGGATATAATAAACTCCATCAGTTTGCATGTTCCATTTCCGCTAGATTTAAAAGCGCTGGCACTATTTCGGGAAAGATAAGAAATAATCATGAAAAATCAAAAAATGTGTGTTTTTAAATATCGATATCTCTTAGAAAATTTATGTTTTTCTACTCTCGTACCAAGCTGCTAATCTGGCACGCTTTATATCTCTTATAACCATATTCTGTGTTCGGTAGTAGCTATTAAAATTATCTAATCAAATTGTGTGTGTTTTGAGGGGTTTGTTGCAATTTCACTCAAGTTTTCCTCTTAATAAAATTTGTTTTTAAGTCTTCCAAGTAAATTTTGATGCTCGTTCATTTAAAATAATATGAATATCAAGTATGCCGAATGCATTTTTTATTAATTTGTTTTAATGCTCGAATAAATTCGCAAGATCGTAAACATATGTTGTGGTTTTTCAAAAATCGAAGATTTTGTATAATGCTTTCATCGTAAAATGTTTATAACAATTCGCAATTCTTTCATGTTATTTGAAACTATGTAGTTTGTTGTAAAATAGAAATAGATAAAGTTGGAACAATGTCTAAAAATCAAAGCTAGTGGTATGTGATGCTCATGTGCTTAAAATTCCAGGATTTTTTACAATGTCAACTGATTCAGTTGTTTTATAGATATCTAGCAGAAACCGATATGATTTAAACAAAAAAATACTGTCGACGATAGTTTTGCGTTTTGCTCCATAACTTCTCCGTTTATTTTTTGAATTTATTCATCACAATATCCACTAAATCTACTAAATGTTCAACATTTGGCTGAATCAAATCAATAATGAAAATAAACTAGTGCAAAAACATATAACAACACAGACTTTTTTCTACCGACACTTATCGCCTCGGTTCTTTCGAAATGTGCTAAGTAAAACAATATTTGTAATGTATATGTAATATATTGTTTGTACAACTGTTAGAGCCTTACATGTTCTCAACTAAAAAGCAATATATGTAGTAAATAATGTAATAGAATGTAAATTAATGCGTGTGAAAATACAATAGAGCTAAGGAAGAAAAAACAGACAAAGTATGGTCCATAAGAAACTAAAAAAACTCTAGCGCACCTGAACCGCTAGAAACACTAATGTTCGAAGAACAGTAGAAGAATCGTGCAGGTTTTGAGTGCATATTCCACCACATGTGCTGCTTATTACGGCCAAACTGTTTCAAATGCCACGTTTTACTTTCGTCTTAAGAATGCATTATAACTCATATGGTGCAAGGTTTCAGATATTACCACTGGCATGAATTTCAACGTTTATGAGAGCAAAACACGGGTTAATTATATTCGTTATCAGTTGCTTATTTCACATAATTTTGAAAGCAGCATCTCATATAACATCAATGAAGAAAATGCTCAGTGCCTGCAGCACTGTAACTGAAGTTGGTGTTTGGGGCTGCGATCCGAAAAATTTGCAGAACTTTGCGAATTGGAACATCGGTTATTTATTTTCATTGTAAATGTTTCCGGTATGTATACTAACTGTAAGCATTTATTGATACAAAAGTAGCACAACCGACTCGTGCTGGCAACCTTTCGCCAGTATCAAATCCAAGAATATATCAAATCTGCTTCACGTTGTTTAATTACATTCGAAGTTATAGGAGTATAAAGAAATTTAGGGTTACCTGCAGCGAGTTTTTTCAAATGATCGAAAGCTTAATATTTGCTGTTTATTGTCACTACAATATCATTACCATTTGAAAATTCTACGATAAAACCGCTTAATAAAGATATTGCAATTAAACACAAAACCAACAATAGCTGGCAACCCTATCGTGTCTTTTCAACCAAATTTGGCCTGAATAATGTTTATGACAGGTTTCATTAATTGTATGAAATTCGTATTGATTTCATGACTGCACTGGAAGTTATAGTACAAAAAGTTTTATTTTCCTGAGCGAATTTTCAAAACCAAAGACACAAAAATTACCATAGCAGGTAGCACCAATCAAATTTTTCAACCAAATTTCCACCAAACAGAGATTAGTGTTAGGTTTAGCTTCTGTGTCAATTTCATGAAAATCTGGTAACTTATTCACATTTCATAGGGCAAAAAGCAGTTTTTTTTCTTTGTAATTTTTCAAGATGGCACCACTGGCACAGAGTTGCCCACAATTCAAAATCGCTTCTATCAAATCTGGTCTTACTTAAGTCCAATGCATTCTGTAAATTTTAGCTGTATCTGATTATTGGTTCGTGAGTTTCCGTGAACAGAAGTTTTTGATGCTAAAAATATAGGTTAACTGGGAGAGGGTTACCGTTCTTGTCCGACATGAAATTTCCAAAGTTTTATTTTGAACGTGTAGATAAAACATAAGATTTATATACAGATTGGTTTTATTGTAAGAAACGGACATTTTTTTGAATATTCGATGGTTTGAATGTTTTTACTTCCAAATTTTTTTTTTCAAAATGAAGACACCAAAATTATCATAGCTGGCAGCTCCAATCGAATTTTTCGACCAAATTTCTACCAAACGTGGCTTAAAGTAAGGTCCAGCAATTGTGTAAGTTTCGTCAAAATCGAACGATTCAATCAGAATTTATAGGGCTAAAAACAGTTATCTTTTTTAGTGGTTTTTCAAGATGGCACCACTGGCACAGAATTGCCCGCATTTCAAAATCACTTCTATCAGACCTGGTCCTATTTAAGGTCAATACATGCTGTGAATTTCAAATAATTCTGCCCATCGGATCGTGAGTTTCCGTGAACAGAAGTTTTTGATGCTAAAAATATAGGTAAATTGGGCAAGGGTTGCCAGGCGTGCCCGTTATACCATATCTTTTTTTTTTTTTTGGTTATGTAAAAAAAGCACAAGATTTACATATGAAAGGCTTATTTTTGAAGAAACTGCATTTTTTCAAGAGAGACGATGATTTGGAGGTTTTCACTTTCAGTGCCTGCCCTAGCTACAGAGTTGCCAGCACGCTCATTAAAAGCCACATAAATCTACAACTAAATAATATCAATATGTCCTGAAAATTTGGTAATGATTGAATAGCTCTGTCAAAAGTTATCGAAATTTAAAAATTTTCAAATTTTCCCGTCCTCTTTTTAGGCACCCAGCGCACACATAGGGTTAAAATATTCCAAAGCATTATCCGATTCATATGTAAAACACGTTAGAAATTTATTTTATTAACTTTATTTTTGCGAAAATCATTTGTGCACGAAATAATAGGTATATTAAAAATATCACTTAAATGCCCGCCGGCGCGAAAAGGTTTACAATACCTGACATTTAAAGAGACCTGGACCTATTCTGCATATACACCAATGTATCCTGAAAGTTTCAGCTCAATCGAATGGCGCGTTCCCGAGATTATCTCACTGAAATTTTTTGTACATATATATATATATATATAAAGAAATATGAATTTTTGGCCGAATCGATTTTAATACTAATGTTCTTCGAACATTAGTAAAAAATATTGTGGATACATGGTGCAATGCCAAATTTGAAAATGTAGATCATTATGTATTTGAGAAGAGATCCAAACGCATATTTGACTCGCCGGATTAGAGATATAAAAATGCCAAGTATGCTCTTTCAGTCGTCTTTATAGCTTGCGTAGTACACTTTTGTATTGAATCTGTCACTCTATAAATTCTATGAAATAAAATAGATGCGTTTTATGTATGGTTTTTATACATCAGCTGATATATGTATTGTAGTTAATAAATAAACACGAGTACCTAATTTTCAATTCCCAGATATAATTGAAAATCTAAATTAAACTCTATTGCCAATGTGAAAAAGGATTGAATTTGAAATTTCAGTGATCACATTTTAGCTTTAAGCCGATGACGTCTGCATGCGCTTACGTACCTACAGTGTGTGTGATTTGCTAGGCTTGGTTCTTGTAAAGCTAAATATTTCCGGTTCAACACAGCTTTATCTTTGTATGGTTGCTATTGTTTTCGAGGAAAATCAAATGCAGTATGTATTCCTCTAAAATGTAACGTATAACTCGGGTTCTTTAAATCCTCCTCTTGCCGTTCGTCCCTTAACTATTGAAATAAATATTTATCAAGGGGTCTGCGGGTTTGAATCCCGTCAGTGCCATGGCTGTAAGTGTGAATGCGTGTGATCAGTGCTGCCATTTATTTTTTTGGAATAATGCTAGATTCAATTTTATTTAATGCTAAATAATGCTAGATCTTGTAAAATTATAATGCTGAATAATGCTTTCTTATTTAATTGAAATAAACATGGGTCAATATGACATCAATATGTATATTTATATGAGGGTTGATCAATAAGTAATGATAATCGGTTATTTCCAGTTCGCATAAAATTCCAAAAAAAATTTTTAATACTACCACATATACTCACTAAGTCAGCATGAAAAAAACATACAAATAAGCCATGATTCCAGGATGGTACATTTTTTTGAATACAAACAGTCGAAGAGAGAACACCAAAATGGGGAAAAACGAAATTAATGCTGTCATTAAGTACCTTTGTTTGAAAAAACGGTCTACCAGAAGCATACACGGCGACGTTGTGGAAACATTAGGGGACTCTGCTGCTACATATTCCACCGTTGCACGCTAGGCCAAGGAGTTTAAGCTGAGAAGAACATCCACTGAAGGTGAACACCGCGAAGCACATCCATCCACATCCCTCACTGAAGACAACGTAAAAAAAGTCGAAGATGTCGTGTTGGCAGATCAAAGAGTGACCCTCTGGCATGTAGCTGAGGTCACAGGGATCTCATATGGTAATGTTTGACAAATCTTTGCCAACAAATTACATATGAAGAAGGTCTCTGCGCGTTGGGTACTTAGAATCTTAACGGACGAGTATAAGAAGAAACGAGTCTACATTTCAAGGATGAATCTCAAAAAGTTCCAGGCAGATCAGGAGAATTTTTTGTCACATTTCGTGACCATGGACGAGGCCTGGATCGACCATTTTGATCTAGAAACCAAATGCAATCGATGACCTGGAAGCGACCCTCTTCATTGGCGCCGAAGAAATTCAAAGTGTCAAGTTCGGCAGGAAAGTTTATGGCCTCAGTTTTTTGGGACGCTGAAGAAATTACTATGGTGGAATGTTTGGAAAAGGAAGCCACTATATCAAGCTCTAACTGAGTTGACCAAATAAGAAGATTGCGAGAGGCAATGAAGGAGAAAAGACACGGCAAAGTGCGAGCCGGAGTTCTGTTTCTTCAAAATAACGCACCGGCTCACAAGGCTGCCGTTGCGATGGATACAATTAAAAAAACAGGATTCGAACGGCTTGAACACCCACACTATTCGCCAGATCTAGCTCTCAGTAGTTTCTACCTCTTTCCTCGACTCAAACATCACCTTCGGAGAAAGAAATTTGAAGATGATAGGGAAGTGATGGCCGCTGTTGAGGCATTTTGGGAGAGTCAAGATAAAGAATTTTTCTTCTAAGGGTATCCTGGGTTTGGAAAAAAGAGGGACTAAATGTATTAACTTGTTAGAAGACTATTGTCAAAAATAAATATATCTTTTAAGTTTAATCACCTTGGTTTATATTCATTATCATTACTTATTGTAACAAAAACAAATTAGAAGTTTAAAATTTACATCTCAAAATGATTCTATATCTATTACAGACATATCAGTTATATCTTAATCTTCTTCTTTTGTGTAAAGCTCATTTCTACCAAAATTTTTCAAAACATCGTTTGGAATCTCACAATCAAAACAGCAACAATTATTTATTTTTAAGTGAAGAAAAAGTATTAGTGTCGGATTTTCCTCCAGCGTTATCCGTGCGATTGCTTGCATTTGAAGCCCTAACAAAACAATTGATTCATATTATTCAGGAAAAAATATTTAACTAGAATGCACATATTTTGGGAAACTTGAACTTGTAGATGCCGGAGCCTCCTGGGAGTCTGAAGTGAATGGGACCCCTTCACTGACTTTTAGCATCATCAAGATTTAATGGAACGTTACCATATTTAAAGCAATATAGATGACTTTATAATCTTTATATTTTAGACTTTATAATCACTATCATTATTTCACAATCAGACAAATGTCATTTCTGGTTGTCACTTCAAAGAAAATGCCATGAGCTCGTTTTTGTATTTTTCATGAAACTCCGCCAACACATGATTCAGGAAGTTTCCTTTCAGGAACGCGACTAAAAGTACATAAACAGAGCTATTATTGAGAAAAATTTGATGGGCGAGATTGGAAATAGATGAGTGCCAGATTATTCCGAAATCTAAATTTAAATTGCTAAAAATAATGCTAGATGCTAACTCCGAATTTCGAATGCCGTTTTGGAAAAAATAATGCTAGATGCTAAAATGGCAGCACTGCGTGTGATTGTCTATGAGGGTGGCAAATGGGCCCAAACTGGTGGCCTAATGCTGGCCGCCTTCCCGGCAGCCCTCTTCACTAACCTAACCTAACCTAGCTATAAAACAGCGACAAATGATATTAAATCGCGTGTGTCGGCTAGACTGGGCTACGTCCCTTCGCTTCTTACGTGTACAAATTTGACAAAGGACAACCTGGATCACCGAACAATCGCCTCTTTTCGAGCCACATTGTCTCCTGGCTCGGGAAGTGCTCTCCAACATAGTTTCTGACCTACCGGTACCGTAGTCAAGTAGTTTATTTCGAGACATCGGATTATATTTCGCTTGAATAATGGCCGTCCTTTAATGCATCGCCGACTTTTCGAAACTAGTTTCATACAACAAAATTAAAGTGTAATACCAGAATGTTCGTGTTTAAGGGCTGAAATAAACACGTTTAACCTCTTTTATTCGGGGTCTGCTAACCAAATTATTCGCACTACTCAATCGTGTTTAACTGAGGATATTTACAATAATAAGATCGTTTCTCTTCACGTTGTTTTTCGTCGTGATCATGATCGTACTTTGCCAATGAAAAAGGACGGTGTTGGTGTTTTTTTGGTCGCGATCCGCAAGTCTCTTCAAGGAGCACTTTGCTATGACTTCCTCCTGTTGCATGTATTATTGTTCATAGCACCCTCATATCATCCTTCTTAAGGCAACATAGCACCTCTAGATTTAAAAAAAATCGATTTTTTTTTTATTGAATATGTTAGAATGAAGGTTTAAAAACATGATTTTAATAATATAAAATTGAAATTCTAAAAAAAACTTTTATGAGTATTTATAGCGAAGCGCCCCAAGGTCGTTTTTGCTATGATTTTCGTTCACTTCGCTATATCACTACATCGACTTAAGCCAAAGTGTAGACAAAGATAAGTGAGTCATCTCCTTTAAAAGAAGCAAAAAATAAGTAACCCTTGGCAAAAAAAAACAAAACAATAGCTGCAAAAGATGCTTCTAAAAAAAGTGCAGAATCTCCAAAAAAAGGTCCGAAAAAAGTTCAACTGACACTCAAATTAATGAAAAATTTAGCCACATATTATGGCCTAACTATACGACGAAATCCTGATTCAGTTGAAATATGCGCAAGGAAATTTGGGCAGCATATTACCACAAAATTTCAACTGATGAGAACCTTCAACACTGTTATTGTCCTGTTGGAGAAACGACTTGCAGTAACTGGCGCAAGGCAGAGGCAGCTGGTGATAGTGCATTAAATATTTTCAAGCATCCTCCACCTTTAGATGATGAGGTACAAGAAATTTTAAAGCCTATTTATGATGACTTATCATCAGAAGATTTATTAAAGCGCTGCTTGGGCAATTTTATGCAGAATAATAACGAAAGCTACAATTCTTGTCTTTGGCCACCAAACATACTTTTTGTGGGAAAAACGTACTAAATATGGCTGCAAATATTTCTGTATGTACATTTAATGAAGGGTTTATGGCTATCTTGAAAATAATGCAAGTAGTGGGAGTTACGATTGCCGAACGTGCGCTGGAACATGCAAAGCATAGAGATGCTGCAAGAATTAACCAGGCGGAAAAACACTCGACTGAGGCATCTAAAGAGGCCAGAACTGCTCGAAGGGAGCGAAAATCTTTGGACGAAGAGCAAGAAGAAGGTATATTGTATGGTCCAGGCATCGCAGATTAATTTTTTGGGGGAAAAAAACCTCGATTTGCGAAAAAAAACGCCGCCATTTTGTTATTTTTCAACCAAATTTGTTTTTTTTTTAGTTCATTCCAAGGCCGCTTTGATGCTGATCAAAATCCCGTTTTTGTTTTTTTTCAGGCTTTCCTGAGGGCAGTTATCATGCACGCCAGGTTTTTTTTTTGTGTATTTTCCAAAAAATTGTAGCAGACGACAGGGGGCCACAAAACATTTTTAACAATTTTGTTTATGTAGTCTAGAACAAATAAAGTATGTGTTAAAATTTTCATTAAGATTTATCTTTTTATTCAATTAAAAATAAGCCTATGAAAAAAACATTTTTTTTCAATTTGAAGGTGCTATGTCCCCTTAATCAATGATGCTTTTTGGTTTTGACATGATGTCTGTTTGCGTACCTGAATCTTTTATATGAAAATAGATACGCAGCAAGTTGTTTTTGTACTCTTGCTTCAAGCCAAATTTTACCCCATGTCAGCATGCTTCCGTTTTGTGTTCATACGCAAAGCATTTGTAATAAAATAAGAAGCTAATGCTAAAATTTTCTGAGTTTTCAAAATTTTTCGGATTGCAGCCCCAGACATAGTTAAAGCACTGAAGCACTGAAAGAATGTCTATCTTGTCAAAAATGCAAGATAACCAGACATGTGAGCAAACCTGTATCGACCTTTCCTACGGTCTCCGAACGTTTTAAGGTCATTCACATCGGCATAGTTGGTCCCCTAACACACTCGCAGGGATACACATACTGTCTCACCATAATCGAATGTTTCACACGTTGGCCTGAAGCAATTCATTTAGCCAGCTTTACTGCCAATGACTGTGCTACTGCTTTACTAAGCACCTGGATTGCTAGATTTGGAGTTCCCCAATACATTGTCACCGACCAGGGCAGACAATTCGAGTCAGCGCTCCATGCTGAGCTTGGTCGACTCTTGGGCTTCGAACACAATCGTACCTCAGACCAACGGTTTCTCAGAAAGATGGCATCGTACACTTAAATCGGCTATCATGGCTCACAACGATGTTTTTTGGACGAGAACATTTCCCCTAATTCTTCTTGGATTACGATCTCTAATCCGAGGAGAATTCACAGCATCACCGGCACAACTCCTATACTGAGAAAACCTACGGCTTCCTAGTGATTTTCTTCAAGAAAACCCTACGAAGATTAGCCAAACAGACTTTGTCACCGAACTAACGGCTACAATGGCAAAACTTCGACCGGTTGATGCTAAACATCACACAACACCGAAGATATTTATCTTCAAGCAACTCGACTCTTGCTCACACGTCTTCGTCAGAGTCGATTCTGTTCGTTTACCACTCATTCCACCGTACGACGGTCCTTTCAAAGTCCTAGCCAGACGTATTAACTATTACACTCTGGAAATCAGAAACAAATCCGTCAATGTTTCCATTAACAGGCTCAAGCCTTGTTACATGTCATCCTCTACGGAACCTGTCGACAATTCTTCCAAAAACCAACAAGCATCGGCAACCTCGACTGCACCATTACTGCCTTCAGCTCCCGAAAAGAGACCAGCGACGAAAGTTACATTCGCTCCGTACGTCTCTCTAGCTGGGCGAACCACAAAGGTGCCACCCTCCTACGCCTCGCGATAACGCGTAAAACGCTGGCAGGGGAGTATTGTGGATACACAAACACCTACACTTATCTCACTTACATTCCACAACTCACCACACTACTTGACACCAAACATACCACACCGAAATTGTAAAAATTGGTAGGCTAAGTTTAAAAATGATTAGAAAAATAAAAAATGAAAAACGTAATATCAATTCTAGTTATAAAACTAGGCTGTTGATTATTAATAATAAAAATATAAGGAAGTTGCTGCTTCTTCTTCTTCAACAAATTAGAGAGCAGTTCTTATAGGGTCTCCTTCAATATACATGAAACTATTTGTTTTAATGTAAATAATGTTACAAAAAAACCTTTGAAAAAACATCTTTCTGAGCCTGTAGAGCGCTATATGGAAAAATTGAAAGCAGTTATTTTTCAACCATTAAATTTATTAAAATTTTGGGAACAAAGCGGTTGAAATGAAAAAGTCCCGAAAAAATATCAACTCCTTGCATAAGAATATATACACAATTCTTCATTTAATATACTTTCTAACTGTTTTGCGATATTTACCATTTACAATTACAATTTTTTTTAATCTTAACGTATATACTGTAAGCATACATATTAAAAATATCAAGTTTCAGATTTCCCACGACAAATAGTTTTATGTACTTTTTTTTTGTATTTCCTGATTCTTGCTTTTTATGAAATATTATTTAATTAGAAAGATGAATAATAATTTTAAGCAGAACATGAATCATAAAAGAGTTTAAGGCTTGACAGGAATTCTGCAGTCCTTAGTTAAAAAGTCTTAAGGTAGTTCTACACGATCAGTTCAGTTGTCCGTTCTGTTTCAGTTTCAGTTGAATTGTCAGTTCAGTTAATTTTCAGCTGTGCTACTACACGATAAGTTACACATCAGTTCAGTTGTCAGTTTTGAAAGTGAACCATCGCGAGGTTTTTGTAGTGATCATGGATGAAGATTGCTTTATTGCTGTTGCGCTATGCTTATCACTAGATAAGCCTAGAAAAAAAAGGGAAAAGTGGAGTAGAGATGGTACCTAAGAAGAAATGTATTATCTCATGTTAACTTGATGAAGGAACTTCACTTTGAACCTTGTGATTGGTCAAACCATTTACGGATGAGAGAGACTGCTTACAAGGAACTATTGCATTTAGTAACACCGTTAATACAAAAGCAGAATACTGTTATGAGACAAGCCATATCACCTCATGTAGGCTTAGTGCAACTTTAAGATTTTTGGCCACTGGCAATTCATAAAAATGTCTTAGATTTAGTACTGCAATATCGAATCAAAGCCTAAGTATCATAATACCTGAAACCTGCAAAGCCATAAATACGGCGCTTAAAGATTACACAAAGGTAAGCGAATGAAAATCTAGTATTTAATTTTTATACTTTATTCATGAAATTAACAGCAAACACATTTTTATGAGAAACTTTAGCATTACATAGAAGCATTAGCTTGATTGTAATAAACTGTGTTAGCTGCTCTAAAGATGTAGGAGTACTTACTGCCACAAATCTTGTTTCCGGCTCTTGATATATAGGATGAAAGTTTGTTGAATGGGTTACAATGTGTGAAGTTTTGTTCAAAGATTTAATTTGACCTTGAAACATTGCATCATTAATAATTTTTTGCACAAATGGTATCATATCAGGTGTCATATTGCTCAGCTCTTGTGCAATTTGCATGCCAAATGATTCGTATTTAGACTTCTTCTTCTTCTTCAGTCGATTAGCAACCAATTGTAAAACTTTTCCAGTCGATATAATTTTTTCACTTCCTGTTGACCTCTTTCTTCTGGCAGTGAAGGGTGTTGGTATTAGGACGTGGGAACTGATGGTCCCTAGAGTTTGGTGAGTTTTCTTCAAATGTATCTTCATTTTCCAGTGTAGTTGACTGTCCTTCCTCCTGCAACGAAAATATTCGAAATAGATTAATAATGGAGTAGTTCCCATCCAATTATTTATTGCGTTTTTTCAGATACTCAGCAACGAAAATTAATGGAGTACAATAGCAGATGGTTTTAAAGACAAATGGCAACTTCCCAATTGCTTGGGGGCTGTTGATGGAAAACATATTCGCATAATACCTCCAGAAGGAAGTGGGTCATTATATTAAAATTACAAAAAGTTTAATAGTATTGTCCTCATGGCAATAGCAAATTCGAACTACGAATTTATTATGTGTGACGTCGGAACCAACGCAGGCATATCAGATGGTGGAGTTGTTAACAACACGAAGTTTTATGAAAAGTTAGTTAATAATGATTTAAGACTACCTCCCGATGATACGACAACCTGCAACGACTCTCAGCTGCCGTATGTATTTGTAGGAGATGAAGCATTCACTTTGAGGCGGAACTTTTTCAAGCCATTTAATAAGAAGCAATTATTTTATGACCGTATGGTTTTCAACTACAGGATGTCAAGGGCAAGACGTGTTGTTGAAAATGCATTTGAAATATTAACAAACAGATTCCAAATTTTTAACTGTGCTATAAATTAAAAAAAAATGCCATAACGTGGACGTTGTTGTCTGGACATGCTGTTATCTACATAATTTTTTAAGAAGAAAGTCCAAGCATTCCACACACCTCCCCAGTTAAATGAATAAGTCACAGATCCCATAATTGAGGTGCAAGAACTTGAACCACTTCAAGTAACCAACAGAAATAATATAAATATCAGCGCGGATGCCAAGGCTTCCAGAAATAAATACGTGGATTATTTTGCAAACGATGGTAAGCTTGATTGGCAGGATGAAATAGTTCAAAGTAGATATATGCCATAATTGATGTTTTCTTTCATTACATTATGTGTAAAAATTTATATGAAATAAAGAAAATAATAAGAATTGACTTACCTCATCTCCCCCATTCTCAGTATCACTGCTATGGTTAGGGTCAATAGTGTTGGTACTCGCTTGATTTGTTTGCTGATCATGGAGAAATGAAAAAAGTTCATAATACCACAATGTTGGTGTGTATATTTCGTCAGCTCCGGCACCACTTTTATCCAAATGCTTCACCTTTTTCCACTCTTTGTTGTAAGCTGAGCGCAAACTATTAATTTTTTTTTAAACCATGCAAACAGTTGCTTCTTCATTATATTCTTTCTACTTTTCTATTTTCTATTATGTTTTGATACTGAGTGTCACATTTTTCCCATGAACATGGAAAGTTACGATAAATTTCAATGAATTCACTAACAAAGTCATGATCTTTTCGTGACATTTTCACAAAACGATGTGCACACAAACTGAGCAAACAGCAAAGGAAACAAATTGAAACGTGAACGAAAAAGTCTGTCTATATGTCAGTTTCTTATCATTTCAACTGATAACTGAACTGGGCTCCATGGGATTTCCATGGAGCCTCAGTTCAGTTTTCAGTTTGACTTCCCTTCAGTTTTTGCAGTCCACAAGTCAGTTTAACTGACAGTTCAACTGAAACTGAAACTGAACGGACAACTGAACTGATCGTGTAGAACTTCCTTTAGCTCCAGTTTTGTAGTGTTCAGGAAATTCGAATTTTCATTTTATCGATTTGGTACAATGTAATAAAAGCGTTGCACTTCCAATAAAATAGCTTCGCCTGTAAGATAACCTAACATAAGTGCAGAGAATATCAAGAAATGTTTGGTATTTCGTATTTCACTTAAGACTTTTTTGATTAGGACAACGTCCGAAGACGAAAACGAAGATGCTAACAAAAAATACATTTTTTGGTATAATTTTCCAAAAAGATGAAACAAATTCACTTGAAACAACATTTTCATTAAAACAAATTATGCATATCCAATGTAATCTGAAAGTTTCCGAGAAATAGTCACTGAATTTTTTGCATGATATATATATATATATATATATATATATATATATATATGTATATATATATATATATATATATATATATATATATATATATATATATATATATATGTATATATATTTATATATATACATCTATATATATGTATATATATATATATAACTATATATAAATATATAAATATATATATATATATATATATATATATATATATATATATATATATATATATATATATATATATATATATATATATATATATATATATATATATATATATATATATATATCAAAAAAATTCAGTGACTATTTCTCGGGTACGCGCCATCCGATTGAGCTGAAACTTTCAGGATACATTGGTGTATATGCAGAATAGGTCCAGATCTCACCAACTGTCAATTATCTTTATCCCTTCGGCGCCAGCGGCCATTAGAGTGATATTTCTCATATACCCATTTTTCTGTCCACAGACAATTTTTGCAAACATTAACGAAAAGATAAAGGATAAAGCTTTGGAGTTTTTTAATCCCATGTGTATGCTAGGCGCCTAAAAAGAGGTCGGGAAAATTTGAAATTTTTTAAATTGCGAAAACTTTTGACGAAGCAATTAAATCATAATGAGACTTTCAGGACATATTGATATTAATAATTTTTCAATTTGTGTTGCTTTTGATGAGCGTGTTGGCAACCTTGTAGCTAGGGCAGGCGCTGAAAGTGCTAAATCATCGACTCTGCTGAAAATTTGTCGCTTTTCGGAAAAAAGCAACTCATATTTGAATCTTATGCTTTGTCTACATAGCCAAAGGAAATCATTTGAAATTTTACAACGGACAAGAACGGTAGCCCTTCCCCAATCCACCTACATTTTTAGCATCAGAAACTTATGTTCACGAGAATTCACGACCCAATAATCAGAAATAGTTGAAATTTACAGAATGTATTGCCCTTAAGTAGGACTAGGTCGGACAGAAGCGATTTTTTAATTTGGGGAGATCTGTGCCAGTGGTGCCATCTTGAAAAACGCTTAGGAAAATAACTGCTTTTGGCCCTATTAATTCTGATTAAGTCACCAGATTTTGACAAAATTCACACAGTAGCTGAATCTTATTTGGAGCCACGTTTGATAGAAATTCGGTTGAAAAATTTACCTGGAGCTGCCAGCTATGGTAATTTTAGTGTCTTAAATTTTGAAAATTCGCTCAGGGAAATAAAGCTCTTTGCCCTATAGCTTTCAGTACAGTCATGGAATCATAACGAAATTTCTATGGCAAATTGAACTTATTGTAGCCAATAATCAACAGAAATCTTGTTGGAAAAGCAATAATAGGGTTGCCAACTATGGCTGGTTTTATTTTTTTCGGCATATCTTCAGTAAGCGATTTTATCATAAAATGTTCAAATCGTAGGAATCTTGTAGTGAAAATAAACAAAAAATATTACGATTTAGAAAATTTGAAGACATTTTTAACAGGTGGTAACCCTAAACATTTTTGTATTTCTATAACTTCCAATGCAGTCATCGGATCAATACGACATTTGCAGAGTAGGTTGACTTCAACGTCAGGTAAATGTGACATATTTTTGGCTTCGGTGCTAGCCTAGGGTTGCCAGAACGAGGCGCTTTTGTTATTTCCGTACCAATAAATGCTTACAAAAGCATTTAAAAATATATAAAGAAAATAAGTAAACAGTGATAGCGTTTGCAGCAGTTTAAATACAGGGCCGGATTTGACCTTCCTGCTGCCCCTGGGCAGTTGTGAACTTGGCGCTTCTCCCCCATCTCCACCCCGCCCGACTGATTCCAGCTCCAAATTTTTCGTTAAAATCCAAAAAATACGAATTCAACATTTTTTCATAATTGTTTTTATTTTTTTACTAGATAAATACTTACACTTGTTAGATAAATACTTGCCTTACTTTTTTTATCAGCAAAATCTGGGTTGACATGTGAGTGATTTTGCGAGAGCAAGACGTGTGCTACATTATAATGCACCGTAGACATCTCGCTAATCTCGCTTGAAACCTACTGCGAACAAGTGGGAATATACTCACAACAATGCTCGTGTTCGATTATTACAATTTAGTACTTCCAAGTACGTCTGCCTACTTCCAACTACTCGCGCTCTTGTTCCCGAGTAATTCATGAGTAGTTACGCCTTTTTTGCCAGGAGGTGGCTATCTACTTGTCAATATTTGTCTTTGGGTTTTTCAAGGCTATGTTGAATGTTTTGCTAGTTAGGATATTAGAAATAGCTTTCATGCACTCAGAAAAATATGTTTTCGGGAATCAAATGAAATATTTACTTGTTTAAGATACATGAAATCTTCCACAAATCAAATAGACTTTTATTTGATGTCAGTAATTTGTATAAATATTATGTAAAAGTTCAATGGAATACAATTTTTACTTAAACTTATTTCAAGCCAGTAATTTTCGGCAAAAGTTAGTAAACTATAGGTCTGTTTCCGTACTTTCAGCAAACTGCAGCAGTAACAGAATTTGGCAGCTGGCTTCTTTTTGCTGCAAAATTTGGCTTGCAGCAAAAGTACGGAAACGACTTGCTGCGAATCTATTTTAATATATTATAATAGATTCAAGTACGGAAACAGACCTTATGTTTACGAATTTGATAAATTACGCCTACAACGCGAACATGTTTTTACATGTTTCAACATCAACCACGCTTCAATATTCGACGAAAAAATGGATAGTTTATATGACGGCGTTACTTCGGTGATCGTAAGAGATTCGAATGATGCCAGATTTATGGCAACATTTCCTTGGAATCATACCAAATTTTACTCAGAGCAAGTTCAATTCAGATCTTTGAAATGAATAAATTCCTTTCTTTCGACTGAATAAATACATCTTTGGCGCAGAATCGTTACCAATTTTCTTTGAAAATGTGTTCATTTTTCCTCTAAAAGTGGAAATAGTTTTCTGTATGTTATGTGTAAAAAATTAAAAGACGTAATTCCCTATTAATTGCTTTTCTATTTTCTACCGATTGTGGTAGTTTAGATTCATAATTTTTTCCCTTTATTTTCAACTGTTTCACATTTGAAAACTGCATACAGTTTGACAGGTTAGAATCTGCTCGTATGAACGAAGATGGCGTTCCATTTGTAATCTACTGCCATGTACTTGGCAGTATTAGGTATGTTCCCGTACTTTCAGTCGCGCTCATGAGCTGAAACTTCCTGAATCTTGTGGTGGGGAAAATTCATGAAAAATACAGGAACGCTCATGGCATTTCTTAAAAAAAGTGATAGCCAAAAGTGTCAGTTTGCTGTTTTTGAAAGAGCAATAGTGATTGTAAAGTCATCCTTACCGATGATAAAAGGTCTGTTCGTGTACTATCAGTCACTGAATTTTCCTGAATCATGTGGTGGGGGAAATTCATGAAGAGTATGAAAACGCTCTCATTGCATTTCCTGAAAATTGTGTCAGTTGTCGGTTTTTGAGAGAACAATAGTGATTATAAAGTTGTCCTAAGCGGTAATAAAACTGTCGCCACAAAAATATTCGACCTTCATAGCAACATTACACAAAAAAATATGTTGCTTGCCACGCATATTTGAAAATATTTAGTTGCTTATTACAATATACACTAAAAAATTACAGTCAACTCACTCAGTTGAGTTGCGAGCCGTAAGCTCTATGCTATTTATTTTAATTTTAATTATTCGGTTAAAGGTGACCAACAGGCGGCAATTCGAATGCCTAATTCAGCTTATGGTGCAAAAATACAGAAGTTTTCAGAAAGCTATAGAAAAGTTAAAAGAAAATTTCAATGGACAATAGCAAAGGATTGCAGATAAATTAAATAGTATGCGACCACTAATAAAAACCGGTAGCAAAAAATATATTTCAAATTATCCTGTGAAAGTATATTAAAGAAAATTTATTATTATACGATTATTAAATAATTGAACGATTTCAATCTAAAAGTTTTCGTTTGCTGAGATGGAAGCGGTGCAATACATTTACTATATGTGTACAATGTAATGCGCAATACAGGGAAATAAGTTGGTCTATCAGAGCAACAAAACAGCACAACAAAAGACGGCGTTCCATTAACGAAAAAAACGTATAGATCTGTTTCTCTGATCCCATCATGCTCCTACGCTGTGGAATACCCTACTTCGCTGAGAAGTGATGAAAACGTGGAAAACCCCGTTCAGAATTAGCGAAAATTTGGACGAGATTCCATCAGGAAGCGGCCATGAATCAGGGCAACGGGTAGCAGCGACAAGGAGAAAATGCTTAGCAAACGAAGAAATAAGAACAAAAAGTGTTAGTTGAACAAATTGACTGTCTGAAAACTATTGCGAAAACATGTTATGAAATATTTTTTTGCGAACCAAAATTCGCAAAAGGATATTTCAATTCACATCAAGCAGATTGCTGCAATCATTTAAGTTGTTGATTTCACAGTAATTTTTTAAAGCATCATGATGTGCAACGCTAATTCAGCAGGTAAATTATCTAAGACTACTGACACACTGCTGGTATGGATACCATGGTATCGTGCATACCTCCAGTGTATCAGCCAGTTCTGAGCTAATAACAGCTCGGCAAAGCGGTACATGCAGGGTATCTACGCCTTTGGACGGTATAGATACCGGCTGAATTTTACCCGGTTTAGCGAAGATTTTACTGCCAGCAGAGCCATTTTCCAGCCAGTGGTGAGTATTGTAACCCAACTCTCCAGTATATAAAATTCATTGACAAATGTCACAGAAGGATTTCATTGTGAAAGTGACATATCGGGATTAAAATGGATAAAACGGCAATTTTTCTGGATGCATGGAGTAGCCATTTTTAACTCCCTGTTCCACGAGGACACCCCCGTTTTGATGGATCTAGTTTTTTCGGACAGTTGTCTTGATAAGGCTCGAAGATTGTCCTGGTGACTTAACCCATCGTGTCTTCTAATTTCATCTTTATGGTGTAATTTAAATGCAGGCCACAAAGGCCCGCTATAAGGCAATTTGAATGGCCTTCCGAGACCGCGTACTTTGGATGCCTCTACTTGACCCTTTTTACGCTATTACTAGTTCGAAGGCTTTGTGACGTTTCATTTTCTGTAGATGCAGCCCGCATTCTAAATTTTTTTTTTAACTACATATGCTCCGAAAGACTTTTGAAAGTTCCATTTTTAACAAAAATAGTTAGACTAGCACAAATACTTTATTAGCTTTTAATTTAAAATAATGTAATGATGAAGGTTTATCGCCATAATGTTTGCATATTCATTTTGCTACTTCACTTTTCATTCAGTTTCTTTCACGGCAATTACTATTTTTCCGCATTTTGTTAATGAGCGACTAATTTGTTTGATTCAGTTCAAAATGGCAATAAGAAAATATGATAAAATTATTAAAGGCTGTTGTGCTCATGACTGTTTTTCGCTAAAACGCGGAACAGATTCCTCCCAGAAGGTTGAACTCTCCACCTAAACAATATTTTGTTAGTTTGCGATACAAAGTGTGAATTGATTTTATATTTACTCTTGTCCAAACACGCCGGGCTCTGCGCTTTTTCAGCAACAGTATCAAAGCTCGTCGTCGAAACATTTTACTTCGATGATGGGCTCGACACGCTAATTCGTTTAGGCGTTTTCTTTCCACAGCTAATGCCTCAGCTTGGAGCTGTAATTGAAGCGAACTTGCTAATAATTGCAATAATCGCTTTTCTGATTCCATATCACTTTGCGCTACACACTTAATTTGACAATTTTCACTTTTGACAGGTAATGTCACACAATACCACGCAGACGCAGTGTATCACCCTCACAATATATGAATACCGTGGTATCGATAACCTGGTATTTATACCAGCAGTGTATCAGTAGTCTAACGCTGTTTTGCAAATCTTTTAAAATTGGTTTAAATTTCACCAAACTGTCAGCGTACATGGAAACCTGTAGCGGTTGCACCCTAAACAATTTCCCACTCTCTTGTCAATCCATGAAGTTTCTTTCTCAAACAGGTTTCCCACCCAAAAATCCGTCTCAGTGAAATCACTAAAGCAGGATTTTGTTGCTTTCAATGCAGCTAACTAGAACTCTATTGAGTTGCAAAAAACGCGCTTATTGTATGCCTCCAGCTCGGATTCGGAAACAAAATAATACAACCTCATTCGAAAATGCTTTCAATTCCGCTCCAATGTCCCAATCTCAGACTTTAATTAAGCAGCAGGGGCATAGTCTTGCATGCTCCTTCATTCATGTGTTGGCACACTAATCTAATTTTGTTTAAAAATAAAATGGAAATCAATAAAACGGCCATTCTTTGTATTATGTATTTATTATTATTTAAAGAACGAGAAACAGTTAACATGAATAAAATTTTCATTTAAAAAAAAAAAACATCGCCGCAGCGAAAAAATTTATAGAGAGAAAGAAATTAACAAAAATTACTATTTCGATTATATTTTTAAAACAAAAAAAAAAACCAAAATAAACAAAGTGTCGATCACTTTTAACGTCATTGAGACGATGATCAACATAATACCGAATATCGAGCTTGTTAAGTGTTCAAGGCAATATTAAAAGAGTATTAAATGTAACATAAGCGTGCTCAGGACTTTAAAATAGAGGGAGGCAAAAAATTAAATTCAACCCACAATATCTTGAATTTTCAGTTAAGTTTTGTGAAGGTATAGGAACGGTGTAGGTCTGCAATAATCAAAAAATTCAACGATAGCTATGCAACAGAAGGTATAATCCCCACTTGCTCCGAACAGTATACGCCACTGAAATGTGGTATGTTCCATCGAATGTTTAATATATATGAATGCATTCAAATAAAATGCTGCGTTTGATTTCGTGAGCAGTTTGATATATCAAAAAAATTAGATTACGAGGCAAATATTCAATAACCTGTAAAAATTAGCTCGTTCAAAGTTCAATCCGAACTAACAAAACAAAACGAAACAACACTTGACCGTGAACTCAAAAAAGTCAGTTCTTCAAGACGCATTCATACCTGCGAATTGCTTTCAAAAATATCGCAGCTTGGAATCGCTGGTTAGTTTTTCTTAAGGTATATTTTAGCGTCTTTTGGGGCGAGTCCCTTTTCGATAAATTCCTTTATCATTTTCGGATCATCTAAGACCAATATAGAATGGCCTGAACGATGCGCTGCTAAAATCTCCCTTTCTTCTGTATTTAGTGCCATTGTTATATCATCAGTTCGCGGAAGTTCTTTGGCTGAAGGTTCTTGGAAATCGGGGATTTGATTCATACCGTAGATCTTGGATATGTCCGACACGGGATGACTTCGACTTGGCACAGCAGGCTGCGCGATCTCATCACTTCCACAGATCGCTTCGGACGTGGAAAACATCGACATGTTTGCAGTGTCGCCTGGATTGCTGTACTTACCCTTCTCGTAAATCGAAAGCTTCTCTTTAAAATCTGGCAAGTATTTAGCCGCCAATTTGCGCATAACCACACTCGCACTTCCGCCTAACTCCTCCACATCCATTTCGGCTACATTTTTCTTCTTAGCCTCAGAGGACTGGTGCTTTTGTTGGTCGGAACTGGACGAAGCAACCAACATTTGACACGTGTCTGGCTTAGGTACAGGTTGCGATCCAACAGTTTCTTTCTTGCGAGCCTCCTCTAGATACGTCTGCAGTTCAAACATACAATGCAACTCATTCAGAGCGTTCGCTGCCATTTCATGCGTCATTTTTCGCAGTTCCATAATATCATTCTTAGCTTTGTAATATCGTTGAACACTTCAAAAATAGATTACGTTATATAACGATAGTAACAAAATGTCAGGAAGTTATAAAAAACAAAAAACTTACGTAGTAGGCTGCATGGGCATTCCACCACATCCACCCGAAAATCGCATTTGCTCCCTGGCCATATCGCCTTGTGTGTCGTTCGAGGACGATTTACTGTCAGTCATAGTAACCTGTGTCCATTTGTCATGCGTGATGGGTCGTAATGTTTGGACGCCACAATCAATTGTCAATTTCTTGACAGTATAGTTCGAGCGAGAATGATCCTTAGCTTGATTCTGGACCAAGCGGACATACTCAAGATGTCGACGATACAATCTGTCAACATCATAATCATCCTCCGAAAAATTTTCTTTGTTCTCATCAAGACTATGTGACGAAGGAATCTTTTCTTTGTCGACAATGACAAGAGTTGAAAGATCTGGAATACTGGGACGAATAACTGGCGGCTGAAAAAAAAGCTTCGATTAATTTCAATTTTTGAAATATACTTCTACATGGTGCCTGTTTCGGGAGTAAATATTTTTGATATATTATTTTCATAAACACACTCAAATAATCTTATGACGATCAGATATTTTGAATCATATAACGAATATTTTTAATTAAAAACCATGTTTTTCTTTAGAAACCAATTTGTTGATTGATATCGGTATTTTGAGGGCAATCTGCCTTTTTTTTTTCAGTGTCTACCAAGAAGAGTGCAGATTGTTCTCGAATGCCCTCGAGAGGGCAATCATTACTCTCTAAATATCGATATCTATCAATTTTTATATTAGACGTAGGTAGTATTTCAGTCAGAATTACAATATCAAACGTTAGACATGAAAACAAATCCGACCCCGAAAAATCACGTGGTAAAATTTAGGTCCCAGTTGATAGGATTAGGGACAATCATAAAGTACTGTTCCTGGAGTTTAACGTCCGTTCCTGCCAAGAAAGCTTTACCAGTCGGTCCACTAAAGGGCAGGGCTGAACGTCAGCCAGCGTCGACTAAGCCAACAAGGACAAGAGCTTGCTACTCCAGTCTGCCAGTACGCGTTGGGCGCAGGCCCAAACACCGTACTGGCAAATGCAAGGCCTATCTAACCTCTTTCGTACTGAGAGGTACAGCACTCAGCCACAAAAGCGGCAAAACGTCGCACAACTGGAGAATATAGCTCCAGAGGCTAACCAAGCGCCAGAAAGAACTGCTCCTAGATAAAACACGGCTATTAAACCACAACCCCCGCGATGCTCCCACTAGGAGCAACTTCATGGGTAAGGCTGGACATGAGTCCAAGGGCTCCTTACCTCCCGCGGCACCGATATATTTTACATGGTTGGACATCCCTGTAGCAACCTGCAGTCACAAGGAAGTGTTCTGCACAACTAGAGAGGCCAGCTGGCAAAACAAAAGGATCTTGGCAACCAAAAGCGTCACCATGTTAGACAGATTACAGAAAATAGCACGAAGGCTGAACAATAACATCCCCAGCTGAAGAGAAAAACACTGAAATAAAATACCGCCACCTGAAAATATCCCCACCTATATGTAACAAAAGTTAAGAGACATGTACTTATGTACTTACCGTCACCATGATCACCACCTGAAAACAACAAACATTGCAAGGTAAAAATACCTTGCAACATAGGAGAAGGCGCTCAAATTAGCGCGGAGAAACAGCATTACCTTCAGCTATATGTCTTCGATGCAGACCAAAAGCGTCCCACGCAAAGCGGTTCAAACCATCGAACCGCTCGCTATGGGATGAGCTCTGACGAACGTCATCCACACTATCCACACCCAGAAGTCTGTAGACCGCCCGGAGCCTATCGTATGCAGGGCAGCAGAAAACGATGTGACTCCAATTCTCACTACTCGCGTCACACACAGGACACCTTGCGCTAGAGGACGGATCCCTGTGATGTAAATACTCATTCATGGCTCCGTGCTCTGTGAGAAGATAACACAAGGAAGGCCAAAATTCAACCCCGAGAGATCAACAACGGCAAGGACATTAGACAGAAAACTATACGTCACCATTCTCACAGACATTCCACCGTCGTTCCCATTCAGAGATCATCCAATCACGCAACAAGGCACGCTGCTGCCCAACATTCTCACCACGGATAACATCTGGCGGCACGTGGCTACTCATGAGCATCGATCTGCGCGACCTATAGTAAAAGTCTCTAAGGACAAACACCAGATCAAGCGGAGGGACCTCCATAAGCACCCGCAATGCCGTCGTAGACACTAGGTGCGCTTTTTAGCAACCTAGCAGAGCACGTTAACGTAGGGTTGCAAAAAAAACGTAGGGTTGTACGATTGCACAGCTCAATTTTGACCACATCTGTTACTTCCTTTGCTTAATCAGCCGTTCGGACGGCTGGTGGATTGCCCACAATTGATAATTTCTTGATGTTTTATCAGCCGATTCCGGGAATCGAGTTACCATTAGCATTCCCTCCGCCTAATCTCCGTTTTTCCTACGTAGACACGTAGGTACACCGGCAGTTACACTGATTACGACAGCTTATACACTTCCTTCAATGTTCTCACAGAAATCCCTCGATGAGTCGTGTTCGGCCTGTTGAATCCTATTTTTGAAGAGTGACAGCTCCTGCTTATATCGCTTCCAGTCTTCAGCTTGATCGGACCGCCTTGTGCTATTAAATGCTCTTCGTGTGCGGTCTATAGCCTCCATAACTTCGCCGTTCCACCATAGGCTAGCGTTTCTCCTTACGGGTTTTTTCGGGCATACGTCTTTGAAATCTGACACGTAGATTCCTATTGAACGGTGCACCTGCTCGCTAATTCGTCCTGGGCTCGTCTGATCCAAGTTGCCCAGTTTCATGAGGAATTTTTGCTTTTTCTATATTGGGCAAAATTTCAGAATAACCGATGTTCCAGCATAACTATTAATGGTCCGAGAGCGACTACCAGCTGTGAACGCTTCCCATTATACCTGGAGTAGCCAGGGAAATGTCAATTAACTCAGCCCTGTTCCTGGTGATAAATAAATAACCTGCAATGAGAATACTGAGGCTATATAATTTGGTGAGCATTTGCGTCACAGCCGATGTTAAAATCATCTTCTGCCATTCTTTTCAGTCAAAGGGTGATGAGGTTCGTGGCGTATAGAAGATAAACTGCAGGCAGTAGGCAACGTTGCATGCTGCCACACCGTAGGGAGTTAGTTCCTAACCAATGTGTAAACTCCGTATGTGTATACGGAAAATTATTCCAGCGATCTAGCCTGATCGCTTAGACGACTCATGATCGCTTAGACGACGCCTTGTCCGTCCAACCTTATCGGTGATCCTCTTAAGCGTAGTACTGAGTTCGATTTCACGTGAAATCTGTTTCGGCGAAAATTTAGCTTGAAAATAAGCAAGAGTGGTACTCTGTTAGCATGAAAAGTTGCTTTGAAGTTGCTTTCGCGTTGAAAACGTAGATGGCACTGAAACATGTCTCCAATCATTTCACGCCAATTTAGTTTGTGCAGTTCATTCTTTCGAGCTAAAAAGTGACATTTGGTGTTTCAATTTGAAAATGGAGCAGTGCAAATGTTTTTCCAATTAGAGAATCGATCGAAAAGTGAAACTTTTGACATTTTATCCGTCAGAAATGAGCAGTGTCTCTGCTTTTCTCCATTGTCAAAATTTTCGCTCGAAAGTATGACCAGATAATGGAGACATGTCAAAATTTAGCTTCACGATTAGCTCAGTACCAGCCTTTAAGTACGAAGTGGATCAACCCGAGGTTGGCCCGTAATGTATTCGCGGACTTCTGATCGATACCTAGCGCCAGAACTGTTTTAGATGCATCGATAAGGTCAAGCTGCACCGATTGAATAAGATCTACGGCCTGGAACAATCTCCAGGGGGATACCTTAAGACCTGGGTTCTCTCTAAGAGAGACAGCTCTTCAGAAGCGTTCGATTGGCACAACGCCAACTTACCTGTGATCAGCTTTAGTACCGGCGTATCTTCCACAAGGTCTTACCTCGGGTAATCTCCCGATATCCCCCAGAAGTTTGACCGAAGCCAATTCGCAGTGAAGACATCGCTGCTGGTCACCAACGGCCAGCCTAAGGTGACCCGCATCCACACCCCTGAATGAGCGGGCTTTCGTCTCCTTTCGCGGCCTCTTCATCCGCTTGTTTCTCGGGGAAGCTTTCTCTTCCGAGCGATGATGCTGGCTCGGGGCCATTGAAATTGGTTTCGACGAGGTATGCTAGATTTCCCCTTGGACTTCGATGACACCATACTCATAGCCGTTCGCTTTGCCTCTCTCTTCCGCCTCCTCACTTTAGTAGTAGCCGCCGCCACCATCGGAATGACCAGCGATTCCTCAAATCCACTGCCAGTCTGGTGAGTGGCGCCACTACATCCTTCAGACTCGTGGTAATACACGTAATTGGTTCCTCAGCCAGCTTCCATAAGGCCCACAATCTCTCGATCGCCTGACTCATCACTTTTGAATTTCTTTGGAAGGGGTTCTCTTCTAGTGACGTTCCTCCAATAGTACTGGCTGGAAGTTCGGTTTTGTTTTGATGTTTGTTGTCTTTAGTTAGATGTATAGATTTTTTTATATTTCAGGTTTGGGTTCCGTGTTCTTGGACCACAGTCTAGGCAATTGCCAGCATTCGCATAGGAACAACGTTCTACCCAACCGTCCTTCCCCCTCTTGAGATCGCGAGGCAGAGTGAAAAAGATGTTGAAAAGAGTGCTAGGAGACTATCAGAGAAGTCAATAAACTACACATCCCAAAGCCTAGCGTTGCCAAGAAGATGATTCCTTCTACAAATACACAAAAAAGGAAATGCGCTAAGGAAGATAGTCATCGCCCCAAACAAGGGCAATTGTGAAATGGGTTGTGGAAGAATGTCGAGTTTAAGGAAAGATGAGTGGTTTCTAGAGAGGAGGTGATAAAGTGGCAAAAATAAATGAAGCTGAGGTAGTTCTATCGTTTGATGTCAGGGCTCTGTTCTCAAAACAAGAAGAAGAGGATTGTCTGCTGGAAAAATACAACTCTCAGTGTGGAAGAGATGGAGGAGGGTTAGCAACTACTTGAGACTTGCCTATATTTACATTAGTGGAATCTATTTCAATTTCACAGGACAATACTTCAAGTCTACTAAAGATGCATTCATGGTAAATTACTTGTCACCACTAGTCAGAGATAATTATGGACAGACTGAAGTCGGAAATATTCAAAAACGATACCGTTTTTTCTGTATTTGATGTTCATTATAAAGAATGATCTTCTCGATTTCAATTCTACCGGAAACAAACAATACCATCCACGTCAGACTGTTAACATTCTCCCATAAAGTAATCCTCTGCAACTCAATGAATTCACTGGTTGTTGGTAACGGTTTCCATGGACCAGAAAAGTTTTTGCTCAGAGATCAAACATACTAAATGTATTTTACGAGAAAATAATTGGATAGAAAATCATAAATAGTTTGAATGTAAATAGTATGATTAACTTGATAAGACGGTCATGATGGCGCTTCGTAAAAAAAATATGCTTAAGCTGAAAACGAATAGCCGTTTACTTGTAAGGACAATATGGTAGGTTATACTTAAAAATAAGGCAGTGCTGTTCTCTGGAGACATTCGACCGCCTTAGACAAAAAACAGAAATGAAGACTCCATAATACGGAGTAATACCCAAGAATAGAGCGAACGAGTGAAAGAAGACCTACAAAAGTGGAAATGTTAAAGTAATTGCGGCTTTCGAGTGATAATACGAACCTGAACATCAAACTTTAGCTTGCGATTGCAGTTAACATCAAAATCATTAAAATGACCCACATCTGAAAGTCATGTCGCAGATAGTGTAAAGAAATTTGTTGAACGGACACGTTCCAGTCACTCCTAGCTGGCGACAGCGTCGTATATGTTTTTTGAAATGAAATGTGCCTACTTTGTTTTCTTTACACATACTTGTACATATGTATATATACGGAAATATATCCTTTAGTGTTTTCATTCCCATTTCCATCGTTTAACTATTCAAATCGTCTTTAATCAAGTCTATCATTTAATCAATTCCACGCAACAGGTTATGGGCCCAGTCCCAAGTCAGATGTAATTGATAGAAAACTTTTGTTTTTTGAATTTAAATATGCGATTTGAATATTTTCGGTTTTGAGTTTGGAGCATGAAAAAGATGACTGCAAACGACGAGAAGATTCCTGTCTTAAGCATAGTACTGAGTTCGATTTCACGCGAAATTTTCATACAAAATTTCGCGCGAAATCTGTTTCGGCGAAAATTTCGCTTGAAAATATGCAAGTTTGGTACTGTGTTCTTAGCATGAAAAGTTGCTTTGAAGTTGCTTTCGCTTTGAAAACATAGACGGCACTGAAACATGTTGTCAATCATTTCACGCCAATTTAGTTTGTGCAGTTCATTCTTTCGAGCGAAAAAGTGACATTTAGTGTTTCAATTTGAAAATTGAGCAGTGCAAATGACTTTCCAATAAGAAAATCGATCGAAAAGTGAAATTCTTGACATTTTATCCGTCAGGAATGAGCAGTGTCTCTGCTTTTCTCCGTTGTCAAAATTTTCGCTCGAAAGAATGACCAGATAATGGAAATATGTCAAAATTTCACGTGAACTCGAACTCAGTACCAGCCTTTAACGAAGACAACGTACCAGCGTTGGCTGTACGAGGTGGAAGCGTGTCTACGCAGTCACAGAGTCAAGGCAGAAGCTGATGGCGATTCTGAGTGCCCTGAGAATGAGAAGGCGAAAATGGATTGGGATGTCAAAGATGCAAAGGTGATTCGCATCCTGACATGTGGATTGAATGATGACGACCATCAATTCGTGATTGCAGAACTGCAGCAGACGTATTTAGAAAAATTCGTTCGCTTAACGAATCAAAATCACAAACAAATAAGCAGGGCCGGTTCTGGCCACATTTTCGCCCGGCGCAGAACGACATTAGGCGCCCTCTATATTATGATTTTGTTTTTTTGGCGCTCTCTTTCACGACTGCGAATTAGCAAGTTTTTACTAGCACTTGCTAGTATTTACCTGAGCGTTACTCAACATGAAATTTTCATGAAAAAACTAGACATTTGCTCATACGAGCAATGCCTCATGAGGGTTTTTTTTCTCAAAATTTTCTCGTCTCAAGTTTTCAATATGCAGAAACATTTCTCTTCTCCAACTTTTGGCTCAATGATGCTGTTGTTTTTTTCTAATATTTATAAGAAAATTAAATTAATCGTTCATTCAAACAAACAAAAATAAGCGTTAAATATATATTTAAGACATAGGTTATATGAAAAACTCAGATTTTTATGCGCCAATGGCAAGAGTGAAATTCGCTGTGCTTATCTACTCTCAATCGCTTTAAATTACAACAATTACAAATTCTGTGGAGAGAAATTTTAGTTTTCTGAGAAGTCTTTATTTTATCTACTTGAAAACACAGCGCAGCAAGCTTTAATTTTTGCAAAGTCTTTTACTAGGCAATGGTCTCAAATATGATGCTTCGCAATGATGCTTTGACAGAACGCTTTGAACAACTAAAAAAATACAAGAAATATTAAGCTGTGTGTATCAGATGGGGAGGCTTAAAAATAACACTTTAGCATTGCTCAAAGCTTGAAAAAGCGTTGAAACATCATGGATATTCAGATTTAAACGGTTTGAATTTTATGAAGAATTATCTTCGAATTAAATAGTCATTAGGCCTTTCCACACTTGTATTCTTGATTCGAATGAAATTTGGTCGAAAAATTCAGTTGGAGCTGCCAGCTATGATAATTTTGGTGTCTTAAATTTGAAAAAATATAAATTTGGAAGTGAAAACAATCAAACCATCGAATATCCTAAAAAAAGGTCCGTTTCTTACAATAAAACCTATCTGTACAAATCTTATGCTTTATCTACACGTTCAAAGTAAAACTTTGGAAATCTCATGTCGGACAAGAACGGTAACCCTTTCCCAGTTAACCTATATTTTTAGCATCAAAAACTTCTGTTCACGGGAACTCACGAATCAATAATCAGATACAATTGAAATTTACAGAATGCATTGCAGTAAAGTAGGATAAGGTCTGATAGAAACGATTTTGAATTGTAGGCAACTCTGTGCCAGTAGTGCCATCTTGAAAAATTACAAAGAAAAAAAAACTTCTTTTTGCCCTGTGAAATGTGAATAAGTTACCAGATTTTCATGAAATTGACACAGTAGTTCAACCTTACTTTAAACTCTGTTTGATAGAAATTTGGTTGAAAAATTCGATTGGTGCTGCCAGCTATGGTAATTTTTGTGTCTTTGGTTTTGAAAATTCACTCAGGAAAATAAAACTTTTTGCCCTATAACTTCCAGTGCAGTCATAAAATGAATACGAATTTCATACAATTAATGGAATCTATTATAAACATCATTCCGGCCAAATTTGGTTGAAAAGCCACGATAGGGTTGCCAGCTATTGTTGGTTTTAGGTTAAATTGCAATATCTTTATTAAGCGGTTTTATCGTAGAATTTTCAATTGGTAATGATATTGTAGTGACAATAAACAGTAAATATTAAGCTTTCGATTATTTGAAAAAACTCACTGCAGGTAACCCTAAATTTCTTTAACTGTATATATAAATGTAATATAACAACGTGAAGTATATGTGATATATCCTTGGCTTTGATACTGACGAAAGGTTGCCAGCACGAGTCAGTTGTGCTACTTTTGTATCAATAAATGCTTACAGGTAGTATTCATACCGGAAACATTTACAATGAAAATAAATAACCGATGTTTCAATTCCCAAGGTTCTGCAAATTTTTCGGATCGCAGCCCCAAACACCAACTTCAGTGACAGTGCTGCAGGCACTGAGCATTTTCTTCATTGATGTTGTATGAGATGCTGCTTTTTGTGAAATAAGCAACTGATAACGAATATAATTAACACGTGTTTTGCTCTCATAAACGTTGAAATTCATGCCAGTGGTAATATCTGAAACCTTCTACCATATGAGTTATAATGCATTCTTGAGACCAAAGTAAAATGTGGCATTTGAAGCAGTTTGGCCGTAATAAGCAGCTCATGTGGTGGAATATGCACTCAAAACCTGCACGATTCTTCTACTGTTCTTCGAACATTAATGTTTCTAGCGGTTCAGGTGCGCTAGAGTTTTTAGTTGTTCAAAGCGTTCTGTCAAAGCATCAAAATAAAATTATAAATTAAACCTTTGTTGAGGGTTTCAAATAAGCGCATCTTTTGCTTCATATGTTAATTTTGTATCAAGTATTAGTTGCGGATTTCTTCACTTTGGGTTCGCTTCAAATGTTCCCCTAAAACTGAATTGAATCCCGCAACAGATTCTACTAACTTGAAAAAATGGCTATTATCAGGCCGAGGTTAGAAATTACACGAGAATTAATAAACGTTTAAGAACATTTTTCCAGTGTTCAGTGTCCTTTGATATTTGATTTTGAAAAAAAAATATCTATGGTCTTCGAAACGGAAGAAAACGGACTAGAATTCTTCGGAAGTCTATCATCCCGTTTTATAGGAAATTTTTTTTCTTCCGATTCCATAAGGGAGGGGAAATCCAGCACAGCATTCGGCACATTTGAATTCGGCACAATTCGAGGGTCGGTAGCTTAGCTGGCTAACGCGTCAGTCCGAAGCAGCGATCTACTGGCCGCGGGTTCGAATCCCGCCGTGCCCATGGCTGTATTTGTTCGTCTTGTGTTGTCTTAACAGTCGGCGACTGCGCATAATACCAGCGCTCCATTAATTAAGTGTCACATTAAAGCTTTAGTAGCAACTAGGCATAACACTAGCGCTTTAGAAAATAAGAAATAAATGTGGCACTTAAAAGAATAATGGAATAATTGATATCTAGCGCTTCTCCCATATGTGTCTCCCTACCGCCATCGCTAAGCATTCGCTTCAAAGGGCAATCCCCTGAGCTTTGGCATTATCATAGAAGAAAAAAAAACTATTCTAGAATAAATCCACGAATTTTGTGGTTGATGAAGTGGTTGTCACGAATTTATTTAGTCATAATACTACAACTTTTTTTAAATTGAACTAATGAGAGTGTCAAAATTAACAAACGAGTTCAAAAACTATTTTCATAAAATAATTTAAGCTTAAAAATAATCAAACTCAAGTCAAAGAACTTTAACAAATAATTTAAATTCGGTACGATTCAAACAATTCATATCAAACGTACTTCAGTTAAGTTTTGAAACTAAGTTCCGCAATTTATTTTGCTCCTCAAATGGAAAGTGTATCATTAGAAAATTCTTTCCCTAATAAAACGAAAATATAAACCGGAAGACCGATTAAAATTTCTACCACTAATATATACATATATACCCAGGGCCGTCTTTACGCATGGGCACACTGGGCAAGTGCCCAGGGCCCCGCGATCTTTGGGTCCCCTTATTTCCAGATCACCAACCGATATTAAACTATATTTACCTGACTATACATAATAATTATCTATCTGCTTTTACAGTAGTCTCATGAACCAGGGGTCTAACACTGGCAACTCTATCTACTTATTAGTAGGTGATTGCCCTAAATTATTTGCGAATGAATTAACCAGTGATGCTTAAACCTATAACCGCAGGTAAACAAGCTTTTAAGCATTTATGTATTTACACGACCCCACTTGCAACGAGTGTCTTATCAATCTTAAGGTAGGTATCCACATGTTGCATTTCTTGCGTATTTCGACGGCATTTCTGATCCGGACTAAAAAATCATTTCACTAAAAATTGAACTTGTAACGGTGTGTTTTATTTTGTATTCGCGATTGTTTTCAGTGCCATTAGATAATTCAGTGGAATTAGATAATTCAGTGCATTTTGTATTCAGTGCATTTTGCAGATAAATAATATATACAAAATGTCAAAACGGTCATATCTTAGTGGCTCAGAAAAAAGGGAAAAAGTTGCACATCAGAAAGAAGTAATTGATAAATTACCAAAACTAACATCATATTTTACACCAGGAGCTTCTGTGAGTAGTAACCAAATAATATACCATTCACAAAATGAATCATTCCACCAACAGGTTGCGGGAACTCAGGGAACTTCGCAATCTACTTGTTCTTCGCAAAGTCCTATCTTTGAGCCATATTGTACAGAAGGCGTCCATCCTTACGGGAAAAATGCAATCACTTCACCTACATCTGTTTTAATTGAGCAACAGCTGTCATCCGACCTAGAAAATATTTCACACGACCCTGCCGATTATTTTAACAAAAATTTTACCGAAAAAAAACACGAATTTTGGTTTCGGAAAGGGCCAACATATTTTCAAAATAAAGACTGCGACTTTTCCGAAGCGTCCAGAACCTACAGAGATAAAGAAGATGGCAAATCAGTAATTAGGTATTTCAATAAAGCTATATTTAATCGTAAATTGAAAAACAAAGAAAGTGTTGAAAGAAAATGATTGCTGTATTCGCCTTCGAAAAAATCTGTATTTTGTTTTTCCTGCTGTTTATTTAAGCCTTCTGATATAAACCTATGCTCTCCGGGCGGATGTAATGATTGGAAACACATTAATCACATAATTTTACATCATGAAAATAGCCCAGCCCATAAACAATCTATGATGACTTATTTGGCACGAAGTAAAGCAGTTGGTAGAGTAGATACAGACTTGCTATGCCAATATCAAAAAGAAGTGGATTACTGGAAAAGTGTACTTAAACGAATTGTTGCAGTTGTAAAATTTTTGGCATCGAGAGGGCTTCCGTTTCGAGGTGACAATGAAATCCTTGGTTCTCCCTACAATGGAAATTATTTAGGATGTGTGGAGTTATTAAGTGCATTTGATGAGTTTCTTGCAGATCACCTAAAAAAATTTGGGAATCCTGGAAAGGGACACATTTCTTATTCATCAGCGAATGTTTGTAATGAGTTTATTCACGTAATGGGAAAACAGGTCCTAAAAAAAAATAATAAATGAAATTAAATTAGCTAAATATTTTTCGATTAGCGTTGACAGCACGCCCGATCTGTCACATACTGACCAGTTAACTTTTATAATTCGATACGTAAAAGACCGTGCTCCAATTGAAAGGTTTTTAGAATTTATACCTATCAAAGAGCATAAATCAAAATATTTAGCGGAAACCATCCTGCAATTTTCAGAGAATCATGATATACAAATCAAAGATTGCAGAGGGCAAAGCTACGACAATGCTTCAAATATGTCAGGAAAGTATGCTGGTCTGCAAGCGAAAATCAGGGAGAAATGTGATGTTGCTACCTTTGTACCTTGTGCGGGTCATTCTCTAAACTTGGTAGGTCTTCATGCCGCTGGATGTGTACGAGAGGCAACAAGTTTTTTTCAAATGGTTCCGAATTTGTACAATTTTTTTTCGGATTCTACTCATCGATAGAATACATTGACTGAATATTTAGGTTCAAAAAAATTCTTAAAAGTCTTTCTGAAACCAGATGGTCTGCGCGAGCTGATGCAGTAAGCGCCTTACATCAAGGCCATAAACAAATTATAGAAGCCTTGACGTCGATCGCGGAGGATGCAGAGCAGCGACAAGCCACTAGGCATCAGGCTCTTAGTTTGTCCAAAAAAATGGAAAACCTGGAATTTATTTTTCGGACAGAAATTTGGAACACCATATTGGAAAGAATAGACAAAACAAGTACTTATCTTCAGAAAAAACTATAACAATAGACGTTGCAACTAATTTGTTAGCTTCACTTGAAGATTTCGTTATTAACATCAGGGACAAATTTGATGACTTCGAATCGTGCGCTAAAGAGAAAAATCCGGAGTGTGACTACAAGGACCTATCTCAAAGAATAAGAGGTAGAAGCTCACGTCAGGCAATATTAGATCTGCGCCATCAGTCCAACTAAAAGGTAGAGAGAAATTCAAAGTAGAAACTTTTATTCCCATAATCGATACCCTGAGCATTCATCTAAAACAGCGATTGAATTCGTACAAGGAGATAAATCACCGGTTCGGTTTTTTATCTCGCTTGAAAACTTTGAGTCCCGAGGAGTTGAGACAAAGTTGCAAAGAATTCACTAAAATCTATCATAACGACGTTAGCGAGAAAGAGCTAGAAATGGAATGTCTGCATCTAACAGAATACTTGAAAAGTGATCAGACTAGTGAAAATAAAGAAACTAACAGTGTTTCAGGTATATATCATCTTTTGAAAAAAGACAAATTGAGGACACGTTTCCAAATGTAGAAATTGCTTTGAAAATCTTTTTAAGCATGATGATAACCAACTGCAGTGGGGAACGCTCCTTCTCAAAATTGAAAGGAATAAAAAATGAATTAAGAAGTACAATGCTTCAATAAAGATTGACCAGTTTGTCGCTGATGTCCATAGAATGTGATGTGCTCAAAGAGATTGACTTTGAAGAAGTAATTAATGATTTTGCTTGTCTCAAATCTAGAAAAGTACCCCTTCAATCAACATAAACTTTTTAATTATTAACCTGCGTATAATGGTTTAAGAATTACTTTTCCAGATTATATTTAGCTATTGATTTAATGCGACTTTGAATATGTATATATATATGTATAAATAACTGATAAATATATCTAGAATTCTTCCTACCTGGTCCTGTTGATTTCTTTTGCCTGTTGTTAAGAACCCTCTGTTTTAGGGGCCACATTTGTCCTAAAGTGCCCAGGGCCCCAAATTGAGCAAAGACGGCTCTGTATATACCATCATATCTACATATGAACACGGCCTAACTACTTACATGAGTTTTTTCATGCTAACGGACAAGTGTACCAAAAGTGAAGACCGAGGATAAATTATACTTCGACATGTATTTTTTCTCTGGTGCAGAAATTATTTCCGCACCTATATTGCCGATATCAACCTGTTTATTGCCGATATCAACTTGCGTTATCAACCTGCACACTCAGCAGCAGCTCAGTGTACATACATTAGAATGTGAAATCAACAGAGAATGAGAGAATACGGACTTAGGGGAATGAAGCATACTTCGAAGTAGAATGGTTAAAAAACATTGGTGCCGCTGGCGCAAGAATTCATCCCGCCCCAAAATCATACACAAAAGTGCATAAAGCGAGTAGTGATGGTTTTGCTTTCTTCATACAAAATGAAGTAGTGAATGGAGCAATATAGATTTTCGCACCAGGGCAATTGCTCTTGTGGATTTTTGTGTTGAATTTTTTGAAGGTGTGCAAAAAACACAAATGGAGGAGAATGCAGCATACAAGGAAGTAAAGTAATGAGTATAATCTAAATTCATTCATAGTGAAGGCTGTGAGGTGCGTAATGCAAACTTTGCACCCCAAACAGCGATCGTGTTTGTAAATTTTGCTGTTGCACAGCAAGTGAATTTTATATGCAAATAGAGCTGGTTTGAAAATTAAAAGGCATGTAAACGATCTGTGAGAACAAAGTTTGTATTTAAAAAATAAAGCAAATAAGAATATAAACAGCCAATTGAATAGAATATTTCTGTATCTCGATATTTTTCTTATTATGAGGTAAAGATGATCTAAATATTTGCGCCCTTTCTCACCTGCGCCCGGCGCAGCTGCTCCATTGGCTCCATAGGAAGATCCGGCCCTGCAAATAAGTATCTGACACTAATGACGAAGAAATTCGTGGAAGGACAATCAATTTCGAGTTTTTGTGCTGAATTGGCAGTGCTTGTGCAGAGTCTAAAAGCTGTAGGTGTCGAAGTAGACAACACAGCCTTGGTCGGAAAGCTAATGACAGAATTACCCGAGAAATTTGAAACGTTCCGTCAAACGTACATAATACAAGCGGCTTGTGGTATGACGTTGTCATTTGATAAAAGGCGTGAGCAGCTTCAAACTATTGAATCATCAATGCCCACGGTGGACTTAATTGGCCATGGAGATGCCTTAAAACCAGGGCTGTGGAGTCGGAGTCGTGCCCCCTGTATACTTAAAGCGGAGTCGGAGTCGAATGCGACTCCGACTCCACTTTAAATGTACAGAGCCACGACTCCGACTCCACAGCCCTGCTTAAAACCCAAAAGGGTAATAATAAGAAAAACCGAAAACGTGACAACAAGAACTTTGCTTGCTTTTATTGTCACAAAAAAAGGTCACATTAAAGCACACTGCTTGAAAATGAAAGCAGATCAAGCAAAACAACCTAAAGAAGGAGATTTGCGTCTAGCGACAGCATCAGGAAGTCATTTTCTAGTTGCTGAAAATGAATGTTTCGCGGCGACTGAACAGAATAACGGCTGGATTCTCGACAGAGGAGCAAGCTTTCATATGACTAATGACAGGTCTAAATTTGTTGATTTTGTGGTGATAAAATCTGGTGTCGTTGGTGTCAAAATCGGCGACAGCGATGTGTTCTACGCAGAAGGCCATGGAAACATTCGAATCAAATCGAAATCTGGTGGCTATTTGACAATTACTAATGTACTTTACGTGTCAAAAATTGGACGAAATTTAATATCTATTGGCTCAGTATCACGAAAGGGTTGCAAAGTGAATGCATTTGGCGACAAAATGACTATAACTCGTGACGATAAGCTAATAAGTGTCGCATATAGAATGCCGAATAATTTATACCAGATGGATTTTGAAGAAATTACATCCAGTGACATACATGCATATCTTTTAACCTCAGAGGCTTCGTTGCAGACATGGCACGAACGTTTTGGGCATCCGAACTATGAAGTAGTTCACGAGCTAGCAAATGGAACAGCTGTCATAGGTATGAAGATCTTAAATCTGTCATCACAGCCAAAACCAGATACATTTTGCGAAAGTTGTGTTTTCGGAAAAATGTGGCAATTGTTGGCAATCTCTACAGCGAGGAACTACGAAATTTTGACTTTCGATGTTAAAACGGTCTGTTTATATGGTGATCTTAAAGAATCGATATATATGAAGCAGCCATTTGGATTTGCGGATAACAGCGGTCACTTTTGTTTGCTCAAGAAATTCTTGTTTCCTAAATGCCTCGAGTGTAGCAAGGAGTTCCTCACCCGAATCGAAATTGATTCGCATCTTTTGACCCCGGACCATTTGAAGAAGGCCGCCGACCGTAACACGAAGGTTGGCGAACTCAAGAAGAATACTTTGACGATCCTCACCGAAGAAGACGAGTTGAACGATCTCAAGCAACCCATCAAGAAGAAGAAGGTGGAAGTTAAGAAAGAAGGCATTATTGAAGTAAGGCATATAGCTTGCTGACATGCTTAATTTTCACCCGTAGCTTAGGTAGCATTACCGCGTTTTGTCAACCTGAATGGGATATGATTAAAATTGACATAAGGCGAAAACGATCGCAATCTTTCATCTACACGAATAATTAAAGTTTCAATCACTGGCTTTTACCGGTAACTGATAAATCAAAGTTTAACGATTAGAGGGATACAGATCTCTGTTCAATTTCTTGAAGAAAATTTCTTTCTGGTTTTAGGGATTTCTGTTCAATTTCGGAAATTTTGACAGGAAAAACAATAAACGAGTTTGTAGGGACACTTCAGGCGAAAAGATAGATGGAAATACTTTGGTTTAATACACTGCCTATGCACTTGGGTAGTATTAAGAAAAAGGATTGTAATCTAGTAGCTTAATTTTTCTTTGAAAAATGAAATTGTAAAAATAATTTTTTCAGTCTGAAATGTCTTGAAATACTATTGCAACTACCCCCATCACTTTTATTACATCCAATATTGTCAATCAGAATTCTTCCAACACGACTACATTCCTCAGTTTCACATTCGCAAACTGATCTTTGTCGACTTTCAAGTAGATCCTGAAAATAACGGTCTGCTTGGCCATCTATCGATTCTTTCAATACTGACCCGGCTATAAAGCTCGGTGGATTGTATTCCGACCTGGCCGGAAGCTTATGTTTACAGGGACATTGTGAATTGCCCAATAACCGGACAGATTTCTTGAACCAGCGTTTGTGCGTTGTCTCGCAAATTCGATAAATTTCATCTATGTCATCAACGAAGATTCGAAGCCTGCTGCCCATAGATAAGAGTATGCAAGTCAGTTGATCCATTGCTATCATAACGTTGTAACGACTTAATTCCAATTCTGAGGGATCCAAAAGTGGATCGACGAAAACATTTCTATCAGCACTACGACCATCACTTCAAAAAATAGAAAATAAAAGCGAAAATAGAGAAGAAAGGATATGAACAACACTATTCAAGGACCGATTCGCAAATATTAAGATAACACGTACATCTCAAGATCTGGCTCGACTTCTTTCTTCACATCCAGTTCGTCTACTAAATTGCATTGTATGCTCTGATCAGTTTTTAATGATGTGTTTTGTGTTCCCGTACTGCGAAACCGGCAATTCTTCTTTCCCATTACCTTAAATATAGGATGGGCAAAAGTGTTAGGTATATTTTATGTGATAACGGAATCAGATTTCAGTCTGTAAATATTCAACAACAAAAATTGTGTCACTTTCCGAACGTTCTTTTTAAAATCTTGGAATAGTAATCAACTTTCGATGAGATCGGTTATAGATACTGTTGGCAACACTAAACACTCGAATATCTACTCACTTCATTACAATGTCTACGAAAATAACAGGCCCTCTTCGATGTCGGATGTCAAGCAGAACACACGGATCCGGGGCAGTGCATAATTATTAATAATTGTAGCATCCAGTAATTTTTATATTTTTTTCATTTAAAAATTACTGGTCACACATCTCCGACCCACACTGTATGGATCGGAGACGCTACAACATTTTGCAATTTGAAACTACATTTCAATTGCACGAAAACAAAATCCCGCAAGTCCCCCGGGTGACCTTATTGTTGTTTTGCACAGCCAAAAGAAAATCCCGTTAGATCTTCGTGGCTGTGCAAGTGGCATTTGCGAGCTGGGGCTGATAAGCTCGTGGCAGTCGTTTGGGTGTCGCGGTAGCGACGAGTTGTTGGCGGCGGGCGGCCGAGAGTAAAAACCGGTGTAGTATGAGTTCCATTTTTGTTATTCAGAGAAGCGGGTCTTGATTCGCCATAAAGCAGATTTGCTCGCATCGTTTTGTCGTCGGATGAAAAGATACTAAATTCAGAAAATCGGAACAATCGGAAAAATTCAAAAGTTGTACGGGAAAAGATAATGAACAGTGCTCGTGTGTGCGGTCGGATCTCTTTGGTGTTTCCAGCCGCGAACGAATGCAAATGCGAAGTTTCAGTGATAGCCGGATTAAAAGCAATTATTACAGAAAACCCCCCCTTCGGAGTCCGACATTAGAGTTGCGCTTAAAATAATTGAGATCGCGAGCTCCGATTTCTTTTTTTTTTTAAAAACCGCATGCGAAACCTTATAAGAAACCTGTCTTAATTCTCTAAACCAGTCTGAGATTCATCCAGTAGTTTGTTTCGGGATCGGGAACAACTTAAGTGCCGCATTGAGACGTCCCATTGTGCGTCCGTTGACGATAAAAAAAAAATATTGTGATTATGACCCCCCCCCCCCTTTTTTGTTGGTCTAACTACTGAAGATCGAAGGGGCTATTTAAGGAAGTGCCGAGAAAAGTGGCGCGAAAACAGTTATTAGTGGGAACGGGTTGGTTGAACGATAATCAATATCCTGACATGCACGAATGGTACCCACAATGAATTTGTATTCAAACTCTGGGTTACGTTTGCGTGCAGGGAGGACAAGCGGGTTGGTCTAAGTACTTTCTGACTTGCATCGACGGCCTGGTTCGTGAGGAAGTATCTGTGCACTGCAAACTCCATATGTATATAAGGTTGGCGCTAGCAGAAGGTATGTGATTAGTTCAACAGTATGATAATGTATAGGTATAGGAACGTTGTTCTGCTCTACATGAGGAAAACGTGCCCATTGTAAGGAAAGGGGTTGCTTGGATTTTGAAATCGACAATCTTGATTGAAGGGCATTTTTTTGGGTTGAGGAGCAGGGTCCAGAACCGAGGACGGGAACGCTCCAGCACCATCCCCACGACCAACATTTGCATTTCACACTTATAACCGTGCACCAGCTCATGCAGCCTGGTAGTGTTTAAATGAGGCCTTTGGTTTACGGCGCAGACACGTATCTGCTACCTAGCTGACCGACTATCGCGATGGATCTTATCTTCCCACTGGACCGCGTATCATGTTGAAAACAGCCAGCATAGCACGCGGCGCAATTCCGTATTCTATGCCTGATAGCATTTACGTAATGCAGTCATTGACGTAAGCAGGAACAACTGGTGAAGGTGACGAGCTGGATGTCGATACGGGTGATGGGTTGGACTTTGCAACACAAACACCACATCTGTTCGATCATTTGCACCATCAGTCAACACCCTGTTGTAGCTGAGTTAATGAAACGTTAGAAGAAATATCCCGGTGTTTGAACTACCCAACAGATTCGTCGCCATTGGTAAGAACAAATAAAAATATAGAGAAGAAAACATTCACGGGACGAACGTTTATCCGAAAAGAGTGTCTTTAGCGTAAAAGTCTAGTTGTTTTTTTTATATTTAAAAAAAAAAAAAAAAAAGGAAAAGTAATTAACTATATTGAATATATATGAAGAAAATAGTGAACAAAAAGTAAAAGTTTTAAGCATTTCTTTTTTTTTGATTATCCAAAGTCTTGTAATTAATCAATTTGCGCAATGCAGTTCGATAAATATTATCTTTAAAAAAAGAATGGAAATGATAGAAATTAAAATAGTATTAAGAATATGAAAAAAAAACACGTGTATGAAGCTGTATGAACAGTTACTACTAGAATGATTAAAAAGAAAACAAAAAGTATCTTAAACAAAATATGTTGAGAAACATTGAACGACGATAACATATATTTATGTAACCTGAATGCGATACACTATTGGATAGTCACTAGGATTATATATTTCGATACTATCTACTTTGTGATAGTAGTTTTTCTTATATATGTTTAGTTTCCATATATATTTATCTGTTTATTGGATACTGTTAGACAATAAGTATTATTAACCTTACCTAGAGTTACGATAGAAGAATATCGCGGAGTCATGAGGGGCTAGTCGGTTATTTGTTCTTTCTCGACTTTCTTTTTTTTTCTTATAAATTTTCCTCTCGCCTCTAGGAAACTATGGTAAGGAAAACTATGATTTGGGCAATATTACTACCCCCATAACCAAAAATTTCTTTTGCGATTTCATTGAATCAGGATTTTTTTTGGGTATTCAGTTTGAATCTCGTTTTCTTAAAGCGTGTGCCATTACCATATGTTCCTGATTGTATACAACATAATTGAAACAAAAAAAAAAAAATGAAGTCGGTAGTCGACAAGTGAATTACGTCATTACTTTCGAAAGAATCGAGCACGCCTTGGTTGAATATAATGTTGGGTTTAGTAAACGACGAAAACAAACATAATATTGTACGGAACACACTTGGTGCAGACAAACTTATTACTATAAATAATCGCTCGTTTTGAAAAGAAAAATAGAAAACAAACAGGAGAAAATGTTTTTCATAATGCCACCGAAGAATGCATTCTTTAGGGGTTTATTTCTTTTAGAACAAGTTTTCTGGGTTTAATAGACTCGAGTAATTCAATTCACGTTTTATCTGATCAAGCTTTGTTCCTTATATGCTACTTTGAAAATTCTGGAGATCTTTTGTTGGCACATAAATGAAAATTCCATATGTAGTTGTAACCTATAAAAGAAAAAAAAAAAAAGAGAATTATATAACACTAACAATATAATTTTTTTTTATAATGTACTGCACTGTAATTTGAATTAAACTAGCAACTTTATTAGGACCAGGAACACCGAATTGTAATTTTGACTTTATTATCTTTACGAATAAAGTAGAAATGTTTTGTTAGCTTTGAAATCGCTGGCCTTCTTATTGGGTGAGAGCCCGAGAAGTTCTCTTCTTCTTTTCAGGGTCTGCGCGTGGCCTGGCTGGCCTATGATAAAATGATTGATTAAATAGTTTTTCGTGAATTATTCAGCTTTTGCTTACAAGGGAGGGATGCTGGCCACACATAAGTAGTTTCCGCTTTGATGTAAATTTTGGTTTTTTGATTAAATTTCTTTTTGAATTCGTAAATTTTGGATTGATATGGCCAGCATCAGAGGGTGGAGGACCCCAGACCATCGGGGTCAGGGCTCCACTGCCATCGGGGGCCCGGGGCTGTCTGCCTCACCCGGGTTCCTTGTAAAGAGAGGTAGCACTTTTCCCTATTTTTCCCGTTTTTAGATTTTTCAATGTTTGGCTCCGTGCGTTGTCACGAGCACTGGGTCTGCTTAGTCAGCCCATGTTGCAGAGCCTGGGTGGTTTCCTTTACGGAGCTATGCCCCCTTTTGGTCCCTGGGTATTTTATATACCAGTTTGCGGCTACTGTATTATGACGGATGAAATAATACGTAGCATCCCGTTTCTTTGAGAGCAAACTAACCCCATTTTGTTTAAAGAACCCACCCCAGCCGCAGCGAGCTAGCAAAGCGGCACCCCAGCATCCGTCGGGGTTGGTTAAAGGGTGCTCCGCTAATGCGGACGAGGGGCCTTCACGGCCATTTCTAGGGCACCCTGCTCTCGGGGCAATTCTTTTTTTTTGTTTTGCCTCTTGAATGGCAGCAGCCATTCCACTTTTTTGGACCTTAGCACTCTTGGTTCTGGACTTCGGTCTGGTTCTAAGTTGTGCTAAGGCCTTCTCCATCTTCATCTTTCGCTACATAATATTCAATTCTAAATTTTGTTTTTGTAAGTTGTAATAAAGTAGTGGAAAGAATACAACATTTTGGCGACGAGGATGTCAACTGATTCAAAAACAGCGGATTCACTTCTGGCATTCCTAGCTGAAATGAAGGAGCAACAAGATGACGACAGGAAAGTGCTCATAGAGTTAATGCGGAAAATCGGTCAAAGTTCAATTAAACAGGAACCATCCGAATTCTTAATTGAATCTCGGTCGAGGAATATATTGGAATTCGCATACGATCCGGATAGGCAATCTACATTCGATGTGTGGTTTTCGCGATACGAAGAACTGTTTGAGAAAGATGCCGCTAATCTAACGGATGATGCAAAAGTGCGGTTACTTCTGAGAAAATTAAATATTGATGCGCATGCGAAATACGTGAATTACATTTTGCCGAAGAAAGTGAATGAATTCTCATTTCAAGAAACTATAGTCAAGCTGACAAAATTATTTGGTCTACAGAAATCGCTTTTCAGCATTCGATACAATTGTCTGCAGAATGTGAAGTCTGATAACGACGATTATATTATGATACATACACATACTAGGAAAAGTCTGCGTTCACTCTGATTTTTGACACTACTGTCAATCAGTTTGTAACTTTAAAAATCAAAAACAAAAAATATTTTCCAGATTTTGTTTCACATATTTATTAAGTATTTATTATTTAGTTGACACATGTAAGTTCATTTATTTTGCTTTAGGCCCAAACACTAGGCAAATTTGGAAGGGCACAATATTTCACTACGATAGATCTGGCGAAAGGCTATCATCAGATCCTTGTGAAAGAAGAAGACAGAAAAAAACTGCCTTCGTAACGCCACATGGTTTATACGAGTTCATACGTATGCCGTTTGGAGATTTTGCGGGATTTTATCACTAAAACCTGTGTCGTCTATCTTGACGATATTTTATTTTTAGTACCTCTCTCATGGAACACGTTAAATCCACAACATATATTTTTAAAGTTTTAGAGAAGCATAGATTAAAGGTACAAATAAATAAATTTAATTTTTTAAAGAGAGAAACTGGTTTTCTTGGGCATGTAGTCACAAATGAAGGATTGAAACCAAACCTGGAAAAAGTAAGTGCTATTGAGTCCCTGGTAATGTCAAAAGCGGAAAAACAAATAAAAATTTTTCTTGGACTTACTGGTTATTACCGGAAATTCATTAAACATTACGCAAAGGTGGCTCAACCAATCACAAAATATTTGCAGAAAGGAGGTAAGCTCAACATCAAAGACCCAAATTACATTGAAGCGTTTGAAAAACTGAAAAACTTAGTTATCTTGCCATCAATTTTAAAATTTCCGGATTCTAAAAAACAGTTTGTCGCAAGATGGTCATCCGGTATGTTTCGCATCCAGGACTCTGAGAAAACATGAAAGAAACTTTTCGGCTATAGACAAAGAGTTCTCGGCCATCATACCTCTATGGAAGCAAATTTAAGATATATACAGATCACCAGCCAATTAAATACTTGAACGCCAAATATCAAGGTAAAGATATCTCACCTCGACATCATCGGTGGCTTACCAAACTAGGCGAATATCAGTATCTCAAGGGAAAAGAGAATCGTGTCGCAGATTTTTTAAGTAGAATCAAGCAAACGGAAGAAGACAAAACGGTATCTGATGAATTGGAAAAATAGACTCAAGCATATTCAGATTTAGGAGTTTTACTAAACGTCGAAGAGGATATAAATTCTACCATGACAACTAAGCATTCAGCAGAGGAAGAACTTTTGGATTATATCCCGATAAAGTCAGAAATTGTAAACATATAAAACACAGTTAATCTTAGCAAATAATAAGACACAAGAAATAGAGATCATGCATGGAAAAAGAATACAACTTTAGAAATTTACGTGACATCTTAAGAAGGTATATCAAGAAGAGCATAGCTGCAATAAACACAGAGATATCTGATAGTCAATACAATGTAGTACAGGAACATATTAGGCAAATGTTTTCAAACGACAGGCAAATTAAATTTGCAAGATGCTCATTCAGAGCACATGATATTCACACAGAAGTCGAGGCAATAAAACAGATATCGCTTTATCATGTCAGAGAAAGTTTTTACTCAGTCATACAAGAAACCTTCCCAATGCTTAAAAAATAAATCTACTATCCGAAATTACAAGAGTTGATGAGTGCGATGTGTGTCAGGAAGTTAAATACGAGCGACGGCCTATCAAACCGGAATTTCAGCTAACGGAAACAGCTACAGATATAAATCAAATAATCCATATCGGCATGTATTTTATAATTTTTTAAATATTGTTTCCTCACTTGTATTGATACATTTTCGAAATTTAGCACAGCATATTATTTACCTAACAGAAACCATCTCACAATAATAGAAACTCTTGAAGAACATTTTACGAAATTTGGAAAACCAAACAAAATAGTTTCAGGTAATGAGTTTAATGCGATTCGAATCAAAAAATATTTTCAAAATGAAGGTATTATTCATCACATGACAAAGCCTCATAGCCACACTGGCATTGCTGACGTAGAAAAATTACACAGCACAATAGCTGAAAAATTTAGGATTCTTACTTTTGGAAGGACAAAATTCGCACCGAAACGAAATCAGAGATACCATTCATCTATTAAGTGTACACCCAGCGAAGTGCTGGATCGAAAAGTAAATTGGTTACAAATACAACAAATACAAAAAAATTTGATCGACACTAAAAACAAAATGCTAGAAAAACAAAATGTAAAACGAGAAGAATATTTGGAAACACGTACAACAGGCTTTATAAAAACTTACAAAGCGTCGAGACACAAACAATTACCTAAATATCGAAAATCAAAGCTAGTCAATATTAACCCTCGAAGGTCACACCTATTTTTTGGATCAAGGAGGTCACTCTGGGTCAATTTGACCCTGCATCAACTTTTGTTTTTCGCCATTTGGCTCCATATCAACCAATCGTCTCGAAAATTTACCCAAATATAGTTTTAAGGTTTTTAAATCAAATATTGCAAATAATAAGTTGAATATAGCTCGCAAAAATTTTTCAGAAGCTCGTAAAAAAATTGTTTTTTTTCATTTTAGCGCATCTTACAAAAAAAAATATTTTTTTTTTTAATTTTTAATATTTTTGCATGAAAATTTATAATTCTCTTCCTGAATAGCAACGAAATTGGGGGAATAAGTTTTGAATAGAAAGCATTAAAAATAGGTATTTATTTCGCAAGGCGATGGAAGGAGTTTTTTCAAACAACAAAAATCGGTGATATTTAATTATAAAGTAGATGTATTAATTATGCATTTAAATGTTAAAATTATTATATTATATGTTATAAAAATTTTGATTTTATGAATCCTCAGCACATTCGTTGCACATATAAAAGAGAAGACATTCGCACGTTGGGCGCAAGCAACTGAGACAATGTATATTTGTTCTCCTATGTTTTAGTAAGGGCAAAACATGTAACATCTGGCTCTCTTAGCCAATTGAGGTCTACCTTCCGAATTTCCTGGAGATTTTACATCTAGAATCAGTTCTATACTTCTACGTATTTTTCTACGCAAGGTTGCATTTTTCAGCTTCTCTTGTAGATACGGAGTAACCAAATGCATCACAAGTTGCGTTATAGCAGTTGTAGGAGAGAATTCAATCTTGATCAAGCATGCCGAAGAAAAAACGCATAGGCCAACGATTTGTTGCTCGGGCAGTTGTGTACGCATGACAAAGCTTATCAAAAACATCTGTGCCTCCTTTTGTTTTATTATAAAATAATACCATATCTGTTATAAATGTGTATATATAAAAGGTGGAGCACGTGCTTACTAGATATTCTTGTTCGCTCAGTAGTACTCGATTTTCTTTTATTTTTAATGCGTAATACAGTTTTCGGTCGAACTCGCTGTTGCTGCTCCAACAAACGTTGGTTCAAAGTTTGATTTTCTTCATCCTCGGCTTCACTGTAATCCAAACTTGATATATCAGTTTTTGATTGCACTGACAAATTGTCTTCTTCATCAGAAGCGTCACCATCAAAGATCTCCGAATCAACATGCAGAAGTATATTTTGAACCCGTGAACGTAAATTACACTGGTCTACAAAATGTAACTTTTTGTGTGCCTTTCAATTGAATACTTTATTTTTATATTGCTTTGAGGTTACTGAATAGGAAAACAAGAATATGTTTTATTAATTAGCTTTTATTTTGGAAATATACCTAATATACAAAATTTGGCTTTTAGTAACACGTTAAAGTACAAAACATTTTATAAAAAAAAAACTATAATAATTATTTGCTATTATTTTTTGCTTTTTACTTATATAAAATTGGAAATATTACAATTAAAAAAAAAACGTATTTAATTAAGAATTTCTCTTCTTTTTCGTTTGTCTCTTGTAATCACTACTATTGGTATCTCTTTTCAAATTCCAGCAGTAGTCCGCTAACATTGACGCATCCCATCGGCCCTGGTATCTCTTTTCCATTGTCGAGATATCTTGGTGGAATCGTTCACCATGTTCGTCACTCACATCACCGCAGTTAGAAGGGAAAAAATCAAGATGAGAGTGAAGAAAATGAATTTTTAGGGACATATTGCAGCCCAACTGTTGATACTTTTGAAGGAGATTGTTCACAAGTTCAACATAATTTTCATTTCTCTTATTGCCCAAAAAACCATGAACGACTGCTCTAAAAGATTCCCATGCTTCTTTTTCAAAGCCCTGTAAAACTGAATCAAAGTTTTGGTCCTTTAGAATCTCTCTTATTTCAGGTCCGATAAAGATTCCTTCTTTAATTTTGGCGTCGCTTATACGTGGAAATTTACTTCGCAGGTATTTGAATGCTGGTCCATCCTTGTTGAGAGCCTTCACAAAGTTTTTCATTAGTCCCAGTTTGATATGTAAAGGTGGTAGAAGAATTTTTTGGGAATTAACTAGAGGAAGGTGCTTGACGTTCTTTTCTCCAGGATTCAGGCTTAGTCTACGATTCCAATCTTTTTTTATGTAATGTAAAGATCTAGCCCGACTATCCCACTCGCACAAAAAACAACAGTACTTGGTATAGCCCATTTGTAAACCCAACACCATTGCTATGACTTTTAAATCACCACAAATCTGCCATTCGTGCTCTGAGTATGATATAGCATCTAAAATTAATTTCATATTTTCGTATGTTTCTTTAGTATGCACAGCATGGCATAACGGAATCGATGGTTGTGTGTTACCATTATGGAGAAGAACAGCTTTTAAACTCAATTTTGAGGAGTCTATAAACAGCCGCCATTCCTGTGGATGGTATTCAATGTTCAAAGCGTTCATCAAGCCATTTACGTTATTACAGAATGCAAGCTGGTTTTCGGATTTGAAATAGGGTATCAAATTCTTCTGACGATATCTGTATATACTGATTTTGACATCCGATTGAAGCAAATTCCATTGCTTAAGTCTCGATCCTAGTAATTCCGCTTTATCTTTTGGCAAATTTAAATCTCGTATAAGGTCGCTGAGTTCATCTTGCGAAATTCTATGAGGTTCGTCACAAACAATATTGTCACCCACAAACTGTGGAGATTGTGAGGTTGTAGGCTCATTGTAGTCAACTTCCATTGAATTAATCGCTTCTTCATAATCTTGCTGGTATTCTTCGGGAGGTCGAGGAACAGGTAAATCGATTCCGTGTGGTACAGGTCGCGATACAGAGGCTACGTCAGGGTATACTACGCTTCGTTTCTTTTTTCGTGAAATACCATGCTGGATGGGTGGAGTCAAGCAAAAGTAACAGTCATTCGCATGATTGGTAGGTTCCCTCCACATCATTGGTACACCAAAAGGCAATGAACGTTTCTGTTTGTTTAGCCACTTAATCAGATTTGTGTAGCAAGTTGTGCAACTAAAATGTGGTACCCACGATTTGTCTTGGTTTTTAATTTTAATTCCAAAATAATGGAAGTAAGCAGTTTCTAAACGTTGTGTTATTGAGTATCTTTGGTTTGTAAGGGTCACCTTACCACAAATGTAGCAAAAATTGTCTGCACTATTAACACATTTACGCGACATAACGAAAACTGTAGATTTTTCACTAAAAATGTCAAAAAAACCGTAACAATTTCACGTTTTAACTGTTGAAGAAAACACAGTCAGCGTTAAACGAAACAAACAAATGTGAAATAATAAAATTTCCGCGGGTAATTACTAAACATTTTGAGTTATCATCGTTAATGTGATAAGTCTGTCGCGCTACCCGCTATTATATTTATATGGCATAAATCCACAATAAGAGCTAACTGTGAATTTTAACTTGTATATTTATGTTCAGCGAGTGAAATACAATCAATATAGTGTATTTTCATGTAAAAGGCAATTTTGATGTAGACCTGTGTTATACGCCATTATTCCAGTTTATTATAAAAACAATACAAATGAAACTTAATATGGGCACACTTCACACTTTAACTTGATTAAAAAATTAATTTTAATGGAGATAATTACTAAATTTTATTTTAATCAAAATAAAGCAAAGTTCACAACAGGGTCAATATGACCCTGCACCAGCTTTGAACGACGCTCAAAGACAACTGAGCGTTGCGCTATACATGGGATGTATATAAAACGATAGTTAATATTTCAATCTACCGACAAATGGCATGCTAACGGCCAAATTTAAATTTTACTAAACGATATCGGTGAGCAAAGTTGAGGTATGGGTCTTTTAGACCCAGTGTGACCTTCGAGGGTTAAGAGGGTACGTAACTTTGTGGGTTGCAACGGAAACTCAATGGACTTTATTCCGAAAGAAGAAAGAAAAGTGATTAACAAGACTAAAAATGGGAAATCACAGGAAGAAGTTCTAATATCAAAATTTAATTTAACTGTAACACGTCAAGATATAAATAGTCTGGTGGGCTCATCATGGTTAAATGACAATATTATAAACTTTTACTTAAACCTTTTAGTAGACCGCAATCAACAGCAAATAAACGTCAAATCAATTCATGAATTCCCGAAGGTTTTCACAATGAATACTTTCTTTGTTCCAACTTTATTACGTTTAGGCGAAGAAACCAAATTCTAAGAAAACCAATGGATAATCGTGAAATTTGCAGAGCGTATTGAAGTTGACTAAGACTTAGCACACATGGATTGTCAAGGTAGTGCCGGTAACCCTGTAGCTACGGCAGGCTCCTGAAAAAATTCCTTCAAATCATTGACCTTCCTGAAAAATTTTTGATTTTTGACAAAAAATTTAAATCATTGATAAATTTTAACCAGTGTCCATCATTATCAAAGTAAAATTTTCAAAATTCCGACTTGCACAAGAACGGCAACCCATCACCAAATTACCTCTATTTTCAGCACACGAAAGTTCTGTTCACGAGAACTGACGACCGGATTATCCGATCATAACGAAATTCACAGAACGTATTGGTATTATTTAGGACCAGGTCTGATAGAAATGATTTTGAAATGCGAGCAACCCTCTGGCAGTGGTACCATCTTGAAAAATCACTGAGAAAAAAAAACAGCTTTTTGGCCTAAAACTTCCGATTCAGCCATCACATTTCGACCAAATTCACACAATATTTGGATCTTACTTTAGATAACATTTGGTGAAAATTTGGCTGAAAAATTAGAATTGCCAGCTATGGTGATTTTTGTTTCCTAAATCTTGCAAATTTGCTCAGCAAAATAAAGCTTTTTTCCCTAGAGCTTCCGATCCAGCCATGAAATCAAAACGAAGTTCATACAGTAAATAGACTTAATGTGAACCAAATATCGTAGGAATTTCGTACAAAAATCATGAAAGGGCTCCTAGCTATGACAAATTTTGTAATTTTTTGGAGTTTCTTTACTAAGCGATTATGTCATTAGATTCGCAAGTAGAAATGATCCTGCAATGAAAATTAACAATAAATATTAACGTTTTAAAATTTTGAAAAGTTTTGAGGGTGGTAGCCCTAAAAATCGTTTCACCCGTATATTTTCCAGCGCAGTGATTCAATCGAAACGAAATTCACAGGGTAGGTTTAACTTAACGTGAAGCAGATTTGGTATATATTTTGCTTTGCTGCTAACACAGGGTAACCAGCATCAGCCATTTTCGTAAATTTTTTTTTCAAATTACAATAAGAAATCGATTTTTAAATTTGCTGAGTTTTGAAACCACTGAATCTTTCGATGAAATCCTCCGATGAGAACGAAATTCAAAAGATAAGTTGATTTAAGTATGAGCTTGTATAGTAAACTCTTTGCTGCTTTGTTGCGATACTACAAAAAAGTGTATTACGTCTTTTCACAATTTTTTGTCACTCAAAGACAATTTTTTCGAAAAGTTGTTTTCTAGCGGTTCTGATGCGCTAGACTTTTTTTTATTTAAAAAGAAATTATATTTATGTTTGATAATATGTCTTAAATGAACTTAGTTCAAACAAAAATTGTATATTTTCAAAAAAATTACAAACGAATAAAAAAAAACCCTAGCGCACCTGAACCGCTAGAAACACTAATGTTAGAAGAATCTTGCAGATTTTGAGTGCATATTCTACCACACGAGCTGCTTATTACAGCCAAACTGTTTAAAACGCCACGTTGTACTTTGGTCTTATAACTCATATGGTGGAAAGGTTTCAGATATTACCACTGGCATGCATTTCAAAGTTTATGAGAGCAAAACACTTGTTACTCATATTGATTACCGAACGTTTATGTTATAAAACTTTGAAAACAGTACCACTTTCAACAATAAAAATGAAAATGCTCAGTGCTTGTAACACATTGCCAGCACTGTAATTAAAATTCTAACACAACTGCTTTACGTCAAAGTGAACCTACCCTATGAATATCACTTTCATCCGATGACTTCATCGAAAGTAACAGGGATAGAAAGATCTTTGGTGCTGCCATCTGAAAAATTTCCAGAGTTTGGAAAATTTAAACATTAGTTACTTACGAGTATTTTCATTGCAGATGTTTCGTCATATGAAATGGAAATGTATGGAAACATGGAAATAACAAAAATATCTCTTGCGCATTAGAACCGCCACGAATATTGATTTTCGAAAAATGTTAATTTTTTTGTGTGACTAAAACACATGTACAATACAGTTTTTCTGTGGTATCCATCTTAATCATTTCTTACTTCAAGCAGATAAATAAGAAACACTATCTTTTGGCTAAACATGTTTACCTTTCACAATTTTCAACGCGACCCAAGAGGTATTGTGATGGCGCGTTAACCTTTTGTTTTAGATGGATGGTTTCCCCAGTAGGCCTATTACCCATCAAATTAGAAAAATAGAAAACAGTAGAAACTCTTCTTATTACAATTACTTTGAAGTTTTATGCATAAGCTTTCATTTTACGAACCTACCTAGTCTTGAATTTGGTTTAAAAGACACAAATACGGACTTTTTAGAAAATTCGGCAAACGCTTTTGATATACCTTTATCAAGTCATCGTTCGCTTGAGACCATATTCCAGTGCGGTGATTTCGAAGACAACATTTGTAGTGCCCTTCGGTAAAAGTATCCCCATAATCAGGGCCGGGCCGAATGATTTCTGCAATCATTCGGTGCAAAAGCCAGATCTTGCGCCTATGCAATACATTCAGTGAATCCTAAAAGAATAAACCTCGTGGTCAATCAACCAATACCCGTATGTGTGAGTACACTAAGGAATTAAGGGCATATATATATATATATATATATATATATATATATATATATATATATATATATATATATATATATATATATATATATATATATATATATATATATATACATATATATATATATATATATATATATATATATATATATATATATATATATATATATATATATATATATATATATATATATATATATATATATATATATATATATATATATATATACATATATATATATATATATATATATAATATATATATATATATATATATATATATATATATATATATATATATATATACATATATATATATATATATATATATATATATATATATATATATATATATATACAGTGGTGGACACCTAAATAGAACACTATCCTCACAGGCTGTTCAATTTAAATTTCCTGGAAACATGCAGCGAGGAATCGAATGTTTACATTTCTTATCGCATGCTCACATATGTGAGAACTAGTTTTGAGCATCTTCATAAAATACGCAATGCATCTTCCCATTGCATTGCGTATTTCAGTGTAAAAGGAAGTGTTTTTATCTGGTCACCTATATAGTACACGCTTGGTTTTAGTGAGTCGAAGTGAATTTTCTTGAATAAAAACAAATTTATTTGAAAGTAAGAACAGTTGACATTAGTTTTTGAAAAAGTTAAATATAAATAAAAATTTTTGAAGATAGGAACAGGGCCACATTGCTCCCAAGAAAAGGGTGAGATCATCTGCAACATGAAAGACAGAGGTTCAACAATTACTGAAATATCCAAGCAATTGGAGTGTCCGCGGATGGTAGTTTACAATGTTTTACGTCATAATGAGCTCTATGGCAGTGCCGAAAACGTTCCGAGAGCTAAAAGGCCAAGAAAAACAAAAAAAAAAGAGGACAATGTTATATACAGAGCAAGTGTCGCCGACTCCTTTTCGAGCTCCAAAGCGATAAAAAGCAGTGTTCTGAATGATAGCAATATTTCTGTGTCAGATAGAACAATTAGAAGGCGTCTGCAAGAAAAAAATCTCAGAAGATGCATCGCTTAAAAAAAACCACTTGTGACAAAGAAGAACTTAAAAATGAGGAAATCATTCGCAAAGGAACATCTAAACAAACCGATAATTTTCTGGAAAAATGTGCTGTGGAGTGCAGGTTCGGATCAGATGGGAAAAGGTATGCACAATCCCAAATACACACAGAAAACTGTTAAACATGGTGGCGGAAATGTGATGGTGTGGGCTGCTTTTTCCTGGCATGGGGTGGGACCAATAATCAAGATAGACACGAAAATGGATCAACACGTCTGCAAACGAATTCTTGAGGACCACATGGACCCCTTTGCAGACGAAAATATGCCACTGATATGGCGTTTTATGCAAGACAATGATCCTAAGCACACTTCTCGTCTTGTGAAGGGTTACCTTAGTGATAAAAATGTCCCCGTTTTACAATGGCCCGCCCAGTCTCCTGATCTAAATCCGATCGAGAACCTGTGGAATGATGTCGAAACTCACATAAACAGGGTGAAACCTAAAAATGCTGCGGAATTGTGGGACCAAATTCAGATCGCCTGGAGATCTATTCCTAACGAACGCTGGCAAACTTTAGTGGAGAGTCTACCAAGGCGATGCTCAGCTGTGCTTAAGAAAAAAGGATTTCCAACAAAATATTAATTTATACGGTTGCTTAAAAATAATTTTTTTTATAACTTTACTGCAATGCAAATTTATGTACTATTTATGTGGCCACGCGTATTTTAATTAGTGTGTTTATATATTTTTACTTACACACAAATACAGTCATCATTTCACATTTTAAATAAGCTTTTATAGTTTCAATAAATAATAAGTCCAAAATCAGTTGTTTCATTAAAAACTGAAAAAATGCATTTTTATTGATAGAAATGCAAGTGTTCTATTTAGCTGTCCACCACTGTATATATATATATATATATATATATATATATATATATATATATATATATATATATATATATATATATATATATATATATATATATATATATATATATATAAATATATGTATATATGCTAATATCCACAACACAGGAGGTAGAACATTAGACATGTTTAGAGTTTTCCCCAGTAGGCCTACTCCGCATAACCAATAAGGTTATACATGAAATCAATATGCACAAAAACAAATATTTACATCAATATAATAATAAATAAAATTTATAAAACAACAACTAAAAGAATGTCTTCAATTTTTGATAAATTTACATACATACAAAATCGCAGGAGTTGTAAACCCAATTTAAAATTCATTCTGACCCTAAGTAAATGATAAAAGTAAAGCTTAATTTAATTCGTACTAGCTAAACTGAAGGGTACAGTCGCTAATTGGTGTACGATTTTATCATAATTTAGCTCTTCCAACAAATCCTCTTGTATGGCTGTTGTTGGTAAGCCCAATAATCTTTCTTGAGGCATAGTTGATCTCACGTAATTCTTGATCAGCTTTAACTTAGAAAAACTACGCTCACCAGGTGCGGCTGTAATAGGAAGGGTTAAAAATATTCTCAACTCTATAGCTGCATTTCGACGAACGTAACTGCTTTAAAAACATATTTGTAGAGCTTATTATTTCAACCGCTGCCTCCAAGCAAATTTCAGGACTCTGCAAACATTTACTTGTAATATTTATTTTGTTTAAAATGTCTACCAGATCAAAATGCAACACAAAAATTGGAATTCTATAATAGCTGCGTTTTATTTTCATCCAGAGTGTAGTAGGTATACTGGATGCATAATGTATGACTATTTATCCTGGTTGCCAGGGTGACATGGAAATTTTTGAAAATTCCATCTATTCCAGTTGACATGACTTTTCGAAATACGTTCCACAGAGAGCACGAGTACGAACTGCACTGAATTCAATAGTGTTCGTACTATGGATGTTGTTGTTGTTTCGTGTGCAAACCGATATCCTGCACTACTCTGGATGTAAAATAAAACGCACCTAATTTTATTACCTAAGCATTCAGCGGTGTGTTTGAATTTTGCATCATCGCCTCGCGAAAGTTCGACAAAAGCTTCGTAAACTTTGCCTAAATTAAAAGCCAAAGGTCTAAGAGCATTTATTTTATTTTCCCCATCTCGTTTCACACAACGGTTGAAAGGCCAGCGACACTATATACTTTTTCAAAACCTGCCATAGTGCTGTAGTGTTTAAAAAAAGACCTGAAGATGTTCAACCTTAACAAAAAAACGAAACTGCAATTGTAGAGTAGTGTGCAGCATCTGAAACTACCGAATTCATAGAGTGTGATGAACAAGGAACAAAAAATGCTCTGGGTTCTAATAATTTAATCTGAGTTTGCATTCCTCAGTGCTTGCCTTTTATATGGGTCTATTGTAATATCTTTGGCCTCTGCAATCAAACAAAGGTATATCTAATTTTTGTACATCATTTAAAACTAATTCTGCCAACCTAATTCCACTGGACTTTTCAGTGTTGCTGCGTTCGAAAGAAGCTCGATTAGCACATTTTGAATATCTTTGCTGAGATATTAGCTTCGAGTTTCATTATTATGGCTTTGCCGCAAATGCTCTGCGCGTACTAAGTCAAACTTCCCAATCGATTTTACAAGCTGCTAAAAGTTTGCATTAGCTTTGCTATATAAACTGTCAGACTCTCCTCTTAGAGCCAAAGATTGTGAATCTAAAAATTTAACAAAAATTATGAGACTTTTGAGCACATTTCGCCAATGTTCCACTTCTTTTTATATTTGATTTTGCAATTTCCTATCAACAGTAGTACATACTTTAAGCATTTTTTCAATATCTCTCTAGTTTTTAAAATGTTTCATAAGCAGGAGACTACTTTCATGGTCTTTCACCAATCTGTTCAAATGACCCCAATCTTGAAATCCGGAGCTTGTCGAAGTATTAGAAAAATTGTTCGTCGAAACATGCAGCAAAAACAAAAAAATAGCATCCGCTGACTCCGAATATACAAGCTATTGACGAGACACAGATTTCCCTTTTTTTGAAGATCTTTTGGTAAAATTGTACGGCCAACTTCCTTTTGTTAGTTGAAAGAAAATTATAATTTTTTAATTGAATGGAATCTTTTCCAACTATAATTTGATCAACTTTATCGTCTAGTTCTAGTTACTTACAAGGATCTTCAAAGTCAAGGTATGATTCATTCAGCCCTCTGTGACTTATATCAAGGGCACTGCTAGCATTTTTGTTTGAGGTAGAAACTGCCCCAATTTCAACGTTGATGAACTTGATCAGCAGACGCACTTACCGATTCGTCTGCTCGAATTAACTTACGGATTCATCCTTTATCCCGCACTATCGCTTGCTCTAAGAGCCAGTTTCGTTTCCTATTTGCGCTACCCGACAATTTGCTGCTAACAATTGATGGCATTCTAATAGATAATCAATATTTCATAAATATAAAATACAACAGCAAAACAACACAACTACAAAGGCAATAATTTACCAATAAATGTTGTTCGCAAAAATCAGCTAATGCAAGCACTACTCTTAACATTGCACTAATAACACCATACTCTTGGCATTGCAAAATACCGTTACTGAACGTCAGGAAAATGAAAAGCAAATTTATTACACAATTGTTGCCAGTACATACACAAAACTTTTATAAATTTACTTCCGTTTTCATATATACTCCCCATATAGATATTTTATTTTGATCTTAATCATTGAAAAAATGCATTATTATTCAACCCCAAAATTCATTAAGTAACCTACAAATCAATATGCATTTCTAAAATTTTCATTAACATTTAGCGAAACAACTCTTCATCACAAAATACTTGCCGAAATCGCCTGAGTGGATACGATCGTATACGATCGGATACGATCACGTATACGATCTTCATGATAGTTTCTCGCCATGCAGAAAACTTCATATGAAAAAAAAACTTCTGTGGCGCAGACTTCGTCCAGTGCACCATTCGCTGCTGATCGATCGATCGATACATATTTTTGTAGGCATAGTGCTTGTATGGAAAATGTATGGAGCAAAATGTTCTGGTGCTTTTTTTTTAAATAGTGCACTATTGCGTACGGGTATTAATGATTAAGTCAAATCCCAACGAGAAAAGTAATGTCCAACAATATTTTATGTAAATTTTCAATTTAGGATGGAAATATTACAGCAATATTATTAGTTTAATTCTTTTTTATCGAGGGATGTCATCGGCTGGTAAGGAAAATGATTTTTGTGGGAAAATTAATAGTGTTTTCTTGCATTGCCTGTAATGTGTAGGCAGTTCTTATTCTTGCATGTGAAGGCAGTGTTTGCTGCAAGTAGTTAACATACATATGTATATCATAAACTTTAAGCAAAACAGCTTTCAACCATTATACGACTGCATTGCAGGTAATGACTGTATCATGTATGGCGATTTCATATATTGCTTTGCTTCCTGATGGGATTGTCGGGTAGAAGAAACTATTTTTTGGGAAGAGTTGATTTTTTAAATAGAAATAGAAATTCGAACATATTTTCTTTAAAACGGAAAAAGTTAATAAGCATGACTTAAGTGACTGATAACTTAAGATTAAATTTGTGAAGGTGAGAGGGTAAATCTTTACGTTTGATTAGTTGCGCCCCCTTTTCGCCAGCGCCCGGTGCGACTGCTCCATACGCGCTTATAGAAGCCCCGGCCCTGCCCATAATGACATACTACAGAGTTGATTTCATGTATGCCACCATTTATCTCCAGCTGTTTCCGCAAAACAGTTGTTTTATATTCTATTGTACATTTTTGCACAACATTTCTGATCTGCCCAGCAAATGGAATAATTTGAAAAATCTGGCATTTTTGCTTTCGTTCACAAATAACCTCGCAATTTTCACAAAGGGAATCTGATATATGCTTTCATTTATTAAACTGGTGTTTCACAATTTCAAGTGAATCTCCTCCTATGAGATTTTCATTCACAAAAACAGTGAAACACAATAGTGGTTCAACGCGGCTGCTCTGAAAACCACAATTAAAACAAAGTAAGGTTTATTCTACTTGGAAAGTGAAATTTTCCTTCAAAATTGGTGACATTTTAAGGATTTCCATGAACAAATCATGTACGTCTTGCTGTTGGCGATCAGTAAAATAGCCGCCTATTTTTGATCGTATGTGCCATGATGTAAAACAATGAGCTTGGTCATTATTGATAGTGAAAGAGGGTAAGTTAACGTCACACAAATTTTGCATGAACGTATCTTCGTGCATGCCATAGAAGATAAAGATTGAACGGTTGTTCAACAAAACTTGAGACGCCACATTTGCGTAGCATGATACTCTGTCTCTATTTTCAAACTTTTGTACGGTGTATTCAGTAGTACATAGCTTATTTGATACTTGCCCCTCCTCAATTGGTACTTTGTCAGCACATACGCTAATATTTTGTTTAAATACATCTTTAAGTGAACTCGTGTGCCCACGAAAACTGTCAGAAAGGATGCCTACTATAGGTTTATGGTAACTGAAGTATGACTAATAAAAAGCACACTTGACGTTAGCAAACAATGTTACAAAAAGCAATATTGATCTTGGTTTTGCCGTTTGTAGAAAATTCTCCTGACGGCATCGCATACTTCAAACCATAGCTACCATGTATTTTGTATAAAGTGTGTTTGGGCACACAATTAAAATCTATATTTATGTCTCCTACAAGAACAACTTTGTTCTCTTTACTATTCATTGCATTAAGCAAATTTAACGAACTTTCTCTAAGATGCGTGCAGGAATTCACGTATCTTGGAGTAACGATGTCAGAAGGGATGGGGTTCTATGTACATCTCCGACTGCTTAGGAAGCGACTCTCTAAGTTGGCGGGATGGATCTCTAGAATCTTGCGCTGCAAATGGGGGCTCAGGCGGAGCGCCATGAAGACCGTTTACCGTGGACTTTTTGTCGCGTGCGGGCTATACGTGGTATCGGCCTTCGTCGAATGCGTACGCACGGAACGAGGCAGAAGGCAAATGGACGCATGCCAGCACGTCATGATGTACTGTTGCATCCCCGTATGTCGGACGGTCTCCACGGACGCCATGCGGGTGCTCATGGAGGTCCCCCCTCTGGACGTGGTTGCTCTCTCGCGAGATGCAACATTCAGGCGGAGGAGGTCACTTCCCGTGGGCAATGACGAGCTGATTGGCGTCGACGAGGCGCTAAATTTTAGTGCAAGGCAGTACAGGCTATTAATGGAAGAGCGAATCCTCAGCGTTTGGCAGCAGCGTTGTGATGACTGCCCGCTCGGGCGAGTCACACACGGATGGATGTCGTGAGTCAGGCGGCCAAAGCCACCTGGTGGGATTTCGGCCTTCCGGCATGCCCGGAGTCTGGCTTCAACCTCTGCGTGCCCCGCCTGTGGTTTTGACAGTGAGGACTTGATGCATATCCTTTTCTCCTGCCCAGCCTACAGCGGGCTCCGAGTTGAATCCGGACTTCGGGACGTGCGGGCCGTGCTTGGCGGAAGCCGATCTCTTTGCCAGCCTTAACGAGTTCGCCTGGAGGCTCTTCGAGCAGAGGAGACTCATTCTCGTCGAAGGCAGTCATCGATAGGCTAGTTTATACATAAGCATATCAATAAGACTAGTTTATAGGAACAGATGATGGGTACTTGTAAAAACTATGGTGCTGGGAAGCTTTAAGATGACATGGTGTAGGGTAGAAAAAAGTGTAGTATTACGGTGAAGGTCTTAGTTTTATGGTGGTGGTATGTGTCGTTTTGTTTTGTAGGTACGGATCTCATCCGGGTCAGCATATGTGCTTCAGATCGCAAGATCATGATTGTGGAGATCCATTTGCTTTGCCAGCTGGCCTCAATGGCTGTGCTGAGGCACCCTCCGTGTCCGCAGGTTGTCACGAAGGTGTCTCCAACCTACTCGGGTAATAAAATATACGAGGCCGCGGGAGGTAAGGGCCCCTGGAATCATGTCCAGCCTTACTGACGAGGTTGGCCCCCTAGTGGGAGCATCGCGGTGGTTGTGATTGAGAGCCTAACCAAGGGGCTGCTTTATTCCATCTAGGCAGCAGTGTCCTTGGCGCTTGGTTAGCCTCTGGAACTAAGCTGGTCGAACTATATATGTTCTTCTGGCCAACCTTCCCTGGGAGATTCGTGCGAGGAGCACCCCTGCTTTTCCTTTGGGAATCGCAACGGGTCCAAAAGGGGTGGCATCTCACACGTTCTTCGGTTGGTGTATGGAGACTCAGGCTCGCTTGTGGGACTAGCTTAAGGGAGTTCGACTCCCTTCACCTCTCCATGAAGAATATTAAGCACGTCATTTAGAACATCTAATTGTCTGTCGTTATCCTTTAGACAATATGCTATGGTTACAAACGCTTTGTAGACTGGGCAATTGGCCCAGTAATTATAAAATTTAAAATTTGGAGCTACCCATCAGCGTGTTCCCTTTGCTGGAGATATCACTAACTTGATTTCAACAAATGGCGGTAAGTAATAGAAGTTTTAATCGCATTATGGATTATTTTTTGAAGAGGAAATTGTGCTCTTCTCTTTTGCAGTTGGACGTGCAGGGGTTGGTTCGCCGGATATGCCAAGTTCAAACTTGTCCTTCAGTACTTTGTGTTTTTCGAGTAAATTATTGAATTGCGCCTTGTAATCGTGAGGGGGTATTTGCTTGATGCCGTCTTCGCAGGCGCCGCTGAAGCAGTTTTCAAAGTAGCCTTTCAAGTGGCCAAACCGCTTGACGATGAAGTTGATGATGCTGCAGAGCTCTGAGAATTAACACTGTTCTCAGTCGCTAGCTTGGTTCGAAAAATTAAGCAGTTTCGCGCTGCAATTGTTCCCGATGTAAACTTCGTAGCCTTTGATGGGTTAGGAGCTAAAGTGGGCTCTGTTCGGTTTAAGCGGCCGCATATGTCTCTCGATGTCTCGAATATCACATGCTGATCGACTTCGTCGTAGTCTGCCGCGGTTATTAAATGTCGGGTTTTTATGCTGTGTGAGGGAACGTATAAATGTCAGCAAGTGACATTAGAGCTTGTGTCTACATAATTGACTCATTTTGAACTGAAATACTGGCTGCGATATTTTCGATACTTCGACCGGTGAATTTTCACACTGGAGCAGGAACATTCAATAGTGAGTATGTTGACTCGAATTTATCGAATTTATATTTGATGGAATTTATTTTTGGTGAACATAGCGCCAGACGCCATAGTTTATAGATTTCTGGCATATACTATAGTCCTCTACGCCATGTACTATAATCCTCCACGCCATGTATATGACTTTGAGGACTATATTACATGGCATGGAGGACTATAGTACATGGCGTCGAGGACTATGGTACATGGCGTGGAGGACTATAGCACATGGCGTGGAGGGCAAAGTGCATAGGAGGGCACATAGCGTCCGCTCCTATGCACTTTCCGCCATGTATTATGGCGTGTGGCGCTATATTTTATCACTATCCCTAAATCGACTATGTACATGGCGCCAGAAGTCTATAAATTATGACACCTGGCGCCATGTGTTTTTTCAGTGTAGGCAGCAGTGTCCTTGGCGCTTGGTTAGTCTCTGGAGCTTAGTCCTCCAGAAGCGACGTGGAGCCGCGTTTCAGGCCGGGTGCCGCACCCTACAGTGTGGAAGAGGATTGGATAGGCCTCGCATTTGCCAGTATGGTGGCTGGGCCTGCTCCCCAGCACGAACTCGTAGACTGACTCTTATTGCTCGGTCGTCGCCGGCTGACGTATTCAGGCCTGCCCTTAATGGATCGACTGGTCAAGCCCCCGTGGCAGGAACGGTCGTAAAACTTCAGGTATTTAACTGTCCCTCTCACTGACTCTTAGTTGAGCAGCCGTGGCTCTTGGTGTTTTGATAGTTGACAGTGTGTGTGCTTGTGTTAAACAGTAAAACAGTTAAAACGGGAATTTAACCCTCGTGATGAATGATAAAATATAATAGCGATATTATATACATTGTGACCGCTGGTATCAGACAGTCTAAAGAATTTACGGTGTAGATCGAACGATTAGTAGTATATCATAGCCCTTGTTGAGAGGTTACGCCGTTAAAGTTGACAGTTAGATACGCGTATGGTCATAAACCGTAATCGGCTTTTGAAACTGTGTAGTGCCGGAAGTTCTAGTAGCAGCTGCCATACTGCTTTTGGACAATGTAAGTGCAATGCACAAGATTCTATGAACAGTAAGTCTCTGATTGAGAATTATAAACCTTCTGAGTAAGTTATTATTATTGACATTTTGATAAAACACGTGTGTTTAAAATTGGTGCAACTTTTGGCATTTTGGCGACTTTTTGATTTGTGTCTGTGCCATTTAGCATCGGAAAGCTGCCTAGTACCTACAAGGAACAGCTTTTTCAGACACGTTTTTCGATTTATATTATATTTGACGGAGTCTTGTGTACGTTAGCCACGTTAAGCTGCCGCGTACACGTGTGGTCGCTAATTATTAACTCAAGCCAAGAACAAAGCAACATACAACAGAATCACGGATCACCAAAAAAATTTTAGATGTCTCGAAAAAAAGCGCAAAGCTTACAAAATATACATGGCAGATATATATTCCGCAATTAAGAAGCAAAGTTACACAGTCTTAAAGAGGGAGTCGAATCGACTCATAAAGGAAGCTGAATGAGAATTTTACTCAAAAAAGTTCGAAGCATCGGCTGGAAATAGTTCAAAATACTGGAGAGCTATCAACGAATTAATGCAAACAGGTAAACATGTAAACCAACAATCAACATGTATTAATGAATTATCCATAAATGGATTGTTGATCTCAAATCCTGAATTTATTGCAGAGGAGTTAAATAGTTATTTTGCAATGATTCGAAAGAATATCAACCAACAATTCAACAATGCTTCAGAGCAAAATGATAATACAATTCCTGAAAGTTATGCCAGTATCCATTTAAGACCTAACAACAATCTGAAGTGGTTTAACAACCCCCGCACTGTGTTAGAAATAACTAACCGAGAAACCAGAGCTACTAGAAATCTATCTCTTGCGATTCCAAGAACGGATAGATTAAGAATGGATCCAGTACAGCAGGCTATCGCATACTACAATTCATTACCGAACTCGGTCAAGTTAACAAAAAATATAATAGAGTTCAAGACATACTTGAAAACTCACATCAAAAATACAAATCCTTAATGAAGAAGATATCAAAGTTTTTTGTAGACTATTCTCTGGACACATGTCAATGAGAACAAACATATATCTTAAAGTATGAAGTGTAAATAAAATTAATAACAATTGTATCTTCCCTTACAACGATTTTCAATTGTCTGGGAAGTACTAAGACGATATGTTTTGATAATAGGCTGTTCATGAAAATCATACGATTATTTCGTATGTGATAATTATAGCTAAAGGACGCATACCTGTAATGGCGTTATCGATCGGGGCATCAGCACCTTTTGCAATTGGAGGGGAGCCTCATGGTGCTTTTGTGCCTGTGGAATTGAAACTGTACATGGTTGACGCGAGCTTTCGAGAATAGCAACCGAAAGTTTTGGGACCGATGGTTGCAGCGTATCCTGCAGCTAAGAACAATTCAACATAAAAATTCAAGTCATCTGCACTTCACAAAACGAAACCATCGCTGACCTGCACGGGCCCGCTCGTCGGTTTTGGTGCAGCACGTGGCGCAAATGTATCGCGATCCTGTGCTTTCTGGCGGAGCTTTCCGTGTTTGCGTCGAGCTGGCATCACGTTATTGTAGCTAATTCCGCGAAGATTCACGAACGATTCAAAAAATTATTACCGAAAACAAACGCAACACAAATTTTCAAATGGGCAGTGAATTCCCAATGAAATATTACTCGTTCGAAAACTAACGCCCGAAAGGTTTTAGAGCGTCGACTTGCACTATTGCGTCAAAACACCAACTCTGACACACGCTAGAATTGGTGGAATTTAACAAACAAAACCCCAAGCCAAAATGCTCAGGTGCATTGACATGCAATAACTACCGGTCAAATTCAAAACAAACCTCTGATTAGAATGGTTGATTTCGCGGAATCCAAACGAATCCAGTACAGTCGTCTTTCTATTGAATTGCATAAATTAGCGTACGATTTTCGATTATATTCACTACTAACTTCGTGTGTACTAGGCACAAACTAACTGTAAACCACTGAGCTCTTCGCCGTACTACAAACCGCTACAATATCGAAATAATGAATGTGCGATCTTTGAGTTCGTAGCCGCAGACGTTTCTGCACCATTGGCATTCAACTCGCTTGAACGAAAACCCGTTTTTCGTTAAGTTCAATACACATTCCGTTCAAATGGCGCGTATGATGATTTGAATGGGAGTTTGATTTTTATATCAATCTCAGAAATAAACAAATACATTTTTTATTAACACATATATTCATTTCGGCAAGACTCGACTACGTGCGAACTCCCCCCCGCATCGTCGTATGACAATTTAATCGATTGATAGATTTTTGTTTTTGTGGTGGTGTGTTTGCAAAAGAAATTACATAATTATAAGTGACCAAGAAATTTCAAGAAGAGCATTGGAGCATTTAGTGAGATTCCAAAAAAAAAAAGCATTGGATTTGGTGAGAGAAAGATCCCGATCCTGAAATGCTTTTGAAGGATCTGCTATGAAACATTTGCGAGAACTTCAAAGAAATAGGGAGAAGAAAATATTGGAAACATTTTTTTTTGCAAAGGAACCTTAATACCTAGAAGCGAGATTTTTTTTTAGCAATGATAGATTGATTTGGAAACAAAACAAAATCTCGGTCAATTGTTGTGTACACTCACAGAGATAGTATATAAATGGAGTTGACATGCCCATACGAAACACACTGGAGGGGAAGGTATCAAAATTTTTCTATTATAATGTCAATTTCCCCTGCAGGACTACAACAGTGTCAACCTGACAATCAAACGCGTCGCGAGTGCCGTGCAAGTGCAAAAGTAATTTGCCTTTTTTGAAGTAATAAACTTAATTGATACAGTACAAATAGCTGAAACGCGTGTGAATTACAAAGCTCAAGCGAAAGCGTATAGTTATTTTTTGTGACAATTTAGTGCGAAAGCAGGAAAGCAAAATGAAGTGCATAGTGCCGACCTGTGCGAATAGGATGAAGAATCGACAACCTGGACTTTCATTTCACAAGTAAGTGGTCAAAATAAAACATTAACAACAGTCTACTGTCGTAATTTGCAAAAAATATTACAATGTAATTGGTGTTTCATTAAAAAAATATGTAATTTTAAAAGCCATAAAATAATTGTTTACATTTTGTTTGCCATCATGACATTTAGTGTTTTGAATAGTCAAAGTAGTGGCGTTCATTGTAAGCTTGGGGGCAGTTTATGGAATAATAATATGGGTTAATTTTTTTTAGATTTCTTGAAAACGAATTGGAAAAAATTGTATGAAAAACTGCTAAAAATATGCCGGAAGTTGCAATAACGAAACTTACTCGTATTTATTCGAAACATTTCGCTGAGCAGCATTTAATTAAAGCCGGCCGGGCAACAAGACTTACTGCCCTTGCGATTCCGGTAGTTAATAAAGAGCATCCAATTAATTCATTTGTAGGCAATTTGAACGTTCGCATAGAGTTGAAACACAATATATTCCACTTTCAGAATAATCCTATGATAGTTAACTCGTGTGTGGAAAAATGTGGATAATTGGATGGACACGGTAAGGTTTGTATATATATATATATATATATATATATATATATATATATATATATATATATATATATATATATAAATATGTTTATATATATATATATATATATATATATATATATATATATATATATATAAATATGTTTATATATATACAAATGTATATATATATATATACATTATATATATATATATATATATATATATATATATATATATATATATATATATATATATATATATATATATATATATATATATATATATATATGTTTATATATATACAAATGTATATATATGTTTATATATATACAAATGTATATATATACATTATATATATATATACATATATATATATATATATATATATATATATATATATATATATATATATATATATATATTAAATATTATAAATTGTTATATTTAAAATATATTATCTTATTCACACATAGCACCATATTTTAAATTTTCACAGAATTATCGTACAAGCCTCGAGCTTAGCATCAGCGTTGATCCTTCCCTCGTAAGTCATGCACATCATTATTATTATAAAATGCATTAATTTCATTGCAGTTATAGTTTCATAATCCATAATTGTATTTTTAATAGGTAATCTGTAGAGTTGAAAAAATGGATTGTGGCAGCTTTTTCGTAAAAAATGTAAGCTTGCTTTATATAATTTTAAAAATTGCTTACATATTTTTATTTTTAGAAACATATTGTAAATATGGCGGGTGAGGGTGGCAGTACAAATATGAGCGCCGAGGAATTGGTGACCACAGTGAGTTGTAATTTAATTTATTTCGGCATGCGAAGGTTCTCTCGAAAGCTAAGGTTCCATTCAAAATGGTTTTTCTGAATTGGTCAGTAGATCATGATCTTGGATTTAGTGTTCTTTTGGAATAATACTCATGCATAGGTTTATTTATTTATTTTCTGCTACGATGTTGGACGAAAGCCATAATTTCGCCAAAGCCGTGTCCCAAGTCCGGTTGAAAAAGAAAGAGGGAGGCTCTTGTCCATTTCCAATTTCAGGTTTAATTTTAAAACTCCTCTTAAAATGCCTAATTATGTTTTCGCGTTTTATATTAAATTCCACGTATAATATCTTTTACCGGCTGTGATCGACAGCTTTATTTCAATATATGATTTATAGATTCTTATTTTATTCAAGAGAAAATGAATTATAGAACTTGAATTGTGGACACAATAATTGAAGATGGTATATACTGCAAAATTAAGGAAAGAACAAGAAAATAGCAAAATCTCAAAAGAAAACCAAATTGTACATTTCCATATACATTGGACTTTATAGAAAATTTCATATTTTTTAATAAATTAATGCTTAACATTTCATATTTTTCAATGAGTTCATGTTACAAACACATTATAATACATCATATTTAAAGTTAATCAACTCATTCACCAAAGACAGAACACTTTTTAATTTTACTAAAAGTAGAAGCTTACATTATTATCGAACAGCAGATGGTTTTGTTCTTCCCCAGTAAGTTATATGCATCGTTATTATTATAAATGTATTAATTTCACTAAAGCCATAATTTCGAAATTCATAGTTTAATTTTTCATAGGCATGTACGTAAACTGAATTATATATTCAATGTCAAACACTAAGGTATTTTTGTATTTTTGCATTTTATCGTAATAATAATTATATTTCACTAGAAATTTTACATACACATAGATTGCGACTTCAAGTAAAGTACTTTGCATTTTCATATGCCACATGTTTTTCTCGACCCCTACGATAAAATGAAAAATTGAAATTGCATACGCCATTGGATTGTCGATTGGCCGTCGGTCGTGGGGGCTATTGGTGGAAAGTGATACAGTGAATGTCGACTCCATTATATACTATCTCAGTGTGTACACTAAATTCACGATGACATTTCAACACTTGTCGAAATGTCACATATACACACATAGCGACTAGAGCGCCCTAATTAAACGCGGTGGTAAATCCCCGGAACTAGATTAAATTATTTTTGATTCGCGCAGATTTTTACAAAACAATAGCTGTACTATTATTGTTATAAAAGCTCAGAATGGTTATCAATAAAGGATATTCTTCGCTGATAAGCCAAAGTCATAGCGGCGACCAAGCAAACTAAAAAGAATAGTCTTTCTTTTGAGGAAGTAGTGTTGAAGGAGACTTAAAACTTGGCGAAGTGTGGCAAGTTCGCCAAGGCAAAGTTTCTACTGATACTACTTGAAAGAAAAGAGACTGTTTGAATTTGCTTAGTGGCCACAGGCTCGCTAAGGCAAAAACGGCAGAGTTCTTTTCCCTCTTTTTTGGAAGGGCTAATTGTAGCCAAACATCAACTTCTACGACTGATCCTATTACATGGAGACCGACGTTAGCAATTATCGGCCTATTAACATGCTGAGCTGTGTTAGCAAAACTTTTGATTGTATAATTAAGCAACGTCTTGAGCAACATATTTTGGCTATTAAAATTTATCCCGCCGAACAATTCGGGTTCGAGAAACAACATTCAACTGCCCATCAAGTCCACCGCATTAAAAATACTATACTAAATGGCTTCTCGCAGAAAAAGTCTACTGGATTGATCACAGTCGACATTGAATGCAGTCTCATAAGTAACTTCCTAAGCGACCGCTATTTTTACGTTTCGATTGACGATGCAAAATCATCCCGATTTCTAATTACAGCAGGTGTCCCCCAAGGTTCAGTACTCAGCCCAATCTTGTACATTATTTTCACTAGCAACATTCCTTCACCCGAGAGTTGCAAACTTACGATACAGCCTTCGCTGCAACCTCTGTCTTCCCCAGTGAAATTTCAAGTCTTGTTGAACGTGGTTTTTCGTCTCTCAACGAATATTTCAACAAAAGGAAAATCCAGATAAATTTCGCAAAAACCCAGGCATTCTTTTTCACTAGAAGACGCAAATCTTGTTTCTTTCCTGCTACAAATTTAAACCTCGATGGGCAAAGCATATGCTGGAATACTGAGAACATT